>WBNH01005050.1:0-64959 GCA_013401255.1 Urocolius indicus
TACCTCTTGTCCTGTCACTTGACCCAACAGAAAAAAGCCCCATCCTCTTGACATACGCTTTTTGCATACTTAAGTGTTAATGAGATCCTTCCTCAGTCTTCTCCAGGCTAAATAGTCTCAGGTCCTGCAGCCTCTAGCAATTCAGCACTAACGTCAGCAGCTCCCTCAGCACTCTTGGATGCATCATATCAGGACCCATGGATTTATGGTCAATAACCTTGCCTAACAGCTCTCTAACCCCATCCTCATCCACCAGACTATTCTACTATCCTCCAGGGACTGGGCTTCCCAAGGACTGGCCATCTCACTGGAGACCAAAGCAAAGAAGGCATTCAGTAGATCCACCTTCTCTGCATTTTCTGTCACCAGGGCATCCTCTGAGTTCAGCAGTGGATTCACATTCTCCTTAATCTTCCTCTTGCTGCTTATGTGCTTGAAGAAACCCTTCTTGTTTTCCTTTACTTACTTTGCCAGGTTTAATTCCACGTGGGCTTTAACCTTCCTGGTTTCATCCCTACTTTTCACAAGCAACCAGACCCCTTTTCCACATTCCATAGACTTCCTTCTTCTCCTTGAGTCTGTCCAGTAGCATTTTGTTGATCCACACAGCTGTCTTCTCTCTTTTTCTTGATTTTCTGCTTGTGGGGAAGAGAAACTCAGAGAATTCATAGTAAATGGTATACATATGGAGTGCTGCCTCCCTCTCTTTGTGCCATAACCTCATTGATGTTATTTATGCACAACTTACTTTATATACATAGAATCATAGAATGGTAGGGGTTGCAAGGGACCTTTAGAGATCATCTAGTCCAACCCCCCTACAGAAGCAGGTCCACTCAACAGCAAGCATGATTATCTTGTTTGGCAACCCACCTGTAGATAATGTGATCAATTTTTTTGAGGCAATAAACATCTGGCTGCTATCTCAGATGGAGGCAGTAAGTGGCTCTTCCTTACTAAGCAGGGCCTCCTCAGTGCTTAACTGCTAATGCCTTGAGCATGTGCAAAAAGCTTAGTGCAGACACTCAAACAAGAGGTGAAGATGTATTTCCAATGGTAAGCAGAAGGTTGGAAGTATGAGCTTGAGCATCCAGAAGGCAATTGGGTAGGATTTAATTTCAGAGTCATAAATGCTAAAAATTGACCTCTTAGCATACTTTGTGTGGAAGTTTGATGCTATTTAACTCCTACTGATCAGTTAATAAGCACTTCCTCTCTCTGCCTCATTAGAAAGTGTGTTAGGTATTATGTCAACTAACCTGAGCAGACAAAACTAAAAATGCTTAAAGCGATGTTCAGATTTGTCAGTGTTACAATACTCTGTTGTATCAGGATTGAATTTGTACTGGTCTTATCAGCCAAAGTTGTTATGGGTTTCTGCAAATGAACTACACAAGGTCTATTTTTACCTTTCTTTCATTTTTCTTTTTTTTCCAGAGAAACATTTTACAAATTTCCACTGTGAGGAAAAAAAAATAATCCATTATATTGACCCAGTAACATTAAATGTCACCCAAATGTCAATTTTAAAGTAGATGAGAACACTTTCCCAAATTAAATGAGTGAGTCAAACAATATAAATCCCTTTGAAAATATAAATGAGTGTCTTCACTTAGAATTCAGTAACAAGGAATGGTGAAACAAAATAAATGTATTTTAAACTATTTTGTGATGAAAAGAACACATGTTAGCATATTGAAAGGTAAAGTGTTAGCATTCCCTCTTCAGGGACCTTTGGTTTTTATCTTAATTTTCATATAGGTTGATATATCACGTGTCTCTCACTACAAATTGAGCTTTGTATTATCAAGGAACCATTTGCTTGTGTTTCTCTATAAAATTTGGTGGAAATGAGGCCAGTGTCAAAATTAGGGAGCAAAAATGAAACTTTTATGAGGAATAAATGGAAAAGGTAATTATTCCTATTAACTAAGAAATAAGATTAAAAATCCTAGAAAGCAGAGGGTGTAGGGTATATGGCTCTTAAGTAAAACCAGAGTTTGTTTCAGATGATAAGAGGAACTGTTTTATTTGGATGATAAAAGAATCGGTTTTTTAACAGATGTAGTTCAGATAGAACAACAAAAGATATACTTCAACTGCATGGAGTCCCTCATGGTGTAGACATATTAACGTTAAGTAAACAGGATTAGTTTTGCTTTGTTAATGAAGTGAGAGTAACCACAGACTACCTCGAGGTTACTATGGATCATGTATTCTATATATTGTATTCATGTAGCTAGTAATGAATATGCAAATTAATGAGATGACTTTTCAGAGATGTTCTCAAAAGTTTCTTGGCAACCTTTCCACTGTTCCTTTTTTTCCTAACTTACTGAAGCCTGATTTTTAAGTGCTAAATTTGATTATTTAATAAAGTTAGTTAATATAGAAATTGTTTGGTTTATTCAAATACACTTTTTTGTAATAATTATAACTACACCTGTGTCTGTTCTGGGAATATAGATATCTAAATAAATCACTTCAGCTTCATTAAATTGTTGGACACTGGATATTCATAAGGTGAAGAATAAATATTAGCCAATTGTCTTCCAAATTTATCAGTAATCACTCATGCAATCTAAGACTAAAAGGATATCCTACAATGCAGTTTTCTAAGAAAGCGAATGCTGACAATATGATAAATTTACCACAAGTCTGTGGATTCTCATTTCTGCCCTGCTTAAAATAAAACAATCAAGTATTATATACACCTGAATCAAACCTTCAATAGCCGTAAAAATTAACAAACAAATGTTCCTAAATTATTTCTTCCTGCAGATTCTTATCATTAGGAAGAATGTGAGAAAACATTATGTCTACCTCAATGTCTCTGGGAAATTTCTTGCAGGAATTTAAAAACAGACATGGATGTGTCCATATGAAGGAAACTCTAATAAACTAGAAGGAACACCTAATGTTAAGTCTGTTGAAATGAAACCTGATTTATGTACCCAAATTGCTCACCAGAATATGTAATTTAAAAAGGACTCCACCAAATTTGCTGGTGTCCTGAGTCTTTCTTCCAACAGGCATTTCAGGGTAAGTAAGCTATGCAACTTCAGCAAATGAAAATTTAGACAAGGATGAATTATACAACATAGTAAAAACTTTACAGTTGTAAATGCTTAATTGTCTTTTCAACGTGATTGGATTATTTTAGAAATACTATATTTTAATATATTTATAAATATAATAAAAAGTTATTTTAGCTTGTTATGAGATATAATGTCATACATTATATATTAATACTATGTAGTAAATATAAGTATTTTGATATTGTAATTTAATTTGTCATGCCATAAGACATGTAAAACTAACATTGAAAACAGGAAGCACAACAGCATAATGATGCTGAATAAGACATCATATAATGTGAAGTATTTGTTATACTTTTCTACTCTTCTGGAAGTATGTGTTGAAAATAATTTAATCTAAATGGAGTAGGCCAAAGTGGGATGAGAGAAGCTTGACTCAAGATTGAAGGGCTCATTTCCTGACACTACTCAATGGACTGAAATATTTTCTCATTCTGCACCAGAATGAAATAAAACCCTTTGCAATATATTCTCAGAAGCAGACTGTGTCAAAATGTCTCTCTCCAGATCATAACATGCATTTTTGGGCAAGTGCTCACTATGTAATTCATTGAATCTAGAGCTCTGTGCTGCAGGAAAGCTAGCTTTCAGTCCTTGCTCTTTCTGCCCCAAAGTGCAGGTAGTCATCAGGCTGTTCTGAGACAGAGTGAGCAGGAGCCTATACCCATTTCTCACATGCTTATGCAAAAGTAAGAGAATCATATTAACTGTCTGCCTGAGAAAATTGTTCACTAAACCAAGTGCAGTAAAGCTTTGATATGGTGTACTTCAGCAGAATGGCTCCCAAGACCCCCAGCCCCACATTCATGCTGGCACTCTTAGTGTAAACTATCTATCACAGACTTCTGCTGTAGAAAGTAAGGTTGCTATATCGTTTTATTAATGTCTTTTAAATCAACAGTCTAGGAGAAGCAATGTATGGAAAAGCAGCAAATGTTTTTCCTGCTGAAGAAATTTTACAGTCACAAGCAACATGAGACTGATTTTCAACCTGGCCGTTACAATATAACTGTCTGATACCATTAAATCCTGATATCATTAAATCCTTCTCACAGTAAATTGAAAAATGGAAATATCTAAATAATTTGTAATATTTTAATGCTATACAGTAAAAACTCTTAAGTTTTTAACATTTAAACTGTTGCTGTAATCAAATCAATGAAACATTTTAAGAAATAATTGAATATTTTGTATGATGTAATACAAATAGCCATTAATCAACTTCTTTACAGTATTGACACCTTATGATTTACCTAGATTTTTTTCTGCTTATATGAGATATTGATTCTTAGACATGATTAATTAGCCTTGTTCCATTGAAATCATAAGTAGCTCATTAAAGCTCTAGGTTTTGTAGATTGACAAGTAACAATTTTGCAGCTGAAATTACATTCTGCTAATCATGAAAATTACTAGACACTCTTTATACTTAAAGGGAAATTCCAGTAAAAATTATACTGTAAATAATTAAGATAGTGGAATTTATTTGATAAAAAAAACCAGTTTATCTGTAGCTCAGCATACATTTGAAACCAAGTACATACTTGAGTTAAATTAATTGGGATTTTAAATGTATTTTTATCCTACTTTTGATGAGGAAAGTTATGATGAACCTAAATACTTACCAGTGCTAACAGCTGTCCTAATAAAAAAAATCTTGGTAATATCTAATTATATAAAACTCTATCCCTACAGTGTATTCCTTCATCTCATTTTCCTTCTAGAGAACCACCATCAAATCCAAGATACTCTATAGACCATAATGAACAACATCTTAGGAATTTTTAGTACTTCATTAATTAACCTTTAGTGTTACTTAGATTTCATTTTTTTCTTTTTGAAGAGCCTTCTTCTAAGGAAAGGAATATTTAATTCTAATAATTAAATTCTAATCAAAGGAATTTTTTGTTTTCTTAGATTAGATTAAACAATATCAGATTCAAACAGAATGTCTGTTATGTCTTGAATAACTGATACCATGAAGAGCAAATCTCTGAAGACTGGAACAGAGCTCACAGCTCACATTGCTGCTCTGAAACCATAGCTTCAAAGTTAGGAATCTTATTAAGCTTAGTCAGATTTTCTTTGAAGAAGACAATATAAAGATAAAGATAAAAAAGTAAAATCAAGAATCTTCATTCTACTCCCGTTTAGGGATTAATTGATGAAATTAAGAGGCCCTCTTAGTTTCACTTTTCCAAGAAAAACATATTTCACTGTGAGGTGATGGAGCCCTGGAACAGGCTGCCTCCAAGTTGTGGAGTCTCCTTCCTTGGAGGTCTTCAAGGCTTGCCTGGACATGTTCCTGTGCGACCTGACCTAGGCAGACCTACTTCTGTATGGGAGATGGACTATGTGATCTCTAAAAATCTCTTCCAAACCTACCGTTCTATGGTTCTATGAAAATTGTATTCTGTGATAAAGCAGTGGCATGAATTTATCACATTGGACATAGCAAATTCAAATACATTTTCCTGTAAAATAAATTCTCCCTATGATAAAAAGTTTTGAATGAGAAAAATAAACATAACAGAATTCTACCCTGCATTTAATTATTATGCCTTGTAAGGGATACATTCAAGTAAATGAAGAGAGAAAACACACTGTTGGCATGTAAAAGCCAATCAAGCATACTTTTCGATGTTTAATAACAAGTTTGATCAAAATGTCACTACTTTGAAAACACAAACATCTTTGTCCTATTGGCAGATGTCCATATAAATCACAGAGGATTTGCTAGTTGTTACTACGGATGTCCTCAATTCTACTGTACAATAAAGCTAATTAGCCGGAACTGCAGAGAGTTACTTGTAAATTAACCTTTCGGCTGCTCATTCTTCTGCTGACATGAATATTAAAATACATTCTTAGTAAAAGTTTTCTATTAAGAAAGCATTGTGTTCTAAATATTTTTATGATTGTTTTAAAAGTTTCTGTTCTAACACAAGCAAATATTTGAAATCTGTCTTCACTGTTAGGTATAAAGAAAATAAACTAGAAAATACTGGCAAGTACTGTGGATTGCATCTGCTTCCCAGCCAGACCAACTGGTGTTTTGGCAGACAACCTTGACAGATCTGTCATATTGGAGGCTTTGAGCTTCTTTTCCTGAGAATTTTTTGGCTTATTTTGCTAAGTGGGAAATGGACACTTGTATTCCTTCTGTGTGTATTTGGGAATCTAATTTCGCCTTCAATGGAAAGCTCTGTAAGTGTGGCTAGTTAAAAATCTACATTATATCATATTTCTTGGAAAATTGATTTTGACCAGAACATTGCATGTGGAAAATATCTGCCTTCTAAGGAACAGCTAAAATCTATGTGAAGAAAACAAAACAGAACAAGCTATATGTAGAATTTCTGGTTTAGAGAGTGTTTACTGATTAACCTTATTTATAACAGCTGGTTTTTAGTTAAAGGCTACTGGTTGAGTACTTTGCAATCTGGTTGGGAGCACATAATACATTTGACCTGTAAATTATTCAGGTTGTTCTAATCATAATCTGTTTATTTGCTGACGAAGCATAACTGCATTGGTACTGTCACTTGTGTTAGTCATGTCTTACCCATAAAACTGTCCTCAAGAGGACTAATAATGAAACAAATTTATATTAAAAATGCACAACTACCAACTATAGTCTCCCTGAAAATTATTTGGTCATAAATTTCTCAGTGAAATTAATTTGAAAATTAATTTCTTACCCAATTTTAGAAAGTTCTTGAGTATGTGATGTTCAGGTTGTATTATTTAGTCTTGTAGTATGTAGTCAGTTAATTTGGTGTGTGACTTGGTGAAATGATATGCACTTCCTGCAGAATAGTGTCCATCTCAGTTGAAGGAATGTAAAAGTGTTTAGTACAGCACAAAACAACATAACAAGCTGAGGAAAAATTGTTTCTTTTTCCTGAAAGTTGAATGAACAGACTCAGACCTAATTCTCAGAATTAGGTTCAGCTTCTGGAAATTGGATCCTTTTATAGACACTGTAAGATACGAATCAAAAAGCACAAGAACACAAAAGTCAATAGAACACTGGGAAGTTCTGACTATTCTTTTCCTGTATTTAACACATATCTAGTACATCAGACCTAAGTATCACTATTTTTCCCTCATCTAAAGGTAACAGAAGGATCACTGTTGACTCATTTTACTGTTTTTATTTTAATATCTATTACATGACTGAAATATGTCAATTGCACTTCCAAGTATTTTGTGTGGCTTTCTGAAAGTTTTCAGTATTTTTATAGAATTTTGAAGGCAACTGCCTGTATTTACACACAAAAACATACTTCACAGCTCCTTTTCTAAAAAAGAAGCAGTTGTCTGAAGACTCACTAAGCTGTAGACAAAGATACTAAAGAATTGAAAGTCTGATGCCCCGAGCAACTTTGCAGGTAAGTTTTTCATGATTCACCCAGTTCTAGCAATAGTTTGTCAGCAGTTATGCTGCTCCTTAGGTCTTGAAGTGGGAAACGCTGAAGAACCAAAAAGTTGTCACCCTGACAGTCTATTTTTAGGTACCTAGATTATTTTGTCTATAGAAAGAGCACTCAAAACAGAACACCCCATAGAAGACTATAAAATTTCCTTGCACTGTTTTGTAAGTTCATGGTAAAACTAGATACAAAAATGTCTGTACTGTCTCTGACCACAAGTTTATTTTGTATAACATCCTGTCTTTGGTCCTAGCTTGCTTTTAAGATAGGACAAGTGGAGGAATATTCAAGATATGCATGTGATATTGTTTCTTCCATTATCCTTTCCTAGCTTCTGTCACAGAAACACAGAATTCTAAGTGTGGGAAGGAACCTTAAAAGGTAATAGAATCATACAGTGATAGGGTTGGAAGGTATCTTTAGAGAACATCTAGTCCAACTCCCCTGCAGAAGCAGGCCCACCTTGATCAGGTTGCACAGGAATGTGTCCAGGTGGGTCTTAAAGACCTCCAAGGAAGGAGACTCCACACCCTCCCTGGGCAGCCTGTGCCACCACTCCATCACCCTCACAGTGAAATAGGTTTTTTTTATGTTTAAATGGGACTTTATGTGTTTCATCCCATTACTCCTTGTCCTGTTGTTAGATACAACAGAAAAAAAGAGATGCTACAANCCAATGGGGGCACCTTGCTTGCTCATGTTCAGTTCATTATCAACCAGGACTCCCAGGTCTCTCTGCAGAGTTGTAAATATCATTTCATGCATTGTACCTGTTTGTTTTTAATATCTAGCCACTTGCATGTATTTTACTCTTATGCTGCTTATTACTATTTAATTCTTTTTTTTAAATCAATGTTTTCCTTTTTTGAAATGCAATAGTTCTCTGTAGAGGTTACTACGTCCAGATTTCTACATTCTAAATCTTGTCCCCAAAACCAAGCTTAAAGAAAAGCAGTATTTCTAATGGGTCAATTGCCTTGAGCACCACAGTCACAGGATTATGTTTTCAGTAATTTTAATGTTACTACACTTTGGAATTTTATGACATTCATAAATGAGCCTTTATGATCATTTCATGACTCCGCGGTTGCTGTTTAACGGGACAAGAAGAATTGTATAGCAGATCTGATGCTTAATTAAGTGTATATAACCTCAACACAGCACTCTTCCAGTTGATTTCAGATGGTGACTTTTTGAAAAACCAGAAGCCACACTTCAGGTTAATAAGAGACCATGCTTTGCATAAGATACTGATAACGAGATGTCTAAAACCATTACACTCATTCAGAAACATGTGCATGAAACCAAATCCTTCTTAAAACAGTAGCTGTTGTTTTTCTAATTAGTATTTTCCCCTCAGTATTGTTATGCTGATCACTGCATTACAAAATAGAGATAACCAATCCATTTGGAATTTATCTGGATATACAAAGCAATTTAATAATAGAACTCAAACTATGGAAGGAAGAGTACACAGCTCCAAAACGAGGTTAAATTAGTCTGCTACTGCTATTGTAACCAGATTGCTTTTGTTGCACAGGTTTATTGGCTTCTCACTAGTTAAGACATGCCGATATTGTGGTGCCGAAAGAGGAAAAGACAAACATAATAATATCTCAGTGGTAAAATACATTTCTTGATTAAACAAGAAGGCTAATAAGTTTCTTGTATCTACGTAGAAAACTGAAACAACACTTTTTTCTTTTCATCTAGATCTTAGGAATAAAGGACTATGACTCTAATATTACAAATTCACTGTACTCTGATGCAATAAGACTTAATCAGCACTTACACTCTGAAACAATCAGGATTGTTAAAATTCTTTTCACTGTATTCAGTCCTTACCACCTCAGATGAGTTGAAATTAGGCTCAAACTGTACAGAAAGAAAAAGCTTTACTCTGAAATGTTCTGAAAAAAAAAAAATTAAAATTCAATCCTAAACAAACTATCATCTTCTTGCTTTTCTTCTCTATTACAAAATTCTACCCCAAAACATCATCCTACAGGCTAAAAAAGTTGGAGCTTAGATATTTTGAAATCTTGATGTGATGACTCATGAACATATGGAACTGAAGTGGACTAGAACCTCATTGGTAATAAAAAACCCTAAACTTACTTTCTGTAAAAAACCATGTGAGTAACTCCATCAACCTGCAGTTAATCTTTCACTGATTGGAAAAATCAGGATGTGATTATTTCATGGATTTCATGAGATGAATGTAACAAAGAAACTTACTGCATAAAGAAAGAAGTACGTTTTTGTATCTTCCAGTTCTCACAGAAGTCTTCTAAACTACCTGACAAATGGAATGAAATGAATGGGTTCTGCTTCAATCAAACAAAAAGCTATGTACCTGTAAGGGAAGCATAGGATATCAAGAAAAGTGGAAAAGGAACCAAGATCTCAGAATCATGTTTATTGTATATATGCAGATGTATTTAGATTATAGACAATTACCCTCTTAACTTTTTATTTGCTTTGTTGAACAGACTACAAAATTTCTCCTGTCAAGCAATCTTCTAAGCTTTTCCTGGACCCATGGATATTAATTACCACGTTTCTTCAGGTATTAACATTGAAAGAATACAGACTTGTAATAATGGAGTAATAAATAATAAATATAATTTAACTATATATAAGTATTATATTTTTACTCTTATTTATGGAACCTCAGTATATTCAAGTTTTCATCTGTCATGACTTCTAAGTAATGTTTGAGTTCTGTTTGAGGACACAGTTTTCTTTCTTATATATACAAACGATATATTTTTTTTCTTTATTAGATATATTGCCTTGCATTTTGTTGTTTCACATTGAACGTATCTGTTTATTAATACTTACTATGTATTTATGGATATTTTACCTGTCTTTGATGTTCCATCAAACCACATATACTGTAATCTTGTAATCTTATTTATGCCTTGTTTTATTTTACAGCTATTTTACAGAATTTAGGTTATAAATCCATGTGAAATTCTGTTAGATATTCTGTAGCAAATGACTGCTTCTCTGTGTCTGATAAATACATTTCATATTTATTATACTCATTTTGCATGACACTGTTTCTATTAAAATATGATGTATTTCTAAGTCAGGTATCTAACAAATGTCTATTAGGTTCATTTTTGCCAGTCCTGTTTATACAGTTAAACTTCAGAAAAACTTATGGATCTAAAATGATCTTGATTGGCATTATCGTGTACTGCTTGCCTCCTTCATAATTATTTTTCCATTTTTTTATCTAGGATCCGTGTCAGTCTAATAGGATTCTATACAAGAGATTTGGATAAAGGTATGTTCCTATGTTTTCACAGCTGAAAGATTGTAAGCCTGTCTTCTTTCCATGGTGAACACAGTCTGAGGTACTGCATGTGCTGATTACATGATATGGACAAGAAAGACTTATGAAATGGCTTGGAATTGACTTGATTTTTTTCTCGTATGAAACAATGTGTCATTGGTGACGTTAACATCAACTGAACTAAAATAAGCACATATTAAAAAATCACTAAAAATACAAAAAGCTATGCCTTCCTTGAAAAAAATATGTTTTTTTTTCCTAGTCAGTCATTATGCATAGTTGTGACCTTTGCAGAAACCACTGACACATTTTGGGGCAGGAAAGGGTTACTATGGTAATTTTTAATACTGAGCAAATTGAATAAAAATCAGCACTGGAAACTAGCTAGTTGAAACTGGTGATTTAGGTTTGCAATAGAGCATATATATGCATTATATACACAGTGACTCTCTTTTCAATGATAAAGAGTGACATAGACTCATTCACATCTCTCCGTAAAGTACTCCTGTGTTTAATTCTCCTCATTATTTAAGAATTTGTGTCTTGGCTTCCATGGTAGCTGATATGCAAACCCAGGATGCATATGTATTCACATGTGCACTCATCCTCTTATCTTTCCTGCCAGGGACAGAATGGGTTGGGCAACTGGATGTTTTGATGAGTCAGACTCATATCATTTACACATGTGGATGTTGAAAATGAAGTGTCATGGGTCTGCACCTTATTAGGAGGGACTATGTGTGTGTCGAGGAGCAAGATTATGTTAAATTCCCGACAGATCTCTACCTAACTAATTCTCTCCAATACAACCTTCCATACTTCTGAAAAGTATGTGGTATTTTTCTCCATGTTTGTTTCTTAGGGTTGAAGTAATTTTTTTCTTCCCATCAATTTTTAAAATGTATACATGAGGACAAGGCACATATATCTTATTAATTATGGCATGAGTATCTAGAATAATTCGAGAAGAATTATGCAGAAGAGTAGAGACTGAAGTAAATGAAGATAGCTGTATTATGTGAGTGCATAAAAACATCAAAAGACAGAATGATGACAGCTTCTCTTTGTGTTCATAAATTGTAGCAAACCTGTCATTATATAATTTACTAATAGTCCTTGAAGTCTTGTCTTATTTAATAAATACTTTGATACTGACAGCATGTTGTATATTTGTTTCAAAGAATTTAATTGTTATGGAGAGTAATTATTTGAGAATTTGTACAATAATATAGCATCCTGTTTAAAGTTTAAGTATGATTTAGAGTCACAGAATCATAGAATCGTTGCAGTTCTTTAAGACCAAGTCCAACCACAAACTTCACAGGGCCAAACCTGTCACTAAACTAAATCACAGAAGCTAAAAATACAGTAGAACATTGTCTGTTCACTTCCTATAGCTTCATGTGACACACACTGCTCACTATCTGAAATTTAGATTAAGATTTAAGGAGAGATGGGAAATAATTTTGAAGATACTTGCCTTAGATCAAAATTTTATCACATCTTTTGAATTATTTCTTTCTAGTAGTTTTATGTGCATCTCCAGATAAACAGAGAAAAAATGTTCAAAATCTTTCTATCAGATTAAGTTTTCTCCACATTCTCTTTAAAATAATTAGCAACATTCTTTTAGAAAAACTTGAGAGTTTAAATTATCAGTATCTATAAATTAAGCAATTTTTTCTTTACTTTATCAGAAATTCCTTAAAATAAATTACAAACTTCTGGGAAAAAAAAAAAGTAGTTGTGGTTTTGTTTCTTTTCTTAAGATTACAAAAACATTAAACTTATTGTTTCATAAAAGTAATCTTCATTTAAGGTCCTTCAGATTAATCTCCACTGTATGAAGAACTGTATTTCATAGTGGATTAGGAAACATATCCTTCATTGTAAATATAGAACTAAACCTTATCACAAAATAAAATTAGGTAAAAAATAGGTGAATGAAATATCTTCATATTTTTGCAGGTTCTTTCCTAATTTTTTAAATATATGGTCTCTCCTAAAGGACCACCTAAACATGAGGACTCATACAAAACTTGCCATGTATTAAAGAAGTAAAAAGCAATCTGAACAATACAGAAGACTAAAAATACTCTTAATATGGGAGTACTTTAGTTTGTATTCTGTCAGATTTGCTCTTTTTAACCTAAATGCTTAGGTCAATCTTGACACATAACACATATGAATCACTGCTTTTATCCTTCAAATTATTCTTACTAGCCTACATTGTCTCCCTTTAATTAGCATTTAAATAGCTTATTTTCCATGTATTTCATTGCACACATTTATGAGACTCACAGAATTTAGAATATTTCACCATTTTTGCATCCTTTTAAAGATTTCTGATATATTCTGTGGATTCCAGAACTGTTATCCTTTGTTTGGATAAGAAGTAACAAATTTTCAATCAGCTGCTATTGAGAAACAGTAGAATGGCCACCTAATTTAACACTTGATTTCTCAAGCCCTTAAGCATAGATTTCACTGATTTGATATAAAACAGTCAGGGTTAGCTATAGGAATTTTCAGTGAAGGTAACTGCTGCTCAACATGTGCTATAACAGAAATATCAGCTGTTTCATACAGTTCCTTGAAGCATTGCCTTGAATATGAAACAAATGGCTCTTAGGGGAAAAATTTGTAACAGAATTGTTGTCATGACAATAGTTAAAATGTAAGAAATGCATAATTTGCATAATAAAACCTATAATGTATAATGTGATCTTATTGTGAAAAAAAAATCAGTTGAAAAGAAATGTCAGATTGCTTTCATTGTACTGTTTCATTTTTGCTATGCCATTTTGTTTTTCAGTTTTATCTTCCAAATAAAGAAATCAAACTCTCACTATTGTGAGGTATACCTGTTACAAAGAGGGAAGAGGATCCTGGGACAAGAGTTAGCAAGGATCATTGGGAAGTAGATGACATATTCTACAGGCAGATGGGAAAATTCTCAAGATCACTGGCCCTCATTCTCATGGGGGATTTCAACATACCAGATATCTGCTGGAAATATAACACAGCACAGAGGTAAGAATCCAGGAGATTCCCGGGGTGTGTGAAAGATAATTTCCTCACACAGCTGGGGAGGTAGCCAATGATGGAAGGCACCTTGCCGGACCTGGTGTTTGCAAACAGACGTCTTGTGGGCATTGTGTTGTTTGGAGGCCGCCTTGGGCAATGATTATGAAACGACTGAGTTCCTGTTCCTCAGAGAAGCAAGGAGGGGGTTAGCAGAACTGCTATTTTTGATTTCCAGAGGGCAGACTTTGACATGTTTAGGAAGCTGGTTTCCAGAGTCCCTTGGAAGTCCCTCCCCTTGGGAGGCAATCCTGAAAGGAAAAGAAGTCCAAGAAGGTTGGACATTCTTTAAGAAAATCTTAAAGGCTCAGAGTCAAAGTGTCCCCATGTGCACAAAGATAAGCGACATGGCAGAAGATGATCCCGGACGAAGAGGAAACTTATGCTCAGGATGAAAATGAAAATTTATGATCTTTGGAAGAAGGATCAGGAGAGAGAAAATTAATGATCTGAACAATTTAGAGCTGCACTTAGTTGCAGTTAGCTCTTCAAGGTTGCAGGAGCTCACTGATAGACAGGCAGAGTCTTTGTAAAGCACAGGCCGTTCACAGGCAAAAAAAAAAAAGATGCTGCAATGATGGCCTGAATTACTGAAAGGGACTTCTGGAGATTTTTCATCTCATTACTGGCCAATTAATAGCTAGACATAATCTAGACATTAATGAGGTATGAAACTGGAACCGCAAAGAAATAACGTAATTAGGCCCTGAATTTAATCTTTCACAAAATTACATGGAGATGCTGTACTCTTTTATTTTAGATAAGTCTAATTAGTTTTCTTTTCCAATCAGATTTTTTAATACATTCTAAGATTTACTATGTGGAAATACATCTTAGAAAATTACCTCTCTGCCTCTCACAGGTCCTTCCAGGTGTATATCAGAATTAACAGTCACACTGTGCTATAACAGGGTTTTTCAAAACACATTCCTTTCCTCCATGGCAGATTTCTCTGTTTGAAGTAATGTGCAAAGAAATTGCTAAACATGAAAGACAGACTTTAAAAAACATGGCACTCCAGATTGTGTACAAAAATTTCTTCTAGTAACACTTTACTGATGATAATTGGCAATTGAATTTCTTATTCAGACAGCAGCTCCTTGGAGAAGGAGCTGGCAGTTCTGGTGCACAGCAAACAAAAAACGAGCCAGCAATGTGCCCTGGTAGAGATGAAAGCCAACAACCCTGTCAGCAGGTCAAGGGAGGTTCTTCTCCCCTCTCTACTTTTCCCTGAATAGTGTTGAATAGTGTGTCCAGTTCTGAGTTCCTCCATTCAAGAGTGGCAGAGAATTTCTGGAGAGAGTCTAGCAGAGGGCCACAAAAATTATCAGGGGACTAGAACATCTGTCTTCCATGGAAAGGTTGAGATAGCTGGGACTGTTTAGCTTAGAGAAGAGAAGACTGAGAGGGGATCTTATCAACATTTATTGAAACAATACATATAGTCGATATATCATGACTTTGAGGACAGAGCTGACGCCAGAATATTATTTTTAAGCTTGCACCAGAGTATTTAGCAATACCTGGAAGAGTAAAGCTTGTTTTATCATAGAATCATAGAATGGTAGGGGTTGGAAGGGACCTTTAGAGATCATCAAGTCCAATCCCTCTGCAGAAGCAGGTCCATTTAGATCAGGTCACGTGTCCAGGGGGGTCTTGAAAACCTCCAAGGAAGGAGACTTCACAACCCCTCTGGGCAGCCTGTGCCAGGGCTCCCTCACCTCAACAGTGAAATAGTTTTTTCTTATATTTAAGTGGAACCTTTTTGTGTTCCAGCTTCATCCCATTACCCCTTGTCCTGTTGCTAGCTACCATAGAAAAAAGGGATGTCCCAACCACCTGTCATCCACCATTTAGATCTCTGTAAATGTGAATAAGATCCCCCCTCAGTCTCCTCCAGACTAAACAGCCCCAGTTCCCGCAGCCTTTCCTTCGATGAAAGATGCTCCAGTCCCCTGATCATCTTGGTAGGCCTGTGCTGTACTCTCTCCAGAAGTTCTCTGTCCCTCTGGGAAGTACAGAGGAACTTTAAAAATTATTTTATTGAAGTGTTGTTATTTTTTAATTATCATTTTGGAAAACATCTGTATACTTTTTAATTTAAAAAGAATTTTATCATTAAGGTAAACAAAGTAATTAAAATGGATATTTTAACAAAATATTCAAAAATTAACAGATTTAAACAGGAAATTAGTATTTTTTCCAAATTTTAAAACAAGTCCCAGTCTCTATTCTATTGGAATTATATATTCATTTGGAATTATGTGGAATTTTATTGTTATTTTTACAAGACTATTAAAATTTGAACTAGTCAGTTATACTTTTAGAACTTCCTTGTAAGTCCTGATCTCAGGGGTGTCTATGGGAACTAGAGCCTGTATTATTTGCTTCATTTCAAAAGCAACAGGACTGAGATCTGCTATCACAATTCTTCGAAATCATTAGAGTCCAGAGAGCACAAGGGGAAACAGATCTAAACAGACTTACATCTCTTGCATGTTAGGCACGTGCTCCCAGCAGTTGATTAAGCTCAGTATGTGCAGGTTGCAGATAGACATCAGGATGTACAATGGGACAGGAAGCCACTGTTCTGCCAGGTCAATTCTAGTTAATTCCTCTCAGCAGTGTGTTTGCTCAGAGACAATAAAATTCAAATCAGTTTGAATTTACTTACCACACCGGCAACTTTGCTGACAGCTCTCAGTATATTGAGAAGGCAGATGGTCTGAAATGAGCCTAATAATGCATATTGTTAATGATGAAATGGGTTTCTGGTGATTTGTGACTTAGCAGTGATAATCAGCACAGCATGGGTTGATAGACACTCGGCTTGAGGACAGGATAGATAGGAAAAAAATATGGCATTAGCAGGGACAGCCATGTACCTCTCCAGTCCCAAGGCTGCTGAAACCAAGCCCAGCAGCAGCAAATGAAGGCAGATTGGCAGAGCTCCCTCTCACATCACCTCAGACACAGCTGGCTCTATCATGAGCTTGGCAAGAGTGTAGAGTAGTAGCCACAGGTACTGCAATATTTCCTGCGTCTCTGGCATGCTGCCTTCCATTC
Source organism: Urocolius indicus (assembly GCA_013401255.1). Taxonomy (NCBI): domain Eukaryota; kingdom Metazoa; phylum Chordata; class Aves; order Coliiformes; family Coliidae; genus Urocolius; species Urocolius indicus. The sequence goes on from WBNH01005050.1 coordinate 16,989, forward strand.
AGGAGAGTCTGGCACCCTGACTGAGCCCAGAGCAATCACTGGACAGAGCTGAGAAAGTAGTTCAAGTGCTTTCAAAGGAAAATATTCCATGAAATAAGAGGATTGTAAAGATCTCCCTCTCAAACTGTTCATTTGGCACATTTTGAAAGATTCATAAGAGCTGGGGTGACAGCTTGCCTGTGTTGAGATTGAATTTGATCTCACCAGTGCAGAAGTCATAAAAATCAGCAGGTAACATAGTGCATGTTCTGTGCTTCTGAATTGTGTAAAAGGGCTGTGATTTATCTGTGAATTCACTGCGTATTCTTTTTTTTTTTCATCCAAAAGTCCAGAGAACAGTGGGCAGCCTTTCTTCTGTGAAAACTCCTGTTTAACTCCTACATATAGTAGGCAGAAGGATCTCATTTGCCATGAGGCAATTTCCCAGAGTGCATGACAGTCTTAGAACTGATGAAAATCAATTTGAGCAGCGTACATATATTCATTAATGATTTAAAAAATGACTTATAGATATGAAAAAAAAATCAGCATGATTTTTGATGAACAGTATAATAAGAAAATTTTGTAAGCAATGCTGGAGAAAAATGCTGTATGTGACTGTATGACTCTTGGGGGAAAAAAAACAAAAAAAACAACCCTACATCAATTTTGATATTGTATTAAAGAATATGAGACTTTTAACACCATGTGTTACTCCTCTTCCTTTTACAATCATAGCACTACACAGAACTGAGTTGCTCTAACCTGCAACAATTATTGGATAATCTTTCATGATATTTCAGTTTCTTCCTGTTAATGCGTTGCTTTCTTCTGGCTGTACACATAAACACTGTGGTTGTATCTATACAGATACATCATTGAATGGCTAAGGTCAATACCCTGAAAGTATCAAGCATTGTGAATTTGTGTTCAAAGTCCATGTTTAATAAGTCTTCAGTCCATTCAGACAGCACAAAATATTCTTCTTAATATAGTCCACTTGTCATCTCTTTTCTATCTCTAAAGTAAATCTCTGCCAGGTGGCAAGAATTCAAGTGGAGAATTTTCTGGATGCAACTTCATCAATGGTTTATTCTTTGCCTGTGATGATGTGGTTTGGAAAGGGGCAAGCTGGGTAGAAACAGAAGATATTTTGCAGCTGCTTAATTTACTCAACATGAGAAAAGAGTGACAGTAGCTATTGGCTTGTCAGATTTTCATATAACTGAAGATAATCATGAGATGTTTTTATTCGTATTTGAGCACTATCTGTATTTTATATTCATATGCCAATATGGGGATGCTAGGGCTAAGGTGTTAATTTAAGGTTCACCATTTCCTGAGCAGAACTCAGAACTTAGGTTAGGAGACTTTTACCCGTGAACAAAAGGTGATTTAAGGCACTCACTTACTATATAGAAAGCTGTACCTCTGTCTATCAGCCAATTCTGAAATTGTATTATTTATTTCTATACACTGTTCTTATTTTTCAGTTCAGCTCTGTGTGCTATACAAATTATTCAGCCATATTCTGTTACAATTTTCCAAGAAACCATTTGGCAGTTCCTTTTAAAGGAGCTTTTCCTTTGTTGTAATTTCCAGAAACAAATCAATACTTGCTTATTCTAGGAACTATTCATCCTTTCATGTGCCAACTTCCTAAAATATAGAGATTCCTCTTTCTAACCATATACTTTGGGTAACTTTCTTTTTTTTTTTTTGTATTTTGTATTTTGATATATTTTCAATGTTATTAATCAAGGCTTGTTTGATCTCAAAAGAAAGATACAACTCTTCATATCTCTATGAAGAAAGATAAGAATATTAGATGGTTTTCTTATTGTAGTAGCAAGAATACAATCTAGAATACATAACATTTCCTTATAACAGAGGAGAATCACGGATTAAATGTGGTGAAATGTAGGTAGAATAGAATAATTTAGAAGCCAGGGGGGTATTTGATCCAAAGGAGGGCTAATTGCAAGATTTGGCCCATCTAGGTGTGAAAAAAATCTACTCAATTTCCATTGTTGTGCTTTGAGTTCTGTTGCCTCTCATACTTTCACTTTTCTTGTTCAAAAAGTCAGTCTTTGAGTTGTCTATAACCCAATATGTAGTAGAAAGCAGTAACGAGATCCCTTTCTTAGACTTTTAAGAAAAGTGCATCTTCTCTGCATCTTCCTGTACCCCATGTGCTCCCTACCTTTACGGCCCTTCATTGGACTTGCTCTAGTACTAGCAACGCCAAAACCAGAGACATTGACAGTTGTACAAATGCTGAGTGGAGCAGACTAATCACTTCCTTTGACTTCTTGTCTACTGTCATAGTTTTGTGAGGAGCCACTTTTGCTTGGTAATGATGGGAGGAGGCTGCAGTGTCTGGGACAATCTGATGCCTCTGCCATCACTATTTAAGAAAGAGAATTTGGAGTGTGTGGAGGGAGATGGAAAGGAAGGGCAAGATGGAGGCAGCCATGTGGACCCAGCAGCAATGTGGACCCAGCAGCCATGTGAACCAGGAAAAGGCAGAAGGACTAGTGCCAGACCAGAGACATTCTTGCAGCCCTTGACGAGAAGTGGAGGGGGTGAGAGTTGGAGACTTCAGGTCAGAGAGAGTGAGCAGTTTAGAACCCAACCCAGAGAAGATGAACTGATGTTGCAGCAGCCCATCAGAGTGGCCCGTGCAGGGCTGCCTGGTGTGTGGGAGACCGTGAGCTGGAGCAAGGGATGACTGGTGAGGAGCACTTCTCTTCAGGAGTGCAATAAGCAGCAAAACACATCAGGAAAGGACTGACTGCAGCTCCCATTCACTGTCCCCTGCACTGCTTCTGAGGGGAGGAGGCAATGACACTGGGTTTAAGGCTCTGAGCCTGGGAAAAGAGAACGGAGTGTGGGAAAGGTGATCTTAAAGAGCTTATTGAATTTCCATCATTCAACATACTCAGTATTATTTTTCTACTTGATTTCTGTTTGTTATGTTTTAGTTTGAGGCAGATTAATTTTAAGTTTCATTTTCTTACCTAAGCTGAGTAGCCTGGTCTGTTTTGTCTGGGACCATACCAGGCAATTAAGCCCTCCCTGTCCCTCATGAGTTCTGAAGTCTAGAGTACTCAAGTCTTTTATGGTCTTTTGTCCCTGGATGGACCTAAACCATGACATCTACACTCTTGTTGATACAGCCCAATATGAAGTTAACTTCCGTCTTTGCAAGACAACACTTTTGACTCATCCTTAACTTGCAGTTCATCAGTATCTCCAGGTTATTTTCTGCAAAACTATCTTCCATTTCCCAGTATCCAGTCTGTTTTGCTACACCCAAGTGCCAAATTCTAAATTTGCCTTTGTTGAACTTCACAAAGTTTCTGTCAGACCCATTCTACAACATTCAGATCTTTCTGAATGACAGACCTCACTTCCAACATATTAGACTGTACCTTTAAGTTGATATTGCTTTCCAAGGATGCAGTCCACCTTGTCTGTATTTTTGCTCTTTATGTGTGTGTATACACGATTACTAGCATCCACAAAATATTATTTAGCTCCTTTGATTCAGACACTCATTTAATAACTCTCCAATAGCCACTACTTCATCTTTTTTCAGAAGAATCATTTGGAATTATTAACTCCATGTCATATTCTGTCCTTCACTTCTAAAATCCTCTGATTTGTTGAGGAAGTTATTGTTTGCTTGCAGCAAGAGCTCTGATTGTCTTATCTTCTGCAGAAAAGCAAAAACAGAAGACAGCACCTCTGAAGAGACATCAAAGACAAGGAACACATCTCTGGAAAAATGAAAAACTGACAGCAGATAAACCCAGGCAGCCTCATTACTTAAATTAACAGAATCCTTCATATTTATGGATTGAGTAATTAGCCCTAGAATTTTCTGCTAAATATCAGATCTCGTGTTCAAAGTTTAGACTTTTTGTTTTTTTAATATTTTATGTACTTTAGTACTGGATGTTATTTTTTTAACTGATCTTATTGCTGGAGTATAGAACTTGCTGCAAAGATTACATTTTAGGAACATGCTTATTACTTTGCTTTTGTCTGAGCTGATATCTGCTTGAAAACCACTGTCTTGCTGTCAGTGATGTAGTTGTAGGAGATCCAAGGGCTTGTTGCTACTCCCTAATTATTTTTTGCTTCCTGTAACCAGATAGAATAGAATAGAAGAGAGGAAGTATCCCCTGTAGTGCTTTGGTTATTAGAATTCAAGAAAACAAGCAGATCAAATGCTTCCATCAGTACAGCTGCTGTGTCTGAATCACTGTTATCAGCAGAGTAAAACAGTAAAAAATTAGAGTTCAACAGATTCAACAGTGTGAAAATATAGCATCTGTTAATATATTATATTCTTTCCCCTGTAGAGTTATTACAAGTCAGAAGAGCAAAAACTGAAAAAGGTTCCATGGATATAAATACTGTTCTCATTCAGGATTCTTCACTCCATTCTCAACAATATGCTGAATATGTACTGCTAAACTTTACTCTGAAAAACATCTCAGGATGCTTTTAGATATTTGATACCATCATTCAAGACTCCAGCTTTCATGCTTCATTGGAAAGAATATGACTTAGCATTGGATGAACATGTAGTTCCTGAGGTCGATTGAACTTTGTTAAGGATGCCCAGGAACTGAATAATTGTCAGTCCGCAAAGCATGAACTCCTCTGTGTTTGTCAAGTAATTCAGACAATTTATCACCAGGCAAGAATTTATAAAACAAGAAGACAGCTGTTTTTTTCCAACTATGTATTGGAAGCCAATCCAATAAAATCCAAAAGCTAAAATTCTTTTGTGAAACAATTTGATACTCAATCTACACTTGAGTATCCCCCCGTAAGAGTGGGGAACTGAGGAAAACCATGCTTTCATCTTTGAGCTTCCATAAAAAAAAAAAAAAAAAGAAAAAAAAAAAAGAGAAGGAAGTGTAGGAGGTTTCAATCCTCTTCCTCTTTCATTTTATGTTTATTTTGTTACACATTTCAACTCGTAAATATTTGCTTCAGTCCCCATATTTGGTTCAGCTGGTTCTAAAACTTCTATTTTTTCAAGATCAAGGGCTGTTTTCAATTTAAAAAAACTGTCAGCACTGAACACAAACTAATGAGAACTCTGAAAAAGAGATTGCTTCACAGTGAGCTGAGAGGTTGAGGAAAAAAAAGGAAATGAAGAAGAAAAGGGAGAATTTGGAAAAGGAATTGACCCCGCTGTTGCTTCAGTAATTTTTTTTATCTTTTGCTCCATTGCACGTGGTTTACTCTGTGTGATGAGAGATGGCTCGAAATAGAGTGTAGCAGTTGCACTATGAGTGTAATCACAATTTAACGTACTAACAACCAGCCACACCATTTGTCTCTCCAATAGGATTTAATACCATTATATCAACATGGCTGGCTACATTGATGACAAGAACAAATGTAACATTGAGCTCATTTATGAAGTAGAAGGATGAATTCTCTCACTAAATCTCTGGACCATCAAATAGCATTTGCTAGTATCTGATTTCCAGCTCTTTCGTTTAGCAACTTCAACAAAACTCTCCTTCTTTTAACTTTTATTTTCATAGTATCTGCTGTTATGAAAAGCTCAGCTAGAACAAAAATTCTTGGTTTTTAATCTCAAAATTGACTCTGTTTTCCCGGATGAGAACTGCCTTAACCTTCATTAAATGTTGTTCTTTCTCTGATCTTTCAGCTCCTGATTTTTCTGTGGTTCCCAATTTTCTGCTGTAAAGGGGTTCCCACAGTAAAGGAGTTTAGAGTAGAAATAAGGACATGAGAAAATGTTGAAGAGGTATCTGTAAGGTATAAAGAGTGAAACGAAAGGCTCATGTTCTTGAGTTATAAAGAATGAATATCATACCAAGATAGTATGTGATACTCCCCAGGCTTGGAGACATATTCCATGACCAAATTATCCTCAGGCCTTTCCTACCAAGAAAATGTATAAGTTCATAAATTATACCACAGTGATACTGCTTTTGGTAACAGGTATCTGTGTCATACTGCAATGGTATAAAGTTTACAGGAAGAAGTAATTTTTTCTGTTTGGTGAAATAAAATTAATAGGAAAAAAATAATATAAGTTTTTGGGAACCCAAGACTGTATCTCTTTGGAATCTGTCTGTTGTTGGGTTTATTTTGCTTTTTGTAAAAAAGTAAGAGCTGGAGAATAAGACTGCAGGAAAAAAAATCAAAACAAAAAAAACCCAAGAATGTCAGAATCTTTCTGCTTATGTAAAAAAACACAAGGTGTAAACAGTCTTTAAAAACAGGCAAGAGGGAATCATGACACTAGAAATGCAATATTCTGACAAACACATGTACAATAGTCTAACTCCTAAAAAGCAAGCACTTTTTTCCTGCATTGCCTTTTGTAAAATACCTTTGAATGCATTTATACAAAATTGCTCAATTACATATGACAGCAACTATATTTACTATATATACATTATATCTCATTTCCAATTAAGATATAACTTAAAAGAACAAAAGCCTGAGATTTTTTTTTGCTTTGATGTCAGATTAATTTTTTCTCCTCTTGTCTGCGTGTCTCTTTATCACTCTACTTGGAAGGATACTGGGGAGCTGCAAAGACATCCGTGTGCATTCATATTTCACCTATAGCTATTTTTTTTTTGCTCTGTTGATATGGGTTTTTGTTGAGAATTCTGAATTATAAACTCTATCTGATTTGGATGGAAATGGAATGTTCCCACCGAAGGATAGTTTGAAATTACATAATTTTTTTTTATTTCATGGAAATATATTTTACGCTCTTTCAAACTAGAGAAAAAAACACAACCCATAGCACTTGATCATTGACTTTTATTAAAATTAAACTCTGCTTAATTAAGTTCTAACACTTAATTAGTTAAGTTCTAACACTTAGAGTAAACTCTTGGTACATGTTTATAGAAAAAGGATTACGTGCTAAACCTAAGAGCTAATAAGAAATGAATAGATTTGAATATATCAACGTTATCTGAGGACTCAGGTGAATTCTGTGTCTGCGCATTTCTTAAATGACTCATTGGAAAAATAATTGTCATCACTCATCGATCTTTCAACATTTTTCCAGCACTGCCCTAGTTTTTAAGAAGCATTTTATATTCCTGCACATCTTTCTTATTCCTCTGACAGCACTGAAACTGATACATTTTATTTTAACTTGTTCTTTAAAAGGGACTGAATATTCTTGTATATGGATCTGTAAGACTTAATGTGATAAAAAAGTTTTAGAGATGTCTGTATACAAAATGTTGTGTTAGTCAGAGTTAGCATAACTTTTCTGCTTGAACCATGTAACACATGTAAGTTATTATCAGTACAATTCTTGACAGTTTCTTTGGAGGATTTTAATCTATTGTTACATAGATACCTTTCCTGAGCTATAAGTTCTGCGTTTTGACTTTGAAGAACACTAGTTCCTTTTAAATCAGTCTATGTTGGTCTTGTATCATACTCTTAACAGTAACATCGTAGTACCTTTCTGTGTCACATTAAATGACGTAATCAGCATCTTTCACATCATATGTACTTTACTGTAGTGGAAAACATTTTTCTCCTCCAATTTCACATAGGATGTTCCTGACTTCCCACTTCCCAGCAATCTCAGACTGAATGTGTTTCACCTATGACAAGTAGTGGTCTAAGTTATGTTTATGAATATTATACTAGTTTGTTGCTGGAATATTGTCATTTCCAAGAGCCTGCATACTAGTAGCCAAAATTGTGTTACATTAACCAAAACCTTCAGCTTTTTTTATAATTTTATGCTCTCTCTAACATGTTGCGTACATCAGTCTGACCACTTATTTTCTTGCTAGATTCTCATTCCATACACCTCCCTAAATTTTCATTGTTCTTTCCTTTCTTACATATTTCCTGCATTTTTTTCTTTAATAGCTTCTCTTGCCATCTTTTGAGCTTGCACTAATTCATTCTCTCTAACACTGCTCATTCTAACATATCCATTCATGATAGTTCCCTCCTCATTGTCAAATCAGACATTTTTTTGAGGATCTTCTTTCTCTTGATTAAAATGAAGGAGAGTGTGCACTTTTAGAGAAACATAATGATTGTGGACAGACTGGGTCTTGAAGCTATGCACTATTTAGCAACACCACCTTTCTGCTGAGTGACAAAGAAAAAGATGGATGCAAAGTAAGGTACAGCTACATTGAAATGCAAGCATACTGAGTTTTGCAAGCATACTTAGCTGTTTGCTATCTACAGTCATCTATCCACACAACCAAGAAGAAAAAACCAAAAATGTCTCTGTAAAAGTCTGACCTGTAACCCTGACCTATCTCTATAGTAACTAGATAATCTAAGGCATCAGAAGAGATATCTCAAGCTACTTCAATAGCGGTAGTTGATTTTAAAGGAATTTGAAATTAATTATGTCTCACATATACAAATGTGTCTATCAAAAGGGTTGAAATACTTTAAATTGATTGCTTAGGCTGGATTCCATATAGTAGGACTCAAAATATTTTTAGAATTCTTACTTCATATCCATTGCAGTCAGTGTCACATGCCTAAGATAATAAAGTCACCTATATTGCTTTCCTTGGGCCCCTACAAAGATAAATCATTGCGTTTGTATGCCAGTAGTGCAAGGTTTTCCTGTCTGTATTAGTAGCACTTTGCTAATTTTTGTTCCATAGAATCATAGAATGGTAGGGGTTGGAAGGGATCTTTGAGATCATCTAGTCCAATCCCACTGCCAAAGCAGGTCCACCTAGAACAGGTCACAGGTTTACTTGTATCATAGGGATGACAATAAAGTATCACAAGGAGTAGAATAAAGCATGTGACCACTACAGATCAAGATAAACTTCTGAGAGTGATTTTCTGCTCACATTACCCTTTAATCTTAGCATGTGAAAATTTATGGGCTTTCTCTAAATCTGCTTGTTTGACATTTCCTGACTTTTTGTTTCCTAGCTCATTTTTCTTATTACTCTGCATTAGCTGTAAGCCATGGAGAGGTGAACCTCCATCTCCTCAAAAAATCTGCAAACCTTTTTGTGTTATAGGATACTGAGCTTGAATAACACAAGCTTACTATTCCTGAAAGTAGAACATCGTCCTATATAGAGGTAACTTTCGACTCTGAATAACCTCATGATCAGTTGTCTCCTATCTCTGTCTTTTCTATTGTGACTTAGGTTTCAGAGTGCATTTTGTACTATGCAAAATCTGAAAAAGAGAAATAATGAGACGAAACAAGTACTTAAGAGACAGAAATTGTTTTCTTTCATTCCAGCTATGCAACTTATTTTGTCACTTATTCTGTATTCAGTCTGTGGATTTCTTCTACTAAGCACTTAAATGTCTACTTAAATGACAAAAGCATTGTCTCCAAGGAAAATGACAGAGTAAGAACTAATATAAAAAGGACAAAAAGTCTTTCCCCCCCAAAAAAAAGTCAACATTATGAAATAATAAAGTAGATTAGAGTTTATCTAAATCTTATTTATTAGCTTTCTTTGCATCTCTTCTAGTCTAACTTTTTCTGGATAGGTGGTTTATTCTTGAACAAAGGTATCTGCTTCAAAGCAATGATTTCTTCCAACTCAGTACCAAGTCTGACTGGAGAAGTGCCCCTGAGGCAGTATAACATTTTCTTGTCCTCTAGTGGCAGAAACTGGAGCATTTGCAGAGCCTCTTCAGTTCACAGAATCATGAAGTAGCTGAGGTGAGAAGACTCTCCTGGAGATCACTTAATTCTACACAAAACAGTCATCTACATGTGGGTGGACCTCCAAGGAATGAGACTCCAAAGCCGTCTGTGTAAACAGAGCTAGTCTTTCACCACAGGCACAGTAAGATAGTGATTTCCTATGTTTAAATGAAAGTTCAATAGAATAACAATCTAAAAATTATATCAGATAGTGAATTCTTACATCAAGCAAGTTAGTTGACACAGAATAACTTCCATCAAGTTAGTTACCTTGACTTTTTTTTTTACATTGACGTTAATCGTGGCTCAGAAAACTCGACAGGCATAACTTCTTACAGCTCAGGAAACCATGACTCATTTTTCCTCTTGACTTTTCTCAGTAAAGCAGACTATCAACATCTTAGATTATTGATCTGAGCTAGTTTATTGATAACAGATTGAAGAGGTGTTTTTTTCTTTATTTTAAAGATTTTCAATGAACCAAAGTTCTTCCTGAAGGGAACAATGGAAATTAATAAAGTGACTCGGAAATGAACTTGGCAGAAACAACACAGAAACCCAATAACATATATGATCTCATATGCAAGACAAGAAGACATAGCCTTTCCAGAGAAAAATCACAGATTAAATTAGTTTGTCTGCAAAGGGTAAAAATGTAATGAGGTACAAAAGGAAAAAGTTATCTGCAGAATTGTTAGACTTGGTGGTCATGGAAACTACAAAGAGGAAGTATAGCGTTTACTATGGTATTTTAGTGCTAGTTCAGTGCATATACATTTTTAGTAGCCCAGTTAGTATACTGGGCAACTATGACACACTGTAATTGGATTTGTGAAGATCCACTATTTCAACCCCCAGACACAAATATTTCTGTCATTATTAAAGGTGCTTAATAAAGTCTTTTCACCAATAGATTTACCAGAATTACTCGAGCAGCTGAGAGAGAGTAGTGTAGATTAGGTGAGCTGAAAAATGTTGCAGCCACATTAATCTGTCCATCATTGGACTCAAAAGGTGAATAATATGCTCCTGGACTTTCAAGGTTTCAGGGTACATATTAACCATTTCTACAATTAATGAGTCTCTGCTTTGAAATACACATTTTTCTCTCTTTATCAGTTCAAATATATGGATGAAGTACATGGATAGATTAGAATGGTTCAATTTTTGGGTATGCTGTAGGTCTAAGGACAACTGGTGAGACCACACAAATGAGCATTTACAAAGACTCAGATGGGCATTTACAGTTACAACACTAACAAGAGTTGCAAATTCTTGTACTCCATTCTACTGACACAATATTTTTCTATAACACTGGACATTGTTCAAATGACATCGATAACACGTACTTTTTGGATGAAATTAAAGTTTGGAATGATCCACTATAACTGCAGAGGGTGTCGTTATTCAGACCTTGCACTGATGTTGTACTTTAATGTGCCGAGTTTGTACAACCCAGAACAAGTAATAGAGACATATAAGAAGAAAAAAAACAAGTAACACACTGAAAGGATGAAATATGAAAGCAGAAAACAAGACTGAAAAGGCAACATAATCTTTCTTCTACTGGACTGTTTTGGTTTTTTTTTCCCCCATCTATTCTATATAATCATATCCACATGTTCCACAATGGTAAAATGGGACCTGAGAAGTCACAATGTTGTTGAGGAGCCAATAGAATATAACCAATTGTGGCCATTTGTGCATATCAAAGCATGTGAATCAATGTTTATGATAATTTTATATGGTAGTAGAAAGACATATGAAACCTGATCTAATGAAGATTTGTTGTTCTGGACAGATGTTACTTGGCATTGCAAAAGCCTTTGTTGTGTGAACTGATCTGCTGACCTTTGAGTAACTTTGAACCAGCACCAGCTGTTGTGACTGCAACATATTTGATCCGGTAGAAGGAGTTCCAAAGTCTACTTTATTACACTGCCAAACTGTGTAGTTTGTACTGAATGTCAAATGAGCTTCTGTTGTGTATTTTTACCTCTTAGAACCACTTAAAATCATATCTTAAATTGTTTCAGCCCAATGTATATGTCATTTTTGCATGTTAGTTGGAATCACTCTGTGAAAATTTTAGTTTATTCATAATTTTGTCTAATTAATCACTCCTCTTCTTTCAAAATATTTAAAATTAATCCAATTATATTACTACTCCTACATTCGAGACAGAGAAGGGAGATAAAATTAAGGAAAATGGGACGTGAGTCTGGTCAATTTGATGTTCTAATACTGAAAGACTACAAGCTTTCCTGTATTTAATTTTAACTCTTTTTCAATGTATGAGTATTAAACTAATGCAAAAGAGGTTTCTTTTTTAGAAAATGTGATATCCTATGACATATAATCTGAGGTTATTCTTTATTAAAAATAAAAGTAGAGAAGAAAATATTGTCAGAACTATATTTTAAACATTTAAATCTATCTTAGAAACTCTAAAATTGAAGAAATCTTAAATTAAATTATAACAAGAGAATAGTAGATGATATTTGTATACTTAGTAATATAAACACCTCTTTAAAGCCCTAAATGCATATTTTCCATTCTTTGAGTTTATTGGTGGTATATAAAGTATATAATAAGAAATCCATTGTTTTCCTAAAAAACTTCTGAATTATTGTACCAGTCCTTAATTTTCACTTAAAAATCATGTTAATTATACATATGGACAGCTGCCATTGTAGCTTCCACTTTCCAAGTAAGGCTAATTATAATTCTGGCACTGGCTGTTCACAGTAAATAGTCTGAAATGTAACACATGAGGGAAAATGTATTTCCACACATCACAGTTTATTCTTTCCCAGGCAATATGACACAGGACTAGAAAGGCATGGACTCTGAAAACCATTCAATTTCCAATCTGCTTGGGAATCTTCCTTGCCTAATTTTTATACTTATTCATTCGCTTGGATACAAGAATATCGTGACTTTTTTTTTGGTTCAAAGGCAAGTCCATTTGATGTCTGTATTGAAAACCTGAGACAACTGTTTGGTCTCAAAGAGTGTAAATAATATTCTTTAGGGCTTGTCTTCTCCAGCCTGACTTACCTGACTTAGCTGCATTTTCTAATCATTTGCTTTTATTCTTCTGTTTCTTCAGGTGACATACAATTGAAACTACAAACTTCCAGCATGGAGTTTTCTGTCTGACTGCTTCTGTGTGGGTAGGGAAATACTCTTGCAGCAAGGTGAATGTAATCCCAGTTGTTTCTTCCTTTCTTTGGCATGTTTTCTGTAGGAAGGAATGCAGTCTGGTTATCATCAGTTCTGTAGTGCTCTAAGCAGAAAACGTCCTCTGTAACCATGTGAAAAAGCTCTGGTTCAGCTAATGTCCTCCGTATGACTAGGTAGAAGAAAGGATTTCTCTCCAGTCAAAATCTTATGATTATGAAGATGATGTGGTCATGTTTATTCTGTGGGACTAACACAATAGTAAAGTGTTCCAAGGCACTTCCAGGTTTTAAGAGAGTTGTTTTTATTTAGCTGAACTTACTTTCCTTTACCACTAAAATGAGACTAATCAAATTCCAAGTAAATGAAAGATATGGACAAGAGCAGAAAATATCGACATGGCATAAATTGATTACTCATAAAGCAGTAGCAATTGTGCAGACATTCAGAACGTGACAATATGGTATATACAGCAATTATTCTTTGAGCTGATAAAGGCTCTTCACTTACTGTTTTCCAGAACTTATCTATATATTGTAGCTAATAGTGTAGTTACAGAAAGTGTTAGATCATTCATCTTAGATGTATTTTACTAAATAGTGAGTAAAAAGCAAAAAACTAAGCTGCATGGCCAAAAGTAAATAATCTCATTTGTAATGTTTCATACTATTTGAAGGTGTTTAATGACTCTCTACTGAGATTTGGTTGTTGGCATTGTGTCAGCAGAAAACTTAATGTCCAAGTAGAGAGATATAAGTGGTGTTCCTCATGGCTCAGTGTTGGGACTGCCTCTTTTTAACATCTTTTTCAGTGACATGGACATTGGGATTGAGTGCACCTTCAGTAAGTCTGCCAACAGCACTGAGATATGTGGTGCAGCTGACAACTGGAGGAAAGGGATGCAATCCAGTAGGACTTTGACAACTTGAGAACTGGACCCCTGTGAACCTCATGAAGTTCAACACAAACAAATGCGAGAGTCAGGGAAATCTCAAGCACAAATACAGGCTGAGTGATGAGTAGATTGAGGGTAGCATGCAAAGAAGGACTTGGGGGTGTTGGTGGATAAAAAACAACTATGAGGCAGCAATGTGTGCTGGCAGCCAAGTAAGCCAATCATATCCTGAGTTGCATCAGAAGTGTGACCAGTATGTTGAGGGACATGATTCTCCTCCTCTACTCCACTCTCATGAGACCTCACTTGCAGTAATATGTTCAGCTCTGGGGCTCCCATCATAAGACAGACATGCACTTGTTTAAGCAAGTTTAGACGAGGGCCACAAAGATGATCAGAAGGCTGGAGCATCGCTCCTGTGAAAATGCACTGGGAGAGTTGGAATTCAGCTTGAAGAAGAGAAAGCTCCATTGAGACTTTATAACAGCCTTCCAATGCCTAAAGGGGCTTACAAGAAAGATGGAGAGTGACTTTTTACAAGGATATGTAATGATAGGACAAGGGGCAATGGCTTTAAACTGAAAGAGGAAAGATTTGGATTAAATATTAAGAAGAAGTTCTTCACTATGAGGACACTGCTCTTTAATCTCTAGCCTATGATTTTTTTCTTCTTCCAAACTATTCCACAACATTTCTGGATGCTGAGGAACAGCCCAGTATGTCAGCTATGTGAATCTCACTAATCACACTGTAAGGCAGGGCACAAGAGGACACCTGGGGATCCTGTATCACCCTGCACAGCCCTGCAGGGCACGATGAGGCTGTAGTGGTGCCACCAGAAGAAACAGCAGTTTCTGCCTCTGACTTGCTGCTGTGAAAAATGCTGCTGCAGTTCAGTGGTTCGACTTTGACCACAAAGATCACTTTATGTGTTGGATGATTCTTTAGAGGAATGTATTAACCTGTGGCTCTGGGCATGTGTCAAGTTGCATTTGTGAAGTGCTGTACAAGTGGAGAACTTGTATAATGTTCTACAAAGATCAACATTGGTATACTCCAGACAAGTTCAAAAAGGTTGTTTCAAAACAGTCTTGGTCTTTTGAGACACCATAGAGGAAATGAGCATGCTTTTCTATTAAGTCACTTCCCTTACATACTTGAAATGACAATCCCTTCTCACTGTGACAAAAAAAAAAAAAAAAAAGGAAAAAGAAATACTACCCAGCATCTAGTTCAGTACTTGTTAAATTGTATGCTGTATTCCCACATTTACAATATTTCTGCCAAAGCGCGACCATAGTTTCATGGAGGTTGTTAGTCCAATACTTTCAGTAACATATCAGTTCATACTTGAGGACTACAATGAAAAAATGAAAATCTTTGCATAAGAATGAGAAGTAAGAAGTCAGAAAGAAAACTTCCTTCAGAACTGAAGTCTGTGAACTATCTAAGCCTGCACTAAAAAAAAAAAAAAGCTGTTTGACTATATATTGACAAGATGAAAATGATCCCTTCTCTCAGAATTTGAATAACTACTCAAAATTTGTATATGCTAACAGTTTGATATAAAGTTCTGTTGATTTTGTATTTGTTTTCTTGATGAGCACAATATATCCACTCTTATCCTAGCCATTAACTTCGTGTTAACTATGTAGGATATTTAACATTTATAAGTACAGACTAGAAACCAAGCACTGGAGAACTAAAGTTCCAGCTCTGTCCTTATCTTGCCCTATGGCCCTAGGAAGCCTCTTCTACTTTTCAGCCTCTCCATCTGAAAGAGAGAGATAACATTTTCTTATCTAGATAGTAAGAGACCTTTGAATTAATTAATGTCTTATCTATGCTATGCAAAAGCAAAGCACTTAATAAAAATAATCTATTTCTGCAAAAATGATTTAGCAAAATCAGGTTTAGTCTATGGAGAGAATAGTTTAAGACCATCAGGAATTGGTATTTTCAAGTCAGGATAAGTTTTACAGAGTGTTGGGTAGTTTTCACCCGTAATGGATGAATAAAACTAACAATTTATTTAATGAGATCAAGAGTATGTCAGAGATATTAAAACCTTATAGGCAAAATATAATACAAACAAATGAAACGACCCTAAGAAACGTAGATTAACATATATAACTGTAATATTACTCTAAACCCTCTTTCAATCAAGCAGATGTAATTTCAGAGAAATTGCAGACTCCTCTGTAGAAACAAGACTTTTAGTGAATGTTTGCGAAACAAACTGGCCAGGTCTGTTCAGTCACTTAAGGCTTCAAAGGAAGAGAGGTGATCAAAATTCAAATGAATTTGTTGCAGAAAACTTTTTTTTCCCTTTTCTTGCATTTTTAAAAAATGACTAAGAAAATAAGGGAAGAGATTGTTTTGATTAAGTGTTGAGATCTCTTTTTTTCAGCCTTCCAAACAATTTTCTCCAGTAAAAAACTGTGCTGCATTGGAAACTTATTCACCACAGTTCCTTGTAAAATTGAATCCATAGCAACTGACAGCTCATGATGATCTCAGGCTTACTATCACAAGAGTTTATAAGAAGAGACAGTGTTTTCAGTTCAGAAAGGAGCTAGAAAAATTTATGGACAACAAAGAATCTAGTCATTAGATCATTTGCTCTCCTGAACTCATGCTTCCTTGTTTTTTGTTTTAATGGAGACATGCTCTGATATTTATGGAGACCTATGAGACTTTTCATTAAAGAAAAAGGAAAATATTTCAGAAAGTCTGAAGTTCAAAACTTTAAAAACCCTAGCCATGGGAAATTATTGTTTTCTAACTCATTACAGAGCTTTTTTCATGCTTCACATTTTGCTGGGAAATCCATTAGTAGAAATGTTAAAAAAAATATATATTGTAGGCTTTTGATACATTTTTAGTCTATCCACTTACACACAAGTCTCTGGGGCCAGATAGAATCCCTGCAAGCCTACTGAGGGAACTGATGCAAGTGCTCATCAAGGCACTTTCAATCATTTATCAGTCCTGACTAATCAACTGATTGAAAGTTAGTAAATGTGATGCTCATCTACAAGAATGCACCAAAGGAGGATTAAGAGAACTCTGAACCCATCAGTCTGACCTCGGTTGCAGTGATGGTTAATAAAACAAGTCATCTTGAGTGACATCACATAAAGGAGGACTGGGTGATCAGACTCAATCAAGCTTGTGTTTTATAAAAGGTAGGTCCTGTTTGACTAACGTGATCTCCTTTTACTACAATGTGGCCCACTTAGTGGATGAGGGAAAGGCTGTGGATGGTGTCTACTTAGACTTTAGTGAAGAAGAAACTGGCTGCCTATGGCTTGGATGGGCATGCCCTTCATGGGGTAAGACACTGTATGGATGTCTAGACCCAGGTAGTGTTGGTGAATGGAGTTAAATATGGGTGGTTACTACTGGTGTTCCCCAGAGCTCAGTGTTGGGGACAGTGTTGTTTAATATCTTTATCAACGATCTGGATGAGGGGATTGAGTGCATCCTCAGTAAGTTCTAAGATGACATGAAGCTTGGCAGGATCATAGGTCTGCTTGAGGACAGGAAAGCTCTTCAGAGGGACCTGGACAGGCTGGGGTGATGGGCCAAGGGAAAAAAAAAAGAAAGAAAGATATTTTCTCTGGTTCTGAAAGAAGACTTCTTTAATAAACCAGAAAAGACTAGGAATATTTGCAAAAATAAGATTTCCAGTTCTTAATCAGGTGCACCTGAGCTAATTTGTGGACAACTAAGGCACTGCATTATGACTGAGGATTTATGAAGTGTTTATTTATTATTTGAGGAATGTCATCTTTTCGAACAAAATGAAATACACGTATATTCATAGGAGCTAAATTACTTTTAAATCACTTGAGCATTCCTGATAGGGATTTTTCCTCTTTTCTATACAAAGATTTTTCAAAATAAAATGAAAGGTAATTTATGCTTTCTCATGTGTGTCATTGCCTACTTTCAAAATGGAATCTCATCTGTTAACATATTTAATTATAATTTTTTTTTCTCCGAGGCTGTTTGTCAGATTTGTNATTTATGCTTTCTCATGTGTGTCATTGCCTACTTTCAAAATGGAATCTCATCTGTTAACATATTTAATTATAATTTTTTTTTCTCCGAGGCTGTTTGTCAGATTTGTGCTCCCCTTAGCTCTCAGACCATGGCAGTCCTTATGACCTTTTAACGATATTTAATTTCTTTCTCCAGCTAATCATGAAGGAGTTTCATTGCTGTTAAGAAAAAAAAAATTGCTCTCAGTCTTTTCATTTTTCAGAGAAGATAAATGTCAAGCTTTGTTCTTTGAATACAGCTACTCACTTATTATAAAGTTGTGCAGGTACATAACTGCCTGTCTCTCAACATCTTTACAAAAAGCACTGTTAATCACAGAGCATTCTACTGTGCACTGATTTTCTTATATTATGGTGAATATCATAGTGACCTTCTCACAATATGAGTAGGACTATTCTGTGTTTTTAATAGCTAGCAATAGAAAAACTTCTCAGGAAAATTCTTCAACGTATATTTACTAATAGACTATTTGTAAGTGTCAGCAGTACATTGAAAATATTGATCCTTTTCTATCTTGCCTTTTCTGCTTTCTGCTCTTTTCTCCTTCACTTTCTACCATATAATACTGAATCTGTCTCTGCCATCCTCCTCCTCCATCTGCATCTTTGGCTTTTTGGTGGGTTTTGTGGGTTGGTTTTATTTGTTATAATCTCTATTTGCCAAACCTGACAAAATATTGATATAGATTTTGGTTCTGGCATAGACCAGCTTCCTAATCCTTACCCCAGATCATATGGACCATTTGCAAACTAAATAAGAATGATAAACCTAGACAGTAGAAATGTCCATATTAGAAAATGGAGTTCTACTCAGATTATTTCAAAATCATTGTTTCAGAATGTATGACAGTTTTTTTGTTAGCCCATATGTGGAAAAAGTTTTGGAATGCATGTTTTGGAATATTACATTCAATTATCATGAATAAGAATAAGATTACATATAATTATTAATTCTGCCTCAAATTTCCACCTCTAAATCACCTTTTTTTGCAATGTAAAATTCTCTGTTTAAAGGTATAATATACTATGATTTTCCTTCAAGCGACACAGCTTACTTTGTGTGTTGTTATTTTCATAGACAAGGTATCTTAGAGAATGTAGATGGTTTATATTAAAAGCACAGCAGCTGAAACAAGTATTGATCAACATTATCAGCAACGAAATTTGATGTACAGGCAGGCTATGAAAATATAAAGCCACATTGGGAATTATTAGTCTTATGGTACCCATTTGTACAATACTCGCATGGTACATATACGTTCACAGCGTTTTTTTCCAGTTTCTGATGACCTTTTTCTGGACCTACCAGACAAATGCTATGAGGAAGGCTAAAACTGTTTTCACACACCCTCTGTTTGCTGTTGACATAAACACACACTATCCTTAGCATTGATATTAATCTCAAAGTATTTAAATGAAATAGGTGCATTTAGAGTTGTCCTAGATGCTCTTCATCAAAATAAATGAAAGTGGAACTATACATAGCTCTCTGGGTAATCTCTGGGTACTGCTTCTCTAAGTTACAGAAGCAGTGATACTGTTTCTACTTTTTCTGCTCTGTCTAAAGTTATAAAAATTCCTGAATGACGATTATGATGTTCAGAGTAGTAATTATATATGATTTAAGTTTGGGGAAAAAAGAAGGTATTGATGAAGAGAGGTGAAGATTTAAGTTTCAAGTAGTTAATATGGAAGGGAAAAATCCCTTCCCACTGAAAAAGTGTTCAAGGAAGGTGAGTTGCTACAGTCATGTATTGTTTGCCGCTACAGTTTTCACTAATGGAATATGAACTCTTGTATTTACCAGTATCATGCTTTGTTGGTAGGGTAGAAATGGGCCAGAAGAAAAGAGATGAGGTAAGGAGAAATGGCACACAGTTTTACTGCTTTGAAAAGGAGATTATAAACAAAAGTTTCTAATAAGTACTGTATGACCATAAGCAACTAACATCAATACTAAGTGCATGAAGAACTGAGATTTGAGGCTTGCTTAACCTCCAAAAGAATTTCACAGTGCATCTTCATAAGAAATCTTTTAAAAGAGCTGGGAAAGTAAATGATAAATTTAGGTGCCCTGAAGAAAAAGGCCAAATACAAAGTCAATAATAATTAACTTAAAACACTGGCAGCCTTTTCTATATCTTACTCTGATAGGGAGGAAGAAACCACTGCTTGAAAGCCCCCTAAGTTCTGAGAGCATCTATCTACTGGCATCAGTGATAAGGATGTGTACAAGGATTGGTAGTAAGCTTTAGCATTCCATTATGCATATTTGTGTTTTGTCATTTGATCTTTAGAGCACTATGCACAAACGGCAGATAAACCATAGTCCTGTTCTGCATGGATGATATTTTGCATTTGATATTTGATGTATTCTGTTGGACTGTAAAAACATATGAGATATTTAAAACTTGGATTAATTGCTCAAGGGAATCTCAGTGTTCTATATCTCCTCAATATGCTGTTCAGGTCTAAAAGAATATGTTATTTTGTGGCAGGGAAATATTCTTTTGAGATCATAGAATCATAGAATGGTAGGGTTTGGAAGGGACTTTTAGATATCATCTAGTCCAACCTCCATGCAGAAGCAGGTCCACCTTGATCAGGTCGCATAGGAACATGTCCTGGCACGTCTTGAAGACCTCCAAGGAAAGAGACTCCACAACCTCCCTGTGCAGCCTGTGCCATGGCTCTCTCACCCTCATAGTGTTTTCTTATATTTAAGTGGAACTTTTTGTGTTCCAGCTTCATCCCATTACCCCTTGTCCTGTTGATAGCTACTATAGAAAAAAGGGATGCCCTAACCTCCTATCAATCACCCTTCAGATATTTGTAAATATTAATAAGATCCCATCTCAGTCTCCTCTTTTCTAGACTAAACAGCCCCAATTCCTACAGCCTTTCCTCATATGAAAGATGTTCCAGTGCCCTGATCATCTTGGTGGCCCTGTGCTGGACTCTCTCCAGCAGTTCTCTGTCCCTCTGGAGCTGAGGAGCCCAGAACTGGACACAGGACTCCAGATGAGGCCTCACCAGAGCAGAGTAGAGGGGGAGCAGAACCTCCCTAGACCTGCTGGCCACACTCTTCCTGATGCATCCTGGGATGCTATTGGCCTTCTTGGCCATGAGGGCACATTGCTGGCTCATGTTTAGGTTTGCTCACTCAGTTCTCTTGTTATTTCTTCACCAAGCAGAAAATTGTTTTCTCAGGTGATTGTATTACCCCACAGAAAGCTTAAATCATAAGTTACACAAGGATGTGTATATCCATAAAATCATATCCATGGCCTGAAAATGGGTAGAAAGGAGTCTATATACAATGCTTGTTTACTGGTTTACATTGGGATATATACAGCAAACAAATAGATGCATATGTATTTCTATCTGAGTTATGACATACAGCATACCTTCATAAAAGAGAAGAAAAAAGGAAGTCACAGAGTGATCCCAAACTTCTTGAAATCAGATGATGTGTGGTCTCTTTAGGAGTGTAAGAAAATCACAAAATTATAGACTTCTAAAAATGGTTGTAAGTTGTTGTTGACCATCTATAAAATTTTTGCAAGTGTTTGCCCCATTTAACTATTGTGAATTGCTTAATTACTTGAATAGAAAATATTGAATTTCAGACTTTTCAATTTACCACTAGTTTATTTGCAGAATAATCCAGATATTTATAAACTTGGAAAACCTTTCAAGGTGATTTACACTCAGCCTATTACCTTTATAAAGTACTAAAAAGCAAGCTTAATTTGTTTGATAAAGTCTCTTTTCAAACATAGATTGTCTCAATAACTGCCTATGGCTCGTGACTTTTAATAGAGATTCTAGAAGTGGTAGGAAAATTTTTTGTAAGTTCTATGGAAGTGAATTTAAAAAACTAAAACTTTCCCAATACACCAGACCTTTGCTCCATTATCAAATAAAATGTCTTCTAAACTGAGAGAAATTCTATTTCCATTTGACTGTTGAGGCTAACGAATACAACTGAACTTTTTGCACTGAACTCTTAGCAGTTCAGAATATTAGAAGTAGTTTCTCAATGTTTGCAATTTAGTTACCATGTACTTAGTTATTCAGCTTTTCAGTAAAGTATTCCTTTCTTTAATATGAGTGAAATTATTAATGTGCTATGTTAACATATCACTTTCCAACAACTTAGCTAAAAATATATATCAAATTTTCTTAATCAGTTACTTTGTTTTAGCTTTTGAGTTTGAAAACTTTTCCTTAGCTATTCTGATGACACTATTTGCAATATATAGTAATGTGATTTTTTTATATTACCTTAACTTGTTGTGCTCACTTTTATGTAATAATATTAGGTACTCATAATGGAAAATGAACAAGATAGTTACTAGTGTAATCAAACTGATGTTTTGTACTTCCTATGTATGTGCAGGACCATGTCATCACACATCAGACTTATTTGTTTTGGATTTACCCATATTTACAAGATTTTCTCAAGTAACTTGATGAAATTATCTGAAGAGAATACTGACTGATGTATTGGATGGAAGGAAAATCCACTCTTTCTCAATCCTTCCCTTTTCCTAATTAATAGTAAATACAAAGCAATTCCTGTTAAGGTTTTAAAATCTAATTTGATTGAATGATTCTATACTGAAATAATGAATTAACTATTTAAATCTAATAATCTAAAATATCAATCTGACATAAACTTTCCACTGCTCTATTTTTTAATAGTGTAACACATTTTCTAAGTGTGTACATGCAGTTATTATTCTTGTCTTACTGTTTTCTTAAACTGACTAAGAAGGTTGACAGACTTATTCTGTCAGATTACAAATTGTGACATTAATTAAAGAAAAAAATCGACAACCTAAGCTAAAAAATCTACAGGCCACTGGTGGTTCTTTTCATTTAATTGAAACATTCCTTATATATAACATTAATTGAGAATGGATTAGGCAGAAATAAATAACAGTAAACAGAGAGAGAAATTGCTATACTGAACCTTCAGCCTTTCAATATGGTTTTGCTAACCTTGTGTATCCAGAAAACTTACTTATGTTAACCTCTATGAGCTGTGCTGTACTGCAGAGCAGAGTAACTACATATTTAAATTTTTATCTTCAAGAATTTTGGACCAGATTTGACACCAAAGCTCCATATTTTTTTTTCAAAGCCACAAATCGTTGTGAAACTGCACACCATCTTACAAATTTCCTTTTAACTTTTCTTATAAATACTGATTTTCATCTTTGTCTTTAATTTATTACAACTCCTTTATCTTGCATTCATCTTGTATTTTATCTAATACTACTTTATTTGCACCAGTCTCATTTGCAAGGGGTAAACAGCATATGATGATCCATACTCTAAAGAGAGTGTATACATTCACTGAGGCTTAGATGTAAAATTAATAACTTTTTTGGTCATATTTGAAAGTACATGAGGGCACACTGATAAAGTACACACATGTTCAAAAGTGTTTTCCTGGATGGGTCGTGAATACACATGCTTTGGGCATATTGTATATAAGAAAAAGTACGATTAATTGCTTATCAATGCATTTCATGATTGAGCACAAATTATCTGGAAGGAATTGAAAACATCTTATTAGATGCAGCAGTCAGTCTGAAGTGAAATAGATATCTCCATGATAATCTCAACACATTGGCAAGAAAGTACAATGGGTTTTTTATGGAAGAGCAGCAGCATTTTTTAATATCTAAGAGGTTTCTGTAGTTCAAAGATTAGGAACCACAGTTTGGCATGAATTACTATAAAGCAGAATTTCTGTGGATTTTATAACTTAAATCACCCGACTTGTATTACAAATATTTTATAAGAATATATATTTGATTCACCAGAATCTCAACAGATTATGCTGTTGAAGTTACTCTAAATTAAACATCAGAAGATGATAACTGGAACAGTGATTGCTGCCACAGCTACATTTTGCTAAATGATCCTTTAAGCACTCTACTGTCAGTAAAACTTAGTTTTATTTCACAGAAGCTATATTAACAACTAAAAAAAAAAAAAACCAAACAAACAAACAAAAAAAACAAACCCAAACCTAAAATTAAACAATTGAACAAAAAACCCACAAATCAAACAACAAAAAAATCCACAAAAATCCCAGAACTGGATAGGGCTCTGCACATTCCAAGAAAGACAGACTTGTGGGCTGCCTAACTGAGACTGATGCAAAAATCATTTCATGGGGAGTGAGCAGTGCACATGCACTAAGATTTGCTGCTGCATATTGATGTACAGAAATCTATGAAGCTGGATGGAGTAACTCCTAGAGTACTGAGGGAACTAGTAGGGATGCTTGCCAAGCCACTGTTCATCATTTATCAGCAGTCTTGTCTGACTGGGGAGGTCCAATCTGATTGGAAGTCAGCCAATGTAACACCCATATATAAGAAGGAACTGAAGGACGATCCGGGAAATTACAGGCCTGTCAGTTTGACTTCAGTGCTCAAGAAGCTGATGCAGCAGATCATTCTATTATGCAGCACATGCAGCCAACCAGATGATCAGGCCCAGTCAGCATAGGTTTATAAAGGGCATGTCCTGTTTAACAAATTTGATCTCCCTCTATGGCAGAGTGACTCACTTGTTGGATGAAGAAAAGGGTGTAGATGTCTACCTTGACTTTAGTAAGGCATTTGACACTGTTTCCCACAGTGTTCTCCTGGAGAAATTGGCTGTTCTTGGCTTGGATGGGCATACACTTTCCTGGGTGAAAAAAATAGTTATAGTCGGGTCCAATGAGATGTGGTCAATGCAGTTAAATCCAGTTGATGGCCAGTCACAAGTCCCCCAGGGCTCAGTACTGGGCCACTCCTGTTTCACATCTTTATTAATGATCTGAATGAGGGGACAAAGTGCACCCTTAGTAAGTTTGCAGATGACACCAAGCTGGGTAGAAGTGTTCCCTTACTTGCGACTAGAGAAGCTTTACAGAGAGATGTAGATAGGCTGGATGACTAGGCCAAGGCCAATGCCATGAGTTACAGTAAGACCAAGAACTGCATCCTGCATGAGTAAGGAGGTGATCATTTCCCTTTACTTGGCTTTGGTGAGGCTGCATCTCAAATACTATGTCCAATTTTAGACCCCTCTCTACAAGAAGGACATTGAGGTGCTGGAGAGGATACAGAGGTGGGCTACCAAGCTAGTAAAGGATTTGAAGCACAACTCGTATGAGGAATGGCTGAAGGATCCAGAGCTGTTTAGCCTGGAGGAAAGAAGGCTCAGGGGAGACCTTATTGCTCTCTACAACTACTTGAAATGAAGCTGTAGCAAGGTGGGGGTCGGTCTGTTCTCCCTAGTAACAAGCAATAGAACAAGAGGAAACGTTCTCAAGTTGTGCCAGGGGAAGTTCAGGCCAGATATGAGCAGGAATTTCTTTACTGAAAAGGTTGTCAGGCATTGGGACAGGCTGCCCATGGAGGTGGTGGAGTTATCATCCCTGGAGCTGTTTAAGAAACGCGTGGATGTTGCATTTAGGGAAATGGTCTAGTGATTGATATGGCTGGGACAAAGGCTAGACTTGATAATCTTAAAGATCTCTTCCAGCTGAAATGATTCTATAATTCTATGATGTAAAACCTACAGAGTACACACAGAAGTAACTGAATAACTGCATTAGTTTCCAAGCATCATGATAAAATATTGCTATCCTTGTGTAATAAAGAATGTTTCTGGTATGTGAATTTCATAGCCTGAATAGCAGCAGTGATAACTCTGTGTGTTTGACACAAGAGGCTATATCATGCTTTATTGTCAGCTTTGAGTTTTGCAAATACCTTTGAAGATGAATTGTCCATGAGATAATCATGATGACTATAATTTTACTGGCAACAGTTTAGTGCTGACAACTGAAAAGGTACTGTGGTTGTGTGGTTAGACTAAACTTAATTCCATAGTAACATATGAATGAAAGACAAAATGGTTTTAATTATACCTCTGTGAAGGGCAGCAAGTGCAATCTTTACTGCAGGTGTTCAGAATCTTTGTTACTCTGTTTTATAGTGGTATTAGAAAAGAGCATAAATGGAAGGTTCTGCATGACACTGATGTGATGCTAGAGAGAGCACTCCAGCTGGACTTACACTGTGTAAAGTGAGATGGAGAAGTGAAGTCCATTTGCTATTTCACCATATACACACTGATCTATGACAACACTTGCTTTCAGTTGCACAAGTTTAAATATTCCTGGACAAATAAGTGCAATAATTTCGAATTTCCTTTACTGCTAACATTAAGGACTGGATCTTGCCCTGAAATGTTAGCAATGCTAAGACCAAGCAATGTAATTCCTTTTTTGTGGATTAACCCCAATGGGCAGCTCAGCCTCACAAATCCTCTCTTATCCCTAGTGGGATAGAGGAAAGCATGAGGAAAGTGAAAGTGAGAAAAGTTATGGGTTGACATAAAGACAGTTTAATAGGTAAAGCAAAACCTATGAGCAC
The DNA here is from genome assembly GCA_013401255.1 of Urocolius indicus. NCBI lineage: Eukaryota > Metazoa > Chordata > Aves > Coliiformes > Coliidae > Urocolius > Urocolius indicus. The sequence goes on from WBNH01005050.1 coordinate 43,263, forward strand.
AAACAAAATAAAACAAGGAGTTCATTCATCACTTCCCATCAGCAGACAGACGTTCAGCCACGTCCAGGAAAGAGTTCTATCATGTGCAAGTTACTTGGAAAGTCAAGTACTCTTAACATTCTCCCTTTCTTCTTCCTCCAGCTTTTTTTTTGCTGAGCACAACATCATATGGTATGGAATATCCTTTTGGTCAACTGGAATCACCTGTCCTGACTGCATCCCCTCTTAACATTAAATACACCCTCAGTCTATTTGCTGGTGGAATGGGGCTAGAAATTGAAAAGATCTTGTCACTGTACAAGCATTGTTCATCAATAACTGAAACCACCCTATACTGTCGACATTGTTGTGGTCACAAATCCAAAACATAGCACTATACCAGTTACTGTGAAGTAACTTGACTCTTTCTGAGCTGAAATCAGGACATCTAGTCAAGGGGAAGAATACACTAGTGGCTAATCATCAGTACTATGAAAGCTAAAAGCTATTTCTTGAACCTCTTCTTTACCAGGGATGACACCTAGGTGTTTACCTTACAGATTGATACCCCTGAAAGTCTTCTGCACAGTCATACAGCTCTTGGTAGTAGAATGTTTTTGTTCTCCAGCATGTGAGTCTGAAGTTCTTAGTTTGCAAAACAGAGCCACTGGCTCGTAATGAAGAAGGACAAGTGGCAACACCTGGCTCATACAATAGCCTGTGTTTGATTTGAGAAATGTATCTACCTAGCTAGCATTACTCTGTTTTCCTACTTTCACCACCAAGCTGGTGAAAAGGAAACTTAATGCTGTGCAGTGCTCAGACTACTGTATTAAAGAGCCTAAGATAAAACAACATAAATATAATATTAGAGTAGAAAAATAAAGCTTTTTTTTAATCTGGTTTCCATTGATGCTTTTCACAGTAGTTGATGTGTTCCCATGAAGTATTTACAGATAAACATTCTCTGACTGTAATGTAAATCTCCAGCAATATTTTAATGACCTGATAAAATAAAAATCAATTAATATAAGAAGACAAGAAATATTTTTAGATTGATATACAGTTTCCACAAGTAAGCTTGTATGCTCTTTCAGATTTGAAATGTTACAGATTTCTTCCTCCTATTTTTTTCTAGGAACCAAAGCTTTCATCCCAGCATCTGATTTCACAATAAAACTTTCTTTGTTTCATGAGGTTGCAAGGTTGTGGGAAATTTAATGAAGATCCATGAGGAGGATAGTAAATGTGCTCAGCAACTTATAGCTGCAGTGTAGAAAAACATATATCATACTAATCATTATTAAGTCTTGTATGTTTGACAAGTAGAACATCTGTGTTTAAATAATGCAAGCCTGTGACAGATTTTGAGGCATCCTCTCAAATATGCTTGAGATTCTTGCCCTGCTGTGGGAAAGACCAGTGATAAATTACACCTGTGTGAATCCCTGAAATACAGGCAGGTTTGGTGATCTTGTAGCATAGACTGAGCTCCTGTGTCTCAGCTTCTGTGCCTCTATCTAGGCACTGCTTTGGAGCTTCCCCTGATTGTCAAGGTAATGAAATCAAATGTACTCTTTGTATTTTCATTCCTAGTTTTGTGATTGTTCTTGCATTCTGCTTCTGCTGGCTCATACAAAGGAATACACTAAAATTTTTGTCTGAAGAAATCAGTTCCTTTATAAAAAATATGTTTATGTCTTCTTCCCAGATGTTAATGTCTTAACAATATAAAAAGCTTAAGAAGGTGTTTAATAGTGCTTGTACGTATGGTGAGTGCTTTAAAGATCTCCTGTTAGAGATAACCAAATATGATGGTTGTGATGTGATCCATGTCTAAGAAAAGGCTTAAAAAAATCCATAATGAAGAGGAAAAAGAATACTGAGAAACCTGACTTTTCATTAATGAGGAAGTGTTGAGATGTTTGTAGTGAATGGTTGAATTGTGATAAAGGAGGGAAGCATATCTCTTCATTTATTTTTCTGAATGGCTTTCAGAGGTGTGTTTTGTCATATAATTTTATATATGTTTGTAATTTGCTCTTTTCTTGCACTTACAAATAGCCTTGTAGAAAACATTCCATAGATTTACCTTCAGTTGTCCAAGATGTATGAATTGTATGAATACTTAATCATCTCTCTCACACTGCAATTCAAGGACTGTCTGTTGTCTTTCATAAATACATGGCCCTATCATCTAATTATGTCTCCCTGATGGACTCTGCATGTGGCTTTCTTTAGACTGCTAATGACAAGGAACTAATGAGACATTCTCACCTAAAGTGTTCAGACAAATCTGAAAATCTCATGACTGGCAGCTGGCTCATCTGGAAATACAGAAACATGTTCAGTGGAAGATTATCCCCTATTCTAGCTCTTTTCTTTAAAGGAATTTTTTAAAATAGCTTTGTCCCTATATTTCTCTAGAATTCGGAACCCAACAACTGTCTTGCACCACACTAATAGATTTTATTGGTGTTCAATGTTTTTACATATAAAAAAGATAGAAAATATAAATATATATCAGTTTACATTCCTATGCCTTATTTACTACAGCAATTTCAAACTCTACTTTTGTTTGTATTCTTTCTTTCTATTTTTGTTTTCCTTTAAATAAGATTTGATCGTGAAAACTGAAGAAGCTAAGATCCCTTCATAATTCAGCTGAAGGAGGAGGAGTCTTGCTATAACCTTTATTTTCCAGGAAGATAATAGTTACAATATCAATGAAAAATTTGAAGGTTACAAATTAATTTTGACCTCTCAGCTAAGACATTTAAAATTTAATAACACTATAAATTGAACTTTGATTTAGTCAAATCTTTAAAGAAATAGTTTTTGTGACTCACAAAACCATTTAACTGGTAACATCTAAGTATAAAATAGTAAATTTTTAGAGCATCAAAGGCACAAACTCTCAAATAGCTGCTAAATCTACTCTAGTCCCAAAGCTGTACGATAACCAAAAGAGCCATTTAATCTAAGGCTGCCTGAATTATTTCATTCTGAGATCATATTTCATCCTCCCACAAACTTTGTTTAATATCTTAAATGTGTCTCTGCTAACAGTAGCATTGTAGGTGAGGATGTCATAAGCAACAGTTTTCCTACAAATATGCAGCTCATCTGCAGGTGTGCTCGGCCACATATCTGTGGGAGGTCAGTCATCCTGTTGATACTGAATTACTTATCTGAGATGTTCAGTAAGTGTTGAACTAACGTTCAAAATCTGTCAAGAAAAACATAGCTTTTTTTTGTTGTCTTCTTTCACTACTCAGGTATAGCAGTGAAATTACCTGAATCTATTTTACTACTGGATATTGGAGATCTATTTTGCTCTTCTTCCCACTTAAATAGAAACAACCTCTAGTAAATCAGTATTACATCACAACAAATCTCTACATTGAGACAGTTAAAAAGTGAACCAGGAAGAAATAAGTCATAGCACCTGTATTGCACTGTTCTGAGAGCAAATCACTCTCAAGAACTGTAATGCACAGATTGTGGTCCTGTGATTCCTACACTATTTGAATTAAGAGGATTTTTATGCTCCAGAAAGCTTTCAGTATGAAAAACTCAAGATAATGGAAAAAGACTTTCTCAAGCTTGTTGCAGTCCAGAATCTTACTTGGTAGTTACAGCTGCCCTGTAAATCCAAAGGCTTATACAGAAAGCATGTTTTCAGCATTTGTTAAAAAGGATTTCTTGACTGAAGCATCACAAGAACATTGTTATCTCTACTAAACTTTATAATCCTGTGTTTTAAATCTGTATTTCTAAAAGTTTGTGCATTAGATCAATGGTACTTTCCTCATTCAGCACAAGGATAGGCAAAGACCATGACATAGTGGGTGCATATAAGGATTTAACACCTTAAGGTAACAAATCCGTACATTTCCTGACAGCAAAGGGACTGTGGACCAGACAATGATAAATAGGGCAGCAAAACCTACTCTGCACCCTTCCTACTCAGCAGCATAGAGAGGCCAACAGTACAGCCAAAACCATATCTGCAACACCCAGGTGAAACTCGCAAAAAGCAAAGCCTGAAAAAAAACACATTGGTTTAGAGGAAATGAATGCACAACTTTTTATATGCAGCCCTATGTTAGGTTGCCTTGGTGTTAGGAGTGGGAACATAAGAACTGCTGAAGATGTCTCTCAATTACGACAACTCCAGCTATTATTGCTATTTGCTAGGGTGTTTATAGAAGGCTGGACGCCTCACCTGAAATCCCTGAGTACAGCTGTGAAAAAAGAGCTTTGTGAATGTGGTTATTTGTCCAAACTGAGTTATTGATTGTTCTTGCCCGAATACCAGATTTCTGTGGGAGACGATGTTAAGCTTTGCTGCAGGACATCTAGAACTCTTGCATAGATATCTTATTAACTTCAAAACAATAGCCTCATTGTCTGAAAAAAAAAAAAAAGTCAGACTGTTAATACTTGCTAGTGATTTATGTAACAAAACCTAGATGGATCATTCTCTTCAATTTGTTTAAAAAAACAAACATAGGAAATATGACTGCTCTGGGAGGATTGAGAGTACCCAAATGATAAGTAAACACATTGATTTTTCTCAGAACATTGTTAAAAGTAGGTGTTAGTATTTTGAAAGGACACTATATTTTATAAACAGACAGTAGCAGCAGAGTCACAGACAAGTAGCAACTCAAACATGCAATGTTAAAGCAACAATAAAAGATGGAATTGAATGGATGAGCTTTTTTTTTTTTTTTTTAAATATTAGGGATTTCAAACTTCAAATTCAAGCATATAACAAATTTTCTGAATATATCTCCTCCTTTCTCTCACTTGGTTACTCTGTCCTCATTCCCAATCAAAATTTTTAAAAAAGCAAAAGAAATACTCATGTCATCTACATTAAAACCCTCATTTTTTTTTATCTCCAGAAATACGTGTGTTTTAAAAGCAGAACTTTAAAGCAAGACCACAGTCTATTCACAGACTTGTTCTTTAACCTCACTTTACGGAGGCATTCTTCTGTCTGCATTCAAAAACTCATGGAGACTGAGTCATCCTATGTCCCTTTTTTATCTACTAAGCCCAAATAGAGCAGGATGGTTTTCATTGCCCTCAGTGTGCCCTCATAACGCATCCAGCTTTGCATTACAACTGTGATTATAATCAGATCTCATTCTTCAGAGCTTCAGCTGATCAGCTGTAAGAGTTAGGGCCATAATTTGAATTGTAAATTCTTCTTTTCCTCTACACATGCATCTTTTTTTTCTTTTTTTTTTTAAGCACTAGCAATTGACTGCAGCTGCCTATTGCGCAAGGGGTGCCCATACTTCTTCAATGTGGCACAGTGCTTGAAGATGCTTGACTGATGTGTCTCATTAGGCACTAGAAGTCATCCTTGTAACACACTTTAGGATCAGGAAGGAATTATCTCCTTTCCTCTCTCACTCCAAAATACCTCCAAGAACAAAATAAAGAAAGCCCAAGTCGTCCAGGAAGGTTATTCATTTAATATCGATCAAATAGAATTTTTTTTTTTTTGAAAGTTTGACAAGATGGATAATCTCATAACTGATGTGATGCCAAAGCTGTTGTAGAAAGGGATGGTTTGGGGATTTCTGTTTTAGCTTTGAACTCTTTTTCCTGAGATGTTCCATTTTTATGTTAAGTAACCTTGAAACGGGCAGCATCTTATGTTTTGCTATTTGATTTGGAGCCCAGGTTTCCCTAGCATTTTGTGACCAAACTACCTGTCACAGATGACTACACTGTCCTTCACAAAGTATGCCCATACTAAGTACCTGAGTAGGTAATCTGCTATACTCCTCTGCTGGTCCTCTGAAATGTTGAAACTATTTTAGTAATCTGTTATATGATGCTTAGTGAGAGGTAATGGACATTTCCCATGCTTTTTCGTGTGTTTCCAATACTGAGATCTCAGAAATTTTTATGCAACAAGTTCTCAAATTTCCTGAGGTTAGAGCTGATGATAACAATTCCTCCACTTCAGTTGCTCTGTTTAGTTCCACTAGTATCTTTGCTGAAGAAATCTTTTCCAACCCTTTGTCCAACCTGGAATTCCCAAACAGAGTTTCCTACTTTGAAAGCCCTAAATATATTTATTCATCCTTTGTGCTTCCATTAGAACCATAGCATAGAACCACTTTGTTTGGGGAAGACCTTCAAGATCATCAAGTCCAACTGTCAATGTAACACTGCCAGGACCACCACTAGACCATGTCCCTGAGCATCTCATCTTTTAACTATCTTGTGGGACAGTGACTCCACCACCTCCATGGACAGTCTGTACCAGTCTAACAACCTTGTAGGTGAACAAGTTCTTAATCTCCAAAACTATCTTCCCTGGCATAACTCGAGCCCACTTGCTCTTCTCCTATCATTCATTACTAGAGATGAGACCAACCCTCACCTCACTACAAACCCCTTTCAGATAGTTGTTGAAAACACTCTTTTACAGTGTACTAGAGCACTTATAGAACTTGTTGCCTTTCAGTGGAGGAAGAAAAAACAAAAGAGAGAATATTAATTATTGATTAAATATTAATTTCCTATAACTTTTATGTTTCCACAAGTACAGTTCTTTAGAAAGGATATGCTAAAACAGGTATTCAGAAATGATAGACTTCTTATTTATTTAGATTACTAATCCAAATCTTTATCTGTGCAAGTGAAAACTAGGAGGAAGAGAAGTCAGTTGTAATTAATGAAGCAGAGAGATTTGAAAAAGAAAGAAACTTCTGGGCTTGCTAAAGTCAAGTTGCAAGTATGCAGAAAGGGCAGTGAGGATTTTGGATCCTCTTGGTCATTAAACTGTAGCAGCATTTGAAGCTAAAATTAAGTCAAATCTAAGGAAAGGACAAGCTCTATAGAAATGCTGGAGGACAAAGCAGACGAAAAGGTACCATGACTTCACAAAGGAGGCCCACAAGTTGTTGAAGGCAGTAGAAATGGAGATAAAACTGATGTATGCACTGCTGTTGTGCCCAGGATAAAGTCTGATCCTGTAAATTTTAATGCCGGTATGGTATTTAGATCTCTTTGAAGACCTGGTTGTCTGCCAGCTCACAGATTGAGTGCAAAGGCAGAAGGGATTCTCAAATAGATTAGAGCACAACAAAACAAAAATCGTTCAGCAGCAGAAATGGTAGCATCCTCATGAAATACATCATTTGGCAGATTATTTCTTTTCTTGTAACCAAATAAAAAACCCTGGTGGAATCTGTGGAAGGCAAACACAAGCAGATGTTCCAGATAAAAAATTACACCAAATAATTAGGTTGAAAGAGCATTGTTGATGATTCATGAGAACAACAACACAAATCAAACAAAATAGGTCTTTTTCATCAGAATAAAGTTCCTCTACTGTCTACAGCATTCAGACAAGTTTGTAATAATGATAGCAGATAATGGAATGCAAAAACACTGGGAAGTTTAAACAAGATAAAAAAAAAATCCAATCTGATTTCTAATAAAAGTGAGCTTATTAAGGCTCTTAACCTATAGATATTGTTTTTCTGTGGGATTTTTTTTAATGATATGAACAATGTTTTCAGAGCAGTTGTATTGCTCTAGCAAACCCGACAACTTTATCTGATGTAAATTTCAGAATTTTAAAATAGCTGCTCTATTTTGAATTATTATATTACAATAGATCTAATCCATAGTTTTGGTGGGGTTTTTTTTGTAGCAATAGTTGCACGTTTAGCTATTTAAAATATTTCAATTTTTTTTTATTATCTCTTTTTTCTTACTGTTAATGTTTGCCTCTTAAATTTTCAGTTCAGGTGAACCACAAATCTCAATGCAAAGTGAAGTCATTGCTCATACACAATAGGCAATTCCCTCGAGAACTCTCTGAGCAGATCTTGCATCTCTCAGCTGAGACCTTTAAACACAAAATGACCACACTAATTTGTTACGACTATAGGATAATTTCAAAACTTTAAAAGCTTGACCTTCATATTGATTATTTTGTAGGCTAGATGTTACATTGTAAATTGCTGTAGGATTTTGACTACCACTGTTGCAACATGCAAACCGGGGGCAACACCTTAAAATTTTGTCCATTTACCTTCACAGCAGAAAATATCACAGAATCACAGAATGATGGGGATTGGAAGAGACTGCTAAAGATCATCTAGTACAACACCCTGCTAAAGCAGATACACCTCAATCAGATCACTGTTAGATTTTGAAGACCTCTAAAGAATGAGACTCTACACCTTCCCTGGGCAGCCTGTGCCAGGGCTCCCTCACTCTTACATTAATAATAAACATAAATGTTAATAATAATTAATGTTATTAACATTAATTAATTATGCTTACATTAATAATAAACATAAATGTTAAACCAACTCTAAGCCAATTGACTAAATACAACCCATATGGTATTGCTTAGGAAGTCAATAGCAGTTGAACATTTTCATTTTTTCAGCAGATGTGTTATTGCATCATCTAATGGTCATGAACATAAGTAAACAATAGGTAGTGCTGCAAAATTTGCCACACATTTTACTAATCTTTAGCTGTGAAATGGCAAAATGGAAACTTTAATATATTTTCCTGCTTTCTGAATGTCTAGTTATGCTAATTCTGTACTCAATACTTTGGGTAGAGCCTAGGAACCATTATTTTAAAATATTTCACATGAATACTGTAAAAATATCCTTAAAATGAGTGAAGGCTTATCTAAATGATTCTGACTGCAGTGGTCTCCCAGGGAGTGCCTGGAGCACTCTATTACCTGAGGAAAGAGTTTGTGATCAATTCAAGGCTCCCCCATTGCCTACGTGCTCTTCTCATCTTGGCTTATCTGAAATGCCCCAGTTGCCTTGGCCACCAAGGCTTATACACAGGATGTTGCCTCCATCAAATTTATACCCTTTTCTTAAAGGCAGCATGGATGCAACAGCACTGAACTAGCTCAGGGTGACTTGAATGTAATACTCAAAAATGTCTCGGGAGCTGTGAGAGCCTCTGAGCTCTCTTCCCTGCTTTTTCCTGCATGCCCAGTTCCAACAGTGAGTAGCTTCTGTCACTGCTTATGCCAGCTTGGCCAGATGCAGACCAGGCTTACTACATCAGTAGGATCAAAAGTGCCTCTGTAGAGGGGATTTCAGAGGACTTGAAAAGCTTGCTGTCATTTGAGTGCTTTGGAAAGTCTTCCTTTATGTAGGAAGCTGCTTTGGACACCTTTAAGGTGCATAACAACCACCACACTGGAGATTTGGGTTGAAGGAGACTTCTATATCCAGACTCAGGAAGGAAGAACTCTTCCTGGTCAAAAAAGAGAAAGCTTTTTGCAGTCTCCTGAACCTTTTCCCTCTCATCTGTTGAACTGCCATGACTGCATGGATTTTTCCTGTTGCCCCTAAGCAGACCTCTGACAAGGATAGCTGTTAAAATACATCAGAGGAAAAAAAGGCACCATGTCTTGAAACATGGCCTTTCCTTACAGCATATAACAAGCTTAGCTTGATCCCAGACTGTGAGGTTTATACCTATATTGTTCTTATAGCGATCTAACTCCAGGCAGACAAGAAATTTGCTGTACAGACAACACAGAAGGAAGTCTATAAAGCTCCATCCCTGATTTTGCATTCACGACTGAAAAGAGTTAGGATATGTGCTTGTTCATAAATAATAACATTTTGGGTCAAAAATCGTGCACAGATGTTTCATAGATAGCAATGTGCCCACTGATATGAAAAACAGCAACAATAGTAATTTTCCTGAATGATCTTCACATTAGTTCCTCATTAAATTTTACTGAAACCCATACATTATGCAATATTCCTGATAACTGCACCAAGATAGGATTAGTCAGGCTCGTCGCCACCTGTCACCAGCTCTTTGGCTCCTTTGTTGTTCTGAAACAAGTTTTGATGTTTTAACCAGGATGAATGCTGATCTGATAAAGTCAGTGAAAGTTCCTCCATCCATTTCACACACAGTTATGCAGGATTGCCAATGAAGAAAAATAGATAAGGAACCCTGGACTTCCAGTCAGTTGCTTCTTCAAAAACCAAGACAGAAGCACTGGGATGTGATGGTGCAAAATGACAGAGGCAAAGAGATCATTATAAATATGTCCCAAGGAAAAGTATAGGAAATTGCCTACTTGCATTTCCATATGAAACACTAAATGTTTCAAGTTAGCAAATAACTTCCACTCTTCTGATCATGAGCTATAGAAAAAAAAAGTCTACATTCAGCTATAGGGTACTGAGGAGTGCAAGAAGAGAGTCCCAGGGTTATGGCTGCTAAACATTGTTATTGTCAGCACTGCTCTGAAGATAAAAAAAGGCTGCTTTCCTAATTTTTAAAAATTATTTATCACAAATGGCCTGGTAAAAAAGCAGACTACAGGAATCAAGCATTTGTTAGTACTCCTGATGCCATTTTTTTCAACAGATGAGAAGTTTCACTGTCTGAAAACATCAGGGTACGTGAAAATAAGTGTTAAAAAAAAAATGTTGTCAAAGTCTTCATGTTTTGGGAGTATTTTTTTCACATCTTCTTAATCTTTACCTTTCAAGTTTTACTCTTTATATAAAAATTAGCAAATAATGTATTTCTTTATAAAGTTAGAACTATAATTAGAACTATCTCTACAAAGAGTTTGGTTGGAAGGAAGAAACTACCTGAGTCATGTTAGATGTCCAATAGGAGGCAGTAAACCTGAACAGAAATGGAATGACTTAATTTAAAAGCAGTAAAACCATGTTTGTCCTTGATCTGTTCTTCCTAGCTACAGTATGTTCCTCAAAAAGGTAGCTATTTCAACCCAAATGCTTTCTTGACTCCTTTTTATTTGAGAAAGCAATCACAACATGGTCTAAGAAACATTACAAGGTACCATTGCAGTACATCAACAACATTGCAAGTGAATCCATTTTTATCTTCTTTTAGTTGCAATACTCTTAATCACATTATTGGCAGGACTCCTAACACTATCTTTTCTCATTTCTCCCCAAGATCTTGTTTTCAATGAGATAGACTATTTCAGCCCAAATGGTTCCGTTTTAGAAAAGATCTATGTCAGAAGACTACCTCAGCATGAATCAGTGATTATCATAAAGTAGTGCTGATATCAATATCCAAGAAGGAAGATTGGGGGGGGAAAAAAAAAAATCTCTGTCTTTAAATTTCTGCTGATACTCCTTTTCTTTTTCTTCTCTTTTCTTATTTGAAAAGCCCTTTTTGGGGCACAAGTTGAAGTGAGGAACAAAAACATCCGGAATTATATTATTTGTTCAGACTTAATGGAAATTTGCTTGCAATTGGTCAAACCTAACAAAATACTGGTTTGATTTGTAGCTGTGAACTGCTCTATGCTGCTATACTGTATGAAAAAGTAAAAGCATTTCCAGTGAGGACAACTCTTTTTTTCACTGTAGTCTTTTTTGCTTATGTCTAAGTGAAGAACTCAGGAGCACAGGAGTGTGTGTAACACAGTAAACTGGATATTAGTGTCAAATGACACAATTCCAGTGCAAGACCTCTGCGCACCAGTCATCCCTTCCAGGTACACAGTGGAAAAAAACACACTGAAGATCATGAAATCCTCAGGAAGAGCCACCAAATTGATATAAATACTCTTCAAAAGTAAAGCCACATATTCACCAGGAAAAAAAAAAAAAAAAAGTAGATCTGCAATTTCATGGTGTTATTTACATTCAGAATAATAAACCTACATTTAAACTAATTAGAGGACTTTTTATACTTCTAAGACAAGCTTTTTGAATAAACAAAATTACTTTAGCCAGAAAAATATTGACTATCAAGAATGTGCCTTCTCTTGAAAACTAAACACACAAAACAAAAACTAATTGGCCAAGACTGTAGGTGAATATTTCAAAGGTTGTTTCATTTTATTTGCCTTTTTTAAAAAAAAAATGAGCAGTCAAATCCACATGCAAAAACTATGCTATAATATAATCATCCTTCAAAAATTTAGCACAGCTACATATACATAAGAATAACAGGTCTCATGACATTTACACAGTAAATTTAAAAAAAAACCCAAACAAACTACTGTACTTTAAAAGGAAAGAATGTGGGAGAAGACAGAAACTGGAAAAAAACCCACCAATTCTACCTACACATTTTTTCTTAATTGAAAACATCAGTCAAAAGCTTTCATGGAACTTAGAAACCATTATCCAAAAAAATTACTCACAAATTTATAGTTAATTTCATTTTATTATTCTTAGATTATATCTATGGACCTCAAAGTAATTTCAAGACATTAATGAAGCATATCTTACATATAACAACTTTTTTTTTTGTAAAAATTGTTACATCTAAATTCTAGATGATTAAATGGAGGAGGTTAGATATAGCCAAAGTGACATGTATATTGCATTGGACACTTTTCTGGTTCTTTTCTGCCAGCAAATGCTTTCATGGTCAAAGGCATGCCAACTAGACTGAAGAAGAGACATAATGGGGCAGTAGAAGGAAGCAGTTACCTTGTGTGCTTCTTCCGCAGTTGATACCTCCATTGATTTAGCAAGTCAAGTTCGTGGTCACTCGATGGACAGGTTTAGCAGGTCCACACGATCCCATATGCTGTAGGACTAAAAATTTGCCACTAGAGAGCAGTATTGCGTATCACTCAGGTTCACCACCACACTGCAGACATAGTAGATATGAAAATTTTGCCAGGATTGGCTGTGGATCTGCAGGCCCCAAAATGATAGTCCTTCTCTGTGATTGATTTCTGCCCTTCCTTCAGCTATACGAGATGAAGTTAATTGAACACCAGAGGATTCAGAGCTCAAGTGCATCCCTGACTCAGGACAACACCAGGAGAGCAAACCATCAGGTTTATCTGTTGCATTCGATTGCCCAGGAATCCACATCATTTCATAGACTGCTGCATTTTTAGGGCATAGCCTAACCTGTGTCCTTTATATAGCTCACTTTTTTTCTTGATGAGGTTCCATTTCTGTTAAAACAACTGTGTCCACAACACAGTCCCAAAGATTCAATCAATTTGCACAAACAGAGGGTACAAATTTAGACATTAATGGTGTAGGAAACTGTCAAATGGATCAGATCCCCAGATCCTTTGGTCACATAATCCCACTAATTTAAGCAAATGCTATCTTAAGCAACAATGACTTGATTGTGTTTTTGCACTCAGCAAACAACTCACAGCAGTCAGCTTGACAACCAAATTGTGTTTTCCAGTCATAAATAAGTAATGATCAAGCTTTGAAGATACATTAGTTTATCATCTGTGATTTAAGGTGTAGTTTCTGCCTGTAGAGCTTAGCCTGGGTTTTGTTCACACGCTACCCCTTCTATATATCGCTTTGTAGATGAGTCCTTAGTAATTTCCTATTTATGTTATGTAGTACTTAATTTATGTTGTGTTATATCTGCTCTCTCTTTGGAATACTCTTTATCCTTGGAAAAGATTAAGATTAGACACATAAATACCAATGCAAAACATTTGTGGTATTTTCTCCTACAAGAAATACTCTCCTGATCAGAAAGCATTTTTCTGTTGTGTGAATAAGGTTAGTCCTAAAGAGCATTAGAAAAAAGATTGTTTATCTCAGATGTTCACAAGCAATTTCTCTCTATTATCTTTTAACTCATTTTTGGCTACAAAAGTACTCTTTGAAGATGAAAACATTTGTTTTTTTACAGAACATGATTTTTACTTAGAGAAAATTTCAAGATGTAAATGTAAATTTACTTAGTTTTAATAATATTCTTTAATAGTTCAATCTCTCTTCTTAGTCATCACTATTTTCAGGACATACAAATAAAATTTTGATATTATGCATTGTCACTTTAAATTAGAATTTCTCAGTTATTACTTCACAGTCATAATGAGATGATAATGTGTCTTTGTATCATTCAAGAGCCAGCTGGATGCTTCTTGTCCTTGCTGCTGTAGCCTGATGTTAATTTAGCCATTTCTTTTGATATGAGGAAAGCTGTATTTGATATTTGCTAATTTATTCTACATGACTTGTCTGTTGTGCCATAGAGAGTTTGGATGACTGCTACTTCAAAATGAATGTAGTGCACTCTCATGTCATTTACCCCATCTAAATTACCTCTCACAAAATCCCGTTTAAATGATCATAGTGATTTCTCTTCCATTATACATATACATTAATATATATTAACTATGTTTTTTCTTTTTCTCTCCATTTTATAGAATTTCAAACTATTAAAGATAGAAACAAGGAAAGTATGCAAACAAGGTTTTAAAAACTGTAATTGTTATTAATGGAAATAATGAAGTGTACCAGAGGTAGAAGATTTAAAATACAAAGGGGAAAGGAGAAAAATAATGCTTCCTGACATCAGGGTAATTAAGCATATTGTAGCCTGAAGAGATGAAGATTGGAGATAATAACATACTATGGCTGTTCCTTCAGCTTTATGCTTTTTTCTAGCAGCCTCATTTTACCTTCTTGACTCACAGTAAGGTCTTATTCTGCTGTTAACTCAATGTATTACTGACAGTGTCTCTGTAACGAAGAACTTTTCAAAATGATGAAAGGTGGCATAATCAGGTATTCAGTGAGGACATAATAGAATAAATTCTTTAGGTCTTGTCTGTCATATATGCTTAACTTGTGTTTAGAGATTAACTTTCTGATGGCTTTGCTCTATTGTTGATTAATTTTTTCAGCCTATATTTTGAATTGCTGAAACTGGTCAGAAGAAGGGAAATAAAAGAACATGTCTAAACTGTGAGATTTGTAACAGCATGAAATTTTTACAGCATTTCTTGAATTTCAACATTTCAATTTTAGGAGAATTTTTCCTGCCTTTTTTCAAAATCTTTTCACTTTAGCTTTTTTTCTTAAAATTTTTCCTTTTGAAATGAAGGAGAAGGATACGAACATTAAAGGAAAAGGATAATATGTCAATTTTTTGTGGTTTATAATAAAAAAGCAAATATTTCAAACTTGGTAATGCCTTTTTTTTGTGTTCAGTTGCGAAAAATTCTCTTTCTTTGCATTCTACAATATGATCACTGTATTCATAGCCTTGAGGAGTCTTCAGTGATCCTTATCCACATCTGTCAATTCATTGGTCCCCCAATATTCATTTTCCTGAAACTATCCTCACAAGTCACTTCAGTTTTCAGATGATGTGTTACAAGGTAAGTGGTAGAGCAGGACTGCAAAAAACCTAGTAATGGAAGTCTTAATATGAAGCTCAGTGTGTATGGAAAGTTTGGGTACAATATTTTTCCAGAGTTTTAATGTCTTATTTTAGTGCAACACGATTATCAGATTGACATCTTTACCTTCTTTATTTAAGATGAGTTTGTAGTAGTGTTTCTGAACAGAAAAAAAGGTTTCAGGTGTGCAAACCTTTGAGAAAGAAGGAAAATAAGTATATCTACATCTATTTTACTAGATGAAGTAGTGCCAGGGACTGTTCTTTGGCCTTGAAGTCAAGTGGTACAAACTGACCAACACTGATTGACTCTCTGATGGGTTCTACATCATCTACCTAGGCCCAATGTACTATTATTTTTTGAGGGTATTTTCAACAATTCATTTCAATTCAATTCAGAGTTTCTGAGATGATGTGAGTAGCCAGCCATGATTTCCAACATAAACTTTGGAGTATTGCATGCATTGGTGTTCAGCATGTATACAAATTTAGGTATTAATGGGTATAAAGTTTCATGCTGGAAGACTGTGGAACGAGCCCATTTGGATTGTGTCTTGGCAGTATATACCTAGATAGGGTATTGACTCAAGCCCAAAAATATCTTCCTCTCAAGATCTATGTGAAAGTGCTGGGGTAAAAGTTTGACATGTCTGATAGCACAAAACACGGTGTTAAGTGTATTTGGAATCTACAGGGCAACCGCAGGAGAATGCTTCTTACTTAAAAATCCACTTCCCTATCTTCTGGGGCTGCTCACTGGATATGGATGTATCTATGGCTGGGAAGGAATGCTGCTTAAATCTGACACTGAGCTCTCAGGTATTGTGTTTCATTTGCAGGACCACACACTAGGCAGTGCCTGTAGATAGAATCAGAGTCTTTGCTTATTTGATACTGACTACTTTCTGAATTGTTTACATTGAAGAGCTGTGGACTCATGAAGGGAAAGAAATCTTTATCTTGTAGTTTAAATGGCATTAATATTACAATTTTAACAGATTGTTATGATTTGCATTTGAATTTAAAACAACTCAGAAAATTTTGGTTTGCTTTGTATTCTTTTGGACATTATTACCCAACAAGTTATTTTTTTTGTCCCAAGTTACCACACAGCACGTACCTCTGATATGGGTTTTTTTAATGAAAGAGGGTTTAATCCTCTTTGCATGGGAATTAGGTTGATTATTTCTAAGTGTAGACAAGTCCAGGCATACTAATGGAGTTAATTACTTTTGTCACACTAAAAAGGTTGTGAGGGATTTGCCCAGGCACTAGATGTGCCATTTGCCACATCTGTCTGAGTTTGGAAAGCATTGGACAGCCTGATTAGTATGGTGATTAATGTCTAGAGGAACTCTGCCAGGCACACAAAAGCCTTTGTATCTTTTTCAGATATATTTGTAGAAAATTAAAAATGCTGGCATATTTGCTTTTTAGAAAACAGTAATTCAAGGGCTCTCCAAGATATCTTGAAAACAGGTGAGCACTCAGCAGGGCAGCTCCCAATCTATTTGCCCAAACCTTGCTGTGTGCCTTAGAGCGGTCAAAAAAGATGAAACTTCAGATTGCTCTAGATTTAATAATATTTTGTCTGCAAAACTGGGTAAATAACAGATTTAGAGAAAAAATGAAGAAGTACTATAAAATCAATTTACATAAACGGAAATATTGTTCTGTGGAGTGAAGATCCTGATGGCAGCAAGACTGATAGGATAGGGTAAGACTTTTAGAAGATGATGGAAGATTTACTACCTCTGGCTTTTGTTGCTTGAGTTCCTGATAATGCCTGGTCAGGATTTACAGATGTCTTTTTCTCAGGTAAATATTTGCATGAGTAGGCAACTCTAAATCCAGGTGTAATTTTGATAAAATCCAAGAGGGGACTTGCTCCAAACCACCCTTGGGAATAAAAGGTACAGAAACTTAAAAAGAACATTCTCTAGTGGTTACAGACACAAAAATTGTAAAACTGGTTTAAAATAGTTCAGAAAACAAACCTCTCTTTTGAGTTAACATCACAATTATTTAAGCAAGAGTTCAGGCAGACAATATGAAAGAGTGAAAGATTTGAGACGAACAAATGCTTTAATGCCAGTCCGTAGTCAGAGAAACCTCTACATGGTATTGAGATGGTGCAATCCGTAGGAAAAAGAATGATCTGTAAGGCAATGCATTGTCTTTAAGAGGACTTGCAAACATGTCTCGTTCTTTAAATGCAATGGATGTTATGAAATCAGTATCTTTTTTTAAAGAGTAGAATGTTGACACTTTTTTTTTCCTTAAATGCCAACTGTAAGGATGATGAGCTAAAACATCTGAAAATAATAGCTGTCTTGTGACTAAATTCATTAAAATGACAGCATGAAATGTTTCACCATTAGGTTAATTCAGCTTCCTTTAATTTCACAAAACAGTTTCGATTTCTTTTGCTTTATGAGAAAATTTTCAACTATAGAGCTGTGTCTAAAGAAGTGAAAACAAAATTATTCTTTCATTTGCCTTACATCTTTCACTATTCATATTCAGGGCATTAAAACAAAATAAAACCAAAAATTGTGTCACCATTTCTAGAGATTTAAAAAAAAAATATGAAAAGCAAGTTTCTTAAAAGAAGCAGCAATTTGTTGGCCTCAAATGTGGTGGTTTTTTGTTTGGAAAATATAAAACAAGGCAAGGATCTAGACTTGCTGAATGAGAGAGAGAAGTAAAATGACTAAACATACTCAGTGTGTAATAGATGAGGTGGCCAGAAACACAAGAAAATATGTTTATTTTCTTGAGAAAATAATATCCTGCCACTGTCTCATTTAACTTCATTCCATGCCAGTAAATACTTCAGAGATCTGCTCCTTGCATCAGGGTAACTGCTATGATTACACTGTGCTGGCTTGAGTATTTATTGGGCTGTGAGCAAGACATAAGCCTAGAAATGCCTTTTCTAGTATGAACCAGATGAACAACTATGTGTGGTTTTCTGGGGAAAAAGGTGCACTCACTAGCCTAGAAATGCTACTCATTGTGAGATTCTATGATTTTCTTCTTCATGTCCTTTGTTAGAGAAGGAACTTTAACTCAACACCAATGACATGCACCCAAACTTAATAAAAGCTGCCATCAGACCTCAGAAACTCTTATATAATCCAGCCAATGTCAGCATTATTTGAATCCCTGTCATATAGGAATATAAGAGATAGAAATTATAAAGCTGAGAGAATAGTTGAACAGGATATTCAGGCTGAGGGAAGACGTTTATAGTCAGTCAAGATTCTCAAAAAGAAAAATGAGGCAGAAATAAAAAAAAGACTTTTATCACATCCTCATCAGGCTACATTTCCATAGAGAAGTGTCAGGGACCAGAATTTTAATGTGCTTGCCTTTTCCTTCTTTATGCTACCTGAAGAATTAGAAGGAAAAGATGGCTTGATATATCTGAAGACAAGCTGTCCAGTCCAAATAAATCTAAGTTCCCTTTGTCTTTTTCCATTTGGAACAAACTAATTGCCATTACTTAACTGTTTTCCTTGCTATAAATGTAATTATAGCAGCATAGTGCAACATTGCCTTCTGACTTCTAGGTAAGACTTTTCATGAATTATGTAATCCAATTATTCCCTTGGACCTTTTGGCAATTCTTTAAATTAATCCTGAGGAAAAAAAATCTCACACCTAACCGAAGAATAAAATCATTCCAAGACCGCTTTAATTGAAATAAGTTCCTTGCAGAAACATGAATAACCATGGCATTCAAATCCAACAAAATAAAATTAAAAAAAGCTTTTACAATAGTTTTCAAAAAAGTATCCTCTATTTTATGGAAATTTTTCAAAATTAGAAACATTTTTACTATCCCTATTTCTAAATTCTCTCAAGTACTTCATTTTTATAGGTTGAAAATGAAACAACTGCTATTGCTCCTTCTGCCTCTGTTAGCACCCAGCTGTGTTCAACAGCAGGGAACTTGACTTATGGTGTCTGATTATTACCATGTGATATTTTTAAAACTGAAATCTTCTTTACCATAAAAGTAAACAGAGGTGGTAGCAGGACTCATAGGGTGCATATTGATACATGCTGACATGCTTTATAACTTAGTAATTTTTCTGTCAATTTTTGAAGACTTACAGCTATACTTAATTTCCATTTTTAATTCCAGTCCTCAAATCACAGAAACTGCTTGAAACACAGTGATCATGAGCATATCATTTTGTTCATTCTGTACCTCTGCAGAGAAATTGTGTTCTGGAGAAAATTCTTTGCTTAAAGAGCAAGATCAAAATTTCCTGACTAAGAGATGACTGACATCAGAACAATTTTTTCATCATGTGGAATTTAAGGCTTACCCCATCCTATTATGTTATTTGCTAGATACTTTGCTCAGAAATCATCTGTGAATTGCACAAAAAAACCACACGTAGAAGCTATTTTGATAGGAAACACCCATAGCAGTGGAGTTTGTCTCTAGGACTTCTGAAACTAACTTAGTCAATCCTTATGGCTTTAACTGTTGTTCTAAGAACTTAGGGCAGACAGGTGAAGTTCCATTAATAAGTGCCTCCTTTTAAACATGGAGTTAATTTAGTCTATCTTTACAGACTATATTTTTTAGATTATGATCTCTTTAACTCTCTTGCACCCTCTCCAGCCAGTCTATGCACTTCCCTGAAAGACTTTCCAGAACTGTTCCAAGACTTCACACTAACCCAGATAAACCTATGCCAACAAAGTGGAGAGATTATTTTTCCTAACTAAAACAGGAGTCTTGTTAAAGTGTTAGAGAATTGTACATGCATTTGAAGAGCACCAGCTTTTTGATTCATCTTGAGTTTGTAGTTCATGTCATCATCAGATCTTAATGTGAAGAAGAGCTGTCCAATCATCTGTTCTCCAGTTCTTCTTGATGCATGCTTTCTAAGTGTAGAACTTCATATTTTTCAAATATTTCCTTTTCAAATACACTACTTTTTTCACATCTCTTCTGAATTTGCTAAGGTGACTTTAATTCTGCCATTTTCCTAGCAGTTTCTCCCAGCTTGTCATTCTTTACAAATATAATGAACGTCCACTAGCTCATTGTAAAGTCAATAAGGAGAATACTGGATAGTAGTCTCTCGATGACATACATAATGCATATAGAATTTCAATAAATACTATTTAACAGAAAAATATTAATAATTACATCTATGGCACAGTTCTCCAGTAACATTTGTACTCTTTTTTCCTCTACTAAGTCCCCTTATGTTAACAGTTCTTCAGTTTAGACTATATTGTTTTTCTTATAAGAATATCAAATTCTCGTGGGATTTTTGAATCAATTGCTAGAAAAATTGCTAGAAAAACTGTGATTATATTTTTTTAGGGTGCTGTTAGTAAAAGTGCTTAAACTGCCTATAACCAGACCTCATAGATATTTTTCAGCTCTCTGAGCATTCAATTTCCATCGATTTGACTGAAAGTACTGCACCATGAGAGTCTTTGAGACTGTTTGCCTAAACTCAAATATTTCCTTCAATTCAATAGACTTTTAAAATTAATATCTGTTTTTCCTTATAATATTATTTTAACTTTGCTAAAAAGTTGCATAACAACAAACAATTTAAAAGCCTACATGAAAAACAGCAAAACAAACAAAATTAAAAGATACTAAATTATTGAAAGTCAGATTAATCATGTAATTAGCCTCCATGAGTAATGACTCTGTTGCGGCAAAGCCTTTGTTCTTTATTTAACTATTGGGGGGGAAAGAACTGTGAAATCAGCTTAGTTCAGATATCTGATACTTGAATAAAACTGGGATTTTTTTTGGGGGGGAGGTGGTATTACAATGTCTGGACAGAAAAAAATGCATAATTATAAACACAGCCAGAGACTCAGCAGAGACTAAATCAGACAGGAAAGAATAATTCTATATAGTTTGTTAGTAAGTGATTAGGAAGAAAATCAGTATCTAGACATGGTTCCATAACCATTTTCTTCTCTAAAAGCATTTAAAACATGCTTTCTGAATAGCATATTGCCAGATACCTGGATCGTTGCATGGGATTTGCACAGCCATAAAGTCCTATGTAGATAACATCCATTGTCTTTCACATCCAAACTCCGATGAAGAGAAGTGAATGGATTAATATTTGTCCTTTTCTACTCTGACATTCAAATTAACTAATATCAAACTAGGTTTATATTTTAGAAGACAGCAAACTGCAAGGGTTGTTATAAAGACAGACCAGTTTGAATCGGTTTACTGTTATGAGAGCTATAGCTTAGTGAGAAGATGAAGATTGTCTTTAACATGGTTAGCAAAATTAGAAAAGAAAAAAACTTAATTTAGAGTTAATTATATAGTTGGGCTTTTTCTTTCCCAACAGAACTCAACTCAGCTACATTTCTTCACTACTTAATCCATTATCAAGGGTAACATTGCTATGTTTGCCATTAATAACAACTTGGGAACCACCTGAATGCAACTATGAACACCATTTTATTTTGTGAACAGTATGCTGTACTTTGACAGCCTTGTTTGTTATGGTCTTCATTATAAACTGTTTTTATTTTTTTTTTT
>WBNH01005050.1:65172-147862 GCA_013401255.1 Urocolius indicus
TTTTTTTATTTTTTTTTTTATTTGGAGCAGCCTTCTTAATTTGTGACTGGTATCTACAAATGAACAGCCTTTTAAAACATTTACTTTCTAATTTACTTTTCCATAATTACATAAAATAGTCTGTAATTGTTGGTAAGGGTTGATGTTACCTTGTTTAAGGCCAAGGCTGAGAAAAATCATAAGTGGTCGAAAAAAACACCAAGATAAAACTCACATCTGTGAGAACAGACATCCTCTCTTGCTGCATGCCAGTAGACATATCTAAAAGATGGAAAGAACTCTGCAAATTTTAACTGCTGAGCAATCCTGAGACTTACAGTAATAGTGACATTAAAACAGCAGAAATTGCATGCCAAATTCTGTTGATAGTTTGCTAGTTTGTTTGTTTCTCTCTGAAAGGTTTCTAATTCTCTGTTGTTTTCAAAACCAACTATATTTACAGTTTAGAAATCCCTCTGTGAAACCTGCCTGCTTCACTTGCCAAAGGGTCTATGTTTATGTTGTGAGCTTTGAGCTAGGGGTCCTTCCAGCATTGTGGGAAGCTGGAGCTTCAGCTGGCCAAGACTCCTAAGTAGTCTAACCACTCAAGATCTAGAAATTGCTTTGATAGTGTGTGGAGCTATATACAGTAGAAACCACACAGTATAACACTACTGCTGGATATGAACCAAGAATTCCAGCATGAGTGAGATTTACCCTTACATTTGGACCTCTCAGAAATACACACTTTCTGTATAGCACATGGGGTAGTGCTATGGGCAACTACTGTGCCTTCACTCTAACTTTTTATGTCCAGTACAGCTGTATTAGTTCTGCCTTAAATCCCCTCCACAATGATTTAGGTGACAGTGTGCACAGCAAAAATTAAGGACTAGAAAAATTAAGCAATATAAGAAGGATCAGAGGATGAGATCAGAGCCCGAAAGAGAGGCAAGATTAGGGGACTGGAACATCTTCTAAGAAAAGGCTGTGAAACCTGCAGCTGTTTAGCTTGAAGAAGTCTGAGGGGGGACCTTATCAACACATAAATATCTAAAGGGCAGGTGTTGATAGGATGGGGCTATGAGTTTTTTTCTGTGGTGCCCAGTGTCAGGACAAGGAGTAATGGACACAAGCTGGAACACAGAAAATTTCACTTGAATACAAGGAGAAACTTCTTTCCTATGAGGAAAGGAGGTGAGGGAGTCCTGACACAGGCTGCCCAGGGTGGTTGTGAATCCTTCTCTGGAGCTTCGAATCCCCCTGGACACATTCCGTGCAAACTGATTGAAGGGAACGTGATTTAGCAGGTAGTTGGACGAAATGACCTCTAGAGGTCCCTTCCAACTCCAGCCCCAACGATTCTGTGATATCCTGTTATTCTGTCCTAACCATCAGAACTCTTTACTTTGAAATAGTGTAACTGAAGTGTACTATTACACAGAGTTAGACTGAAATGATACCATTTCAGAAAAATACAGACAAACCTGATGATTATCTAAATTATTTTTTAACAATGAAAGGATAGCAAAATCTAAAGCTTTCATTTATTTTCTGTGTTGAAGACTAGTATAAATTATGTGCTTCAGTCTGGATTACAGTAATTTAAACAGAATGTCATGATTTGTACTGTCAAAGTTCTGTACATGATACCTTTAATAACATTCTTCAGTGAGCAGAGCAAGATCAAAATGTGGCCTTAATTTAGTATATTCCATAATTGACTAAGTCACTGATTTTGTGCAGGGTGTTTTGGTATTTGAAATTACCAGGAAAGGTAAACACATTCATAACTAACAGCTATATAGAGTAACTATTTTAAAGAAAAACATAATCAATAATAAAAGTAGCACTGCTCTTTTGTGATTGACAGATTTGAGTTATCAAAATTAACTACCTAATAATGATTCCCTGCACTAAACATAAAGTTGACAAGGAAATCAGAGCAATGAACAGTGAATAGCACTGTCTTCAGTTTCAAAATAAATTTGGCCCAAAATTAAAATCTGCTATTTCACAGCTGGGTGATGGTTCTTATGGTTTCATTGTTGTCCATTTTGTTTCTCAAAAGATTTGGTCAATGTTTACCTACTTCTATCCATGCAGGAAAAATGGCAGCAACAAATTTTTATATCCTTTTATGTTTTTCTTTTTTAGGATTACTTAATATTAAGATTTCAATACTTTACAATATCATGTATGAAGTACAGGTCACTGCTTTTATTTCTCATGATCAATGAATGCATGTATCAAGAGTCATATATTCGTTCCTCATACTGTTCACTTCAAGTGTGTTGGACATATATGCTCTTTAAAGCAAAAATGTGTACAGAACTTCAGAAAAGTCCATAGTTCTGGTAATGGTAATTTAGAAAAATTCAGAAAGTACATTCGTTCACAACTTTGTCTACTTTTTAATCTAATATTTTAGCCTATAGGAACCTATAAATCAGGTAGTATGAGGCCATTTGATGACATGCTGTTGTTAAATTGTATTTCACTGGGTAAGTATTTGTAATCAATAGTCTACAGGAAGAATACTGATTGATATTTCTATATATATATGGTAGAAAGACAACTACATCTTGATCACAACCTAAAGCAAATGTCAGACATTAAGTTTGATCCTCCACTGCCATGTACATTTTTAAGTTTTCCATGTTATTCCAATTCAGTACTATTTTTCATAGAGTTTAAATAGGTAACTCCACAAGGCTGTTGGAAATCAGCATCTTTTATGCACAGAGGGATAAAAAAAAAACCCATTATTTGTGAAGGATTTCTGCAGTGAGCTTAAAGTCACTTTGAAATTTCAGGGAAATGACAGTATATCTTGTTAAAACTGAGAAAATTGTCAGTAATTATAGAAACACAGACAGAAACATTTTCATTATGGATCACAGACATAAACATCTTAAGAAACCAATAGTGAACAAACAAAAAAGATAAAGAGACTAAAACAGAATAAAAGTAGACTTGAATACATGTCTATTGTACATTCTTTTCTGAGTGTGCTACTCACACCTTAAGAAAATTATTTCAGTTTTCTTTTATGGACAGTGTCAGTTTATGTCACTGTTGTTTGCTTCTAGGGGATATTCCCAGAAGCAGCCAGAATTTTTACTTCTAGCAGCAGTGCTTAAATTTAGTAACAATGTTCAGGCGATGGCACACAGTGCAAACTCTTCTGCATTCAATTCCTTTGATATATGGTCATATTCCCTGTTTAAAATTAGGTTAACTCTAGATTGTGTTCACTACATTTTGGCTTTTCTTCTGCCTCCTAACTTTATGACTTTTCCTCTGTATCTTGTTCCAGAAAGTCTGAAAGCAGACTGTCTCACTATCCTCCAGAGGCTGGGCTTCTTGAGGGCCAAATTTGGCTGTAAAGATTGAAGCAAAGAAGGCCTTCAGTATTTCTGCCCTCTATGAATCGTCTGTCACCAGGGCACCCTCCTCATTCATTAATGGGCTCACTTTCTCCCTAATCATCCTTTCACTACAGATGTATGTACTTGAAGAAGCCCTTCTTGCTTTCCTTTACTTCCCTTGTGAAGTTTAATTCCAGAAGGGCTTTAGGTTTCCTAGTTTCATCCCTACATGCTCTGGCAATGTTCCTATACTCTTCCCAAGAAACCAGGCACCTTTTCCAACTTCCATAGACTTCTTTCTTCTCCTTGAGTTGCTCCAGTAACTCCTTGTCCATCCACGAAAGCCTCTTGCTTTTTTTTCCTGATTTTCTACTTGTGGGGATACACTGATAGACTTCCCTCCAAAGCACAGAATCTTCTTTACAAAGGGTTTCTAAACTTTTTTTTTTCCCTTTTAATGATTTTTTAAAGTGATTTTTAATAACTTCCATAAAACATGTCTTCACATGTCATTCAGTCCCTCAGCTTGAAATCATGTGACTTCTCTGGCACTATATGCAGTTTCAGTATGCCCACGGCCTGTTCTTTCATGTTCCTATTAAACTTTTTATCTTCTTTCCATGTAGCTCTTTTAATTCTTTTGCAGAAATAAATATCTCTCCTACATATTCAGAAATTGTTTTATTTACTTACCCATGCTTTTTCTATGTTTTCTTTCCTTTTCTCCCTTTCTGACTTCAGTTCTCCTTTTTTCTCCTTTTAACACCTCTCCTACTTTTTGTTTTATATTCTTTTTAAGGTTCATTTGTACCATAGGGAGACTGTTTCACATGTACAAACTCTAGTTTGGTTTATCGGGAGTTTTTTAATTGAAAACCTAGACTAAATACAAGAAAAATACTATATTTCATTCAAGCATTAGAGAGCCTTTAACCTGAAACAAATGTATAAGTAAAAGAAAGAAGCAAGAGCATTTAAAAATAGAGTCAGTATCAATTTCCCTGAAGAATGGACACACTGACGTTTAAAAAGACTTGTTTCTAGACAGTACTGTCAGTATTTCATCTTGTTTTCTCTTTATACTTACATACTTCATTTTTAAACTGGGGCACACATACATGCTCTGCTATAGTTACAGCACAAGATCCCACTTTCACCTTTTTGTTAAGAGATCCTTTCAGTTTTTTTCTAAAAGCTCCTTTTAAATGAAAATTCTTGTATGTTCATTAAACATCAGAGCAGATTCAATAAAGCAGAAAAGGAAAAAGAAAAATTAATGCAAAATGGATATGCATACACTCAGAAGTCATGTTAAGATTCTGTCCTACATGCTGAATTCTTTATCACAGAATGACAGAATCTCAAGGGTTGGAAGGAACCTCCAAAGATCATCTAGTCCAGACCCCCTGCCAGAGCAGGCCACCTAGAGTAGATCACACAGGAACTCATCCAGGTAGATTTTGAATGTCCCCAAAGAAGGAGACTCCACAACCCATCTGGGAATCCTATTCCAGTGCTGTCACCCTCACAGTGAAGAAATTTTTTCCATGTTTCTTTGGAACCTCTTATGTTCCAGCTTATTCCCACTGCCCTTTGTCCTACCATTGGACATCATTGAGAACAGTGGACAAAAATAATATATACAATTGGTGTTTTTATATATATAAAATCATAGTGAATAGTGAGTAGTGTGAGTACATTCTATAACACACAAGATGCCTACAGCGCACTGCTTAGTTACACAGGCTCATTCTGGCTACTGTCTCTGCATAAATAAGTAAATTTTCTCCCAGGTTTCGTGGACATTGTATGAGGAAACAGAAAAGGAGAAAGAATTGCTGTCAGACATTATTTGCCCACTGGGATCGTATCACCAAAATGGTTTTCCAACAATGAAGAAGCCTAAGATATGAATCCTGCTTTGGTTTGACTTTACCTCTACTTACAGCAATTTGAGATCTGAAACATCTGGCTTGACTAAATTTTCAGCTATCATGAAGTACTTGTGTGAAACTTACTAGCCTGTGGTATATAAAGGGTCAAAGTAGACAATATGCTGTTCCCATTTCTTTCTTGCTTTAGCAAGACTAGAAAAATACAACATTTTAAGAAATGTTTTGATCGAGATATGTTTGAAGCACATATGAAATCCCCTCATGAGGTAGGTCTTCAAGGTAGTCTCTGGGCCACCTTGCTGTTATATCTTGTATGATTCTCCTAAAACAAGCATCTACTTTCAATTAATATTTAGTTAGGTGATAGCACACAACAAATAAAAAGGCCAACATATCTTACTTCTCAAATCAGCTACCCACTGTGAAAGCTAAATAACATTTCTTTTAAATGACTCTGGATTTCTGAATAAGTAAGAAAAGGTAAAAGCCTTTGACTAGTTTTACAGCCAGTTTTAACTTCTCAGGAAAGTAAGTCTTAAAGTATTCTAAAACATTACTTTCTCATTGCATTTCAGGCAGACTTATATTTTATCTAAATGGACAGGGATGAGAAATACCTTCCAGAGACAGAATATAATTTTAGAGACCAGAGCTTAAGACGTATCTGAAGCTCAGAGATCTGAACAAAAGTGTAACAGAATGTCATCTCAGAATTACAGGCTGGTATACAGAGGTGTCTCAATAGTCCTGATCTCAGAGAAAATTATTGAATTCCATCAACAAGGAGCAGAAAGAACACCTTGTATTTTCCCTCTTCAGTTTTTAAGGAAAGGCAGTGTTTTCCTTAATTTACAAGAAATGGAAGCATCTCTTAGCAGGCTTTTGGCTTTATACCATTGCTGACAGGGCAGCTACTTCTCATTCTCTCTTTCAGAAACAATTATCAGTATTTGTAAGAAATAGTGATGCTGTTTTTGCAGGAATGGAATCCAAGCAATTAACACAAAGAACTTGTGGCTATCTGTGTCTTTATAATGTTAACTAACTGGCTGATGTCAGAACTGGTGTCTGCATCTCAGAATTGTTATTTGTAGCTCAAAACCCATGTCTGCATCTCAGGTTTGTTATTTGTAACTAAAGACTGATGTCTGCATCTTTTTGTAAACTATAGGCCCTAAATCTTGGGACTATGAGGGANTTCCACAAAACAAACATTCAGTCACTTTTCTGCCAGAAGCAGGTGATGTGCACTCTAAACCTGAACTATGCTATTGTGCCTAACAGTTCAGAGATTGCCTGTCTGCCATGTTGAACCTTTCTGTCTTCAGACTCCCAGCCCTCACTGTTCTCCATCGTCCTAGCCACTTGATCCTATCTACCATTGCAGAGGTAACTTTAAGAGAACAAAAATTCAGGTTATTCTCTGAAAATAATTAAACCCTTTTCTTATTAAGGCTCGGGATGCTTCTCTGACAGAACTAGAGCAGTCAGGGGGCCTGGTGTTGTGTCTTGGGATTTGCTGCAATTAACAATTTCTAGACAGTGTCTGAAAGATGCGGCCACATACCCCAGCAGATCAGAAACTCCATTTTTTTTTTTCTACTCTCACTTCAAAGGCAATGTCCCTATATTATGCATAATGCTTCATAATATAATATTGCCATTAAAAATAATGGACCATAAGCTTTGTAATGAATTTGAAAAGACTTAAGACTGAGCCTCAAAAGGCATGCTCAGTCCAAATTTTTCTTGATCTCTTACAGTTTTGTCTTACTTATTTTAGCTGTCACAATAATTTTGGTGACTGATTTGATGTTTATCATAGAATCCTAGAATGGTAGGGTTGGAGGGGACCCTTAGAGATCATCTAGTCCAACCTCCCTGCGGAAGCAGGTTCACCTAGATCAGGTGGCATAGGAACATTTGGTATGGCAAAACTATGGTTTTACATAGGTAGAGGAAACTAGCTATTTTTCAATGTAGAATGAAATATTTGTCACTGAGATAATGATGTAGTGCAGATAAATACAGGCGTGGTACAACAGCAGGATTGTTGAGTAATGAAGCCACAGGATGTGTCACAGAGGAGGGCAGTCATGGGGTGATAAATGATGAAACATATGTCTGGTATTAGAAATCCCATAGCTATAGACAGCTCACCCATAGCCAGTTAAGCAAAATGCAGAACTGGATAAAACTGGTTTTAAATGTCACAAAGTGAAAAAGAAATGATATCTAGCATACATAAGAGGCATAGATAGTATAGTAAGTAAATTCTTATCTTTGTCTACACACACACATACATATATATATATATATAAAATGTGAATTTCCACCTTGCCCATCAGCAAGTTTTTTAGTGTAATACATGCTCACATCAATAACAAAAGGCAGTGACTGCAGTGGGGTTCAGGACTCCACACAATAGACCAATTTTATCCCACCCCAACCTCCAATTCTTGTTAATCAGTAATGCACTTTAGCCCAAACTTTCTCAATGTTGTGTAAAATCTGGAAGACTTTTTCTTCTGTGGCAACACTTCTGTAAAAGCTTTTAGTTGCCTCTGCCCCCAAGGCCAGTCTCATCTCCCTTGGAAACCAGTGGCATCTCTCTGCTATCATGGCACACCTCAAGCATATGAGCAGCACATTGGGCTCAGACTTTGACCTTTCATTCAGCAGAAGTCCCATTTACTTCTGGAATCTCCCAGACATCTAACAGAAAACTACAGACTGCTACTCTGTGCATATATAAATCCGAATCTCTGTCAGTATTAGCCATGACCAGTGATTTTCATTGGATGCTAGGAACTGTTCCCAGAAATCAATTTTTCTACATGATAGGAATCAGTTTGTACATCTGTATTTATTTTATTTCCACTTTAACTGTTTCCATAATATAATATATTTCTGGTTTACGTTAAGGATTCAGGATGTAGTTAATTTAACATTGCTGTTAACATTTTTTTTTTTAGAAAATGGAAAAAGTGTAATCTTTGAGCTACATTTCAAATTTTATCGTTTATGAAGCATCTTTTTTATTAAAATTGGATACTCAGAGAATGACAACACGAAAACTAATACTTCTTTCCTCTCTTATTTCCCCAGTGGGAGGAATATGTTTTTCCACTTCAACTAGTTTTCAATCTTCCTCCTGCAATATGATCAAAGTGTTTCATGCTGGCCAAATTATTAGGGCAACTGAATGATGTATTAAGAGATGTATCTAAAATGTGATTTAACAAACCAATTGAGTCCTAAACACAGAGCAGACTGACTTTCAATGGACCAGTTCAAATTCATTCCCAATGTTAAGGGAATACTAATTCCACTGTTTTTTAAACTCCTTCTGACAGGATATTTAAAGTTGGTTTGTTTGATTTTTTTCTGGCTTTTTAACACCCTCCCTAGCTGACTTGTTCCATGACCTATTATCATACTTATTCTTACAGTAACAGTTCCCATTCTCATCAGCCAGGCCTGAGGAGTTTCACATTTAGTGAGCCCAGATCTCTAGTTGACATTAAAATATATACAATCTTTATTGTATTTTCGTACAAACTCTTTGGGTAACCTGGTGATTCCTGCAAGAACTTGTCCAGTGTACATGATATTGAAGAGAAATCTATGCTAAGGACAGTGAAGGTCACAGAATGGAGCTGTAATCTTAAATATTTCTTTAAGTGTTAACTTATGCACTACTTGATGGAAAGTGAACTTTTTGTTTCTGGTTCTGAGGAGATTTATCTAGAAAAAATAGCAGTTAAGATACATCCTATAAAATCACAGCTAAGGTTGGCTAATAGAACATAAAATGAAATTAGAATAACAACTGTTCAGTGGAAATATATTCATTCAGTAATTCAGGACACATATTTCCATGATGTGCACATAGCAAGAGTGTGCTATTGCTGCAGGCCTGTAACAAATTTGAGGTAGACTGTAGAAGAGAAACACAGCCCTGAGACAGTTGCCCATATCAGAAAATAACTGTCACTAAACTCATTTGATCTGTTCTGCAATACCAACACCCTAAGAAGACACAGGCTGCTACATATACCCTAAGAGCTTACAAAGGCTCTTTGAAACATTAGCACAGTCTTTCTTCTCTATAATTATCCCTTCTGAAATTCTTGCCTGCTTACCAAGAGCTGCTCCCACAGTGTTCTCAAAGCATATATCATCAAGGCATGCTTGGTATCCCTTTCATGCAAATATACTCACTTGGATATCCTCTGAGGCATACGGTGGTCCCATGCTAAAGAGTATCTGATTTTGCAGAATGTTTTACTGTTAGAAAGATATTTTCTCATTAATAGCTATGAGACTGAGAGTGTCTTTTATTTCTCCTATCCATCACTTTTGATCTAACTTGTTAACTGTTTACTACTGTCAAGGAAAAGAGCTCACAGCAAGTGCTATGATTCCAATAATAATAATAATGAAGTATTTTTATAAATTCAGAGATGTCCGAAAACAGAAGAGTGAAAAAAAAGATTCTAACAGCCTCAGTCAATGTATATCTTTCCTATTAAAATGTTTTAAACATTACCTTGCTAGTGTTAGAGTAGGCTATTTCATAAATTTTGTGGAAAAATGTCAGTGAGTGGACTTTTTCTGTGTTGTAATTTCCTTAGGCTTTTCCATGGTGGCTTGAAGTATTTGCAGTAAAGATAAGAAAGCTTATCTGTAGTCCTCTATTTTGCATTCTGAAATACTATTTCATATTCTGGCAACAGAAAACTAGATATCTGAGAAAGTTTAAGATTGAAGACCAGTACAGAGCAGCGCTTTTTGCTATGTTAGCTGTATCCAGACCACTGCATTCAAGTATAGATTAGACACATACTCCATGATATCATCTCAAAGCAAAAAGTTTATCAAGAAATATGTAGGCTATATATAATGGTATTTCCTGCCCTTCCCTGTAAACCTGCTGTGGTTCCCCTACCCACTGTATTTTGAGAAACAGTGCAGCAGCATTCCAATGACCTTAATAAAAAGAATCTTCTTAGAAGTTCTGAAGTCATCTTGTTGCTGTCCTTCAGCATGGCTCTCCTGCTTTCCCAGAGCCTCATTCAGTTAGGGAATATGCTGAATGTTGTGTTGAACTAGAAGCACTTAATAATGGCACAATGACATTTTGAGTTTGCTCTTTAGTCCATTT
Organism: Urocolius indicus; assembly: GCA_013401255.1. NCBI lineage: Eukaryota > Metazoa > Chordata > Aves > Coliiformes > Coliidae > Urocolius > Urocolius indicus. The sequence goes on from WBNH01005050.1 coordinate 75,585, forward strand.
CTAATCACTCATATTACTTTGTTTGCTGATATTTTTTAGCAATAGCTAAGGGCTCTCTTGACATTCTCACAGAACTCTCTGCCCTGACCAGGAGTTTTCCTTCCATGGTAGAAGAGTTATTTTAGTGTCATTATTTATGTTTAGTTGGGACTGCTTTTTCCCGTTTACAGTGTTTCCTAGTGGACTACACAGTTTCTATCATTTCATTGTCTGATCACTAAGCATGATCTTCACTCCCTCAAAGATACATTTAGTTGCAATATTTTTAAATACTAACAGTAAATTTTGTGCTCACCTATCTACATATTTTTAGATTAGTTATGGATATAGTGAAAAGCACAGAGTTCTGTGAAATACTTCTAACAATCTCTCTATTGATAAAATTGACCTTATACTCTTCCTTCCCCATTTCTTCATGAATTCTGAATCTACAAAAATAGTGTTCCTTTTCTCCAATAGGGTTATGATTTGTTCATCAGTCTTTGATGACAGAAGTTGCCAAAAGCATTTTTATAACTCTAAATAATATTTATTGCTGTAACAGCTTTATTTACAAGAAAGATGATAGTTACTGTCCTATGCTGTTTTGCTTCATCTGCTGAGGACTCCTCTTAACTACATATCAATACTGTCATAGAATCACAGAATCTTAAGGGTTGAAAGGGACCTCAAGAGATCATCTAGTCAATGTTATTAGTTTACTAATTACTAGTCTATCATTAAGCTAGAAATCAGTTCAGGAAAGGCTTTCAACCTATATTGTAGATGAGAAGAAAATGCAAAAAAACTCAGTGAGTTGCTGTGTGATGACAGCTTTTGAATTAAGACAAGTGATATTAGTGATGAAGATAGCGGTTACTCTATAATCTGAGGCAGATCACTTATACTTTCAGAACAAACTCAATGTGATAATGAAAATCAACTTTAATAATTCTTACGGATGTGGTGATATTTCTAAAAGTTGAATCAAGAGTTGAGCCTCTCCTTGTTTTCCTTTTCTGAATATAAATGGGAAGGGAGAGGGTTTTTCCAGTAATGTTCATTATTTTAAGTGATGCAGTTATGTGATTCAGATATTTTTCTATCTCTTTTATTCTTGAGTAATCAATGAAATTTGAAAAATTAATTTACAATGGTAACATGAGATTCCTCTTCAAAACAAAATTTCTGCTAATTTTATTCTTTATTATGCACTCTAAAATGGTAACAGCACTTGTTGCATGGAGATCTAATTATTTTTGCACAGAGCACTTCATTTAGCCCAGTATATCATAGACATGAGAGTAACTCAAGGACACTGTAAATGAGAAAAAACAAACAATTGAGTGGGATAAAAAGAGGCAGAACAAGGTTTTAATTCACTGGACAAGAGCTGAGATAGTATGACATGGATTATACTAATATTTTGGGGGAAGTGTTGAAGAAAAATATGTTACTAGGATGCTAAAAAACTTTACATTTCCCTTCTGTACAAAAAACAGATGACTGTATGTGGTCTAGAGCAGGTAAAGATCAGGAGCTTAGAATTGTTAGAAGTGCAGCCCTGTGGATATCCATGTCAACGAGCAAACTTACTCAGGCAGCTAATTGCTGGAAGTAATTTCCTTGCAAAATACAGGAAGAGACTTCAGAGAGGGAGATTTAGGCTTGATATAGAATATAGATACAAATAGAAGATTAGACAAAGGGGAAGGTTATCCAGAAGTAAACTGCAGTGTACACCAGTAAGCTTTTAATATAGGTCACTTAGTTGCATACTATACAGTTGGAAATTAAGAGAGCATTTCTAAGCTCCATTCTGCAATTTATTTGCTTGCATTTTATCACCCAAAGAGCTGTGGTACACCTTTATTGTACTTAGAATTGTGGTATGATGTATGTTTTAACAGCTTTCAGTTGCATGGGCAGATTTAAAGGGTGTCAGTACTGTGTGTGTACATAAACACAGACATAGACACAATCGCAGGCATCCATGGTACCATGGAAGATCTTTTTGTTTTCTTGACTGCAAATTGAAGGCCTTCCTCTCTTAACGCTTCTCAACTGCTGTGTTTCAAGGTTTCCCCTGATGAATAGGATCCTGTAAGGACAGGATCAAACACGGTATGCTGGATTGAAGACTGGACTGGTGAATATTCAACTTTTTTCCAGATTAAAAGTTAATTTCTAACCCATAGAACCTTATAGAAACTTAAGAAAGGCTTTCTCCAAAGGCAAACACTGACTTGTTTTCTCTTCTGCTGCCTCCTACACTGACAGCAAACAGGAAAGGATCTAACATGATCTGAAACCATTTTGGAAACCCTTTGAGAAATATGTATCAGTAATAACTCTTACCCTATTAAGCTACAGCTTCAGATAAATAGGTAGAACTTCTATACCCATCTACCAAAGACATCAGAGAGAAGCCTGTTTTATTTTCTCCCTGAGGTTAGGTAGACAAATCATCATGATTTACATAGATTTCTCAGGAAAGGAAGAGTTTCTTAAGCTCCACAGAACCGTTCAGCTACTCTTTGGTCCTCAACGCTCAGAATCATGCCTCAGAGGGAAATTAAATCAAAGATGCTAAGGAATAAGTTGATTACTGGACTGACATTATGATGTTTACTGAAACATTATATAAACTTATAAACCAAGAGGATGGATTGAGAGCAGCCCTGGGAAGAAGGATTTGAGGGTATTGTTTGATGAGAAGATCAACACAATCCGGCAACGAGCTCTTACAGTCCAGAAAGTTAACCATATCCTGAGTGACATCCAAAGAAGCATGGCCAGCAGGTCTAGGGAGGTGATTCTCTGGAACTGCTCAGACTGGAGGAGACTGAGGGGAGAACTCATTAACCCAAGTATTTAAAAGCATATATCAAGAGGATGAGGTGATACTTTTTTCTGTAGCATCCAGTGACAAGTCAAAGAGTAACAGACAAAAGCTGGAACACAGAAAAATTCCACTTAAGCTTAAGGAAATCTTTTTTACTGTTGAGGTGAGGAGCCCTAGCACAGGCTGCCCAGGGAGTTCATGGAGTCTCCTTCTCTGGAAGTTTTCAAAACCCACCTGGACACATTAGCAGGGGGATTGGACTACGTGATCTTTAGAGGTCCCTTCCAACCCTTAGCATTTTGTGATTCTCTGATTCTGTGATTCTCTCTCTCTGTTCACTTTCCTGAGATCTCTCCTGCAGTGTTTTTTTTCTGGGGAGCCCAGCACAAGAAAGACATTGGAGTGAGTTTAGAGGAGGGACACAAAGATGATCAGAGGACTGAAGCATCTCTTCTATAACAACATGTGAGAGCTGGAGTCGTTCAGCCTGGAAAAGAGAAGGCTCCATGGAGAACTTATAGAAGCTGTTCCAGTACCTACAACCTACAGGAGCATACAAGAAAGCTGGGAAGGGGCTTTTTACAAGGACAGGTACAGATAGCTCAAGGGTTAAAGGCTTTAAACTTAAAAAAAATGAATTTGGATCAGATGTAAGGAATAAATTCTTTACTCTGAGAGTGGTGAAGCATTGGAACAGGTTGCCCAGAGACACTGTGGATGCCCTATGCGTGACAGTGTTCAAGGCCAGATAGAATGGAGATTTGAGTGACCAGATTTTGTAAATGTTCCTGCTCATGGCAAGGAGGGTAGGAATTAGTTGATCTTTAAGGTCCCATCGAATCTTCTCACCATACTGAGGGCATTGTAGGTCGGTGGGCCCATGATGCCTCAGGACATCAAGGAAGAGATGGGCTTGAGATTGAGGGGTGGACTTTACCTTGAATGCCATGGCACAGGTCATTCATGACTATGAGATATGTGCTGCTATCAAGCAGGCTGAATGACTGAAGCCTCTATGGTATGAAGGACGATGGCTCAAATATAAAAATGGAGAAGCCTGTCCAACTGATTACACTGCCACTGACTTGCAAAGACAAGTGCTACATCCTCACCATGGTGGACGCAACCACTGGATGGCCAGAAATATATCTTGTGCATAATGTCAGTGCCCAGAACACAATCCAGGTTTATTTTCTCCTTTTCTTTCTCTTTTCATGTCTTCTCATCTCCCTTCTTCTTCTTCTTTTGCTGCAGCTTTGTCTTGGCTTTAGACTTTTTTTTTTTCTCTGCCCTGCCCTGATCTCCTTGCCTCAGAGGTTCCACTACATCTTCTGACCATCCTCAGGGCCTTTGGACCCCCAGCAAGGTCCATCTGGCCACCTGGGCCATCTCCAGATGGGAGGTCTCCATGGGGTTCTGTACTCAGCCACCTCACCTGAGCCTCTCCAGACAACAACTTCGACACTTGCCTTGTTTTACCTTGCATTACCTTGCCTTGCCTTGCTTGTCTTAGCATAGTTTAGTGAAGCAAAGCAATGATCAAGGTGCTTTTTTGTCTACATTTCCTTCTCTTCTCACCTCCCTTTATGTTGATCTTTTCTTGCTGCTGCTTCTTGGTTTTTGGTTTTTTAAATTTTTTTTTTCCCAGCCTTTATGCCACAGAGGTTCCACCGCATCTTCTGACCATCCTGAGGACCTTCGGAACCCTGGCGAGATGCATCATGGACTTCTGACTTAACTGGTAAGGTCTTTGGCTACCTGGGCCATCTCACGATAGGAGACCCCACTGGGGTGCTCCCTCGGCCACCTCATCCAAATCTCTCCAGCCCACAACTGCCAGGCCTTGCCTTGCCTTGCCTTGCCTGCCTGGCTGTGCTTTGCCGTGCTTTGCTTTGTTTCCCTTCACTCAGCTCTGCTATCGTCAGTGGAGTCCTTTTCCTTACTGTTATTCTCTTTATTTCTGCTGTTTTTTCTTGGCTTTTCTTTTATTTTCCTTGTCTTTTTTCCCTTCCCTGCCTCTGTGCCACAGATGTTCCATTTCATCTTCTGACCATCCTGAGAGCATTCAAAGCCCACATCTTCCTTTGTAGGCCAAACACTCAGTTGCGGTGCCCCGGGGTGTTCAGCCAACGATGCTGGGGCCATCTCCTGATGATCGGTTCCCACTAGTATCTGTACTCAGCCACTCTGGGTGACGTATTCAGCGGACAATAGCTGGCTTTTGCCTTTCCTAGCCTTGCCTGCTTTTCTTTGCTTTGTGTTACTATGCTAAGCTCTGCGCTTTGGGCTTTTTTTTCCTTAATTTCCTTCAGTTCTCATGTCACTTTGTCTCCTCTTTTTTTTCTGCTTCTTCTTGGTTTTGGTTTTTGTGTTTAATTTTTTTTTTTCCCAGCCTTCTTGGCCTAGATGTTCCATTTTATCTTCTGACTATTATGATAGTCTTGTGACCCCCAGCAAGGTTTGTCTCTGACTTCTGACCTAACTTTGGTCTTTGGTCTATGGGTTATCTCAGGATGAGTTACCCTGTAGTAGGCGTCCGGAAGATCTCGAATTGTAACGCGAGGGGTGAAGAGGAAGGGAGAGGTCTGGCACAGGGCAGAGAGAGAGGAGGCGCTTATGCCAGCAGATATAAGGGCATAACATAAACAATAAAGAGAGACTGAGCACCATCCACACCGTGTGTGCAGTGATCTTTTTCCCCTCAGCAGTCAGTAAGCTGGAAGATCGGTCTGGACTGCCAGCCTGTGTTGCCCGCAATGGCAACGACTCCACTGAGTTTATACCTTGCCCACCCTAACCACACCCAAACCATTCTATTATTATATGACTTTATATGTAGTTCTCTTGAAATCTTAAAAAACTACTAATTTCAAAAGGTTATTTTTATTTTATACTCACAGAGACATCTTACTTTGAGAATAAGTAATGCCTATCACAGAAGTTCACTTATACTTACAAAAAAAAAAGCATTTACTATTTCACCCTAATTTTCTACTTAATCATCATTTTTAATATAGCATTAAATTCAACATTGTTTGGAAAATGTTTTTTGAATGGTAACGCTAATTCTTTGGATGTAACATTTTCTTTTATCTGTTTACCATAAAAATGAGTCTCAGTGAGAACTTTGTTAAATAGAAGACAAATTATGTCGAAAATAATTTTTTCAGGAAATTTCAAAGCAGCGTTTCGATTTCTGCTTTTCTTTTATAACTGAATATTAATAACATGCAATTAGTTTACATTTAAATAAAACATCTTGCCTTGAAGTACAAGACAGATAAGTTAGGAAGATGAAGCATTAGTCTTGGTTTTCATAAAGTGATTTTTTTTATTAAATGAATGTTTTCGCCTGAAAAGTTCCTGCTATGTCTAATTTCTTCTGAAATTACTTCTGCTATATAAATCTGTGGTCGAACTTCAATTAAATTATCTTTTTATTGTCTCCCACAAACTAGGGGACAGATCATCCTTTCTGTGGAGACAAGTTTCAGACATTGCAATGATTTTATTAAAAAATAGTAATTCATTTCTTCATTAATTTCTCCAAGATTTAGTTATGTAACTATTAGTCTGAGTTATACAACACAAAGATGTATATAAAATAACATTTTAATAGCAAAATATTTACTTTTGTCTGTTTTATTCATAAGTTTTTAGAAAATGTTGACATAATGCTATGTTCAAAAAGTTCATGAAAAGTTAATGGGCTCGAGATCAAGGGGTGAATTTGACTTTGGATGTGGTGACACAGGTCATTCATGAATGTGAGATATGTACTGCTATCAAACAGGTTGAATGGGTGAAGCCTCTGTGCTTTTAGTTGGTGGTAGATTAAATTATTTTCTGTTTTCTGCCCCAAGTTATGACCATAAGCAACAACGGAGCCCTCCTTGTCCTTCAGGAATTCCGAAGTCTGTGGTACTTAAGTCTAATCGTGATCTTTTGTCCATGGACAGGTCTAAACCATGACAAACTGTGAGAAATTTACACCTTGTTATGAATCTATTTCATCACACAAATGTAAGATGATGGCCAGTGACTCCAGAAAACAATCAGCATGAATCTGTGTGAAGGAACTTGCTCTACTGCCCACATAGCTAGATGCTGAAGGCCATGATTGACCACATGCAGGTCAATATTATGCCCTGAAAGGAGCCCTCACATGTTACTAGTGCCCTGGGACTTGATGAGGTTAAAGAAACCACTGGTGCTACAACTTCGTATGCAGCTACTATCTGGTCCAGAAATTATAGTTCAGTATGATTGAATGAGATTTCAGCACACCATAGGTTGTCTCAGTGGTGCATATCTCTGGGATTCTCTTACTCTAAGTTGTCTATACATATTTACTTTATCCTAATGTATTTCTGTCGATGTTATGCAGACGTTGCTGTAGATTCACACGCATTAGCACAGAGCACCTGACTGCGCGCTCAGTAAAACTACCATTTGAATGTCTGGACAGAAGGGGCTCTATTGTGTTTGGGTAGTATAGATAGCCATAAGATTTCACTGTTCCCTGCTGTTTTCAAGTGTTATAATACATTTTAATGCTTTGGTCAATGAACCTGAGCCTTAATACTGGAACACTTAATAGAAGAAAGTTTAATTACATATGGAACAACTGTAAGTTGGTGCTTAAATATACATTTAATTGGGTGAAAATAGCAATGCTTGGAGCCCGCTTGACTGTTTATATATTCCTTGTTCATAATATTAGGATACATAAAAGTGATGAAAATGTTCTCTTGCAGAGGAATATACTAGGGAGTGGTTGTCTCCAAACTCAAGTCAGAAAAATGAAAAGTGCTCTGCTGATCCCTAGAGCTTAGTCTAGGGATCTTGTGAATTTTCTGAGTCTTGATCAAACTAAGTAGTGTACCAGGAACATAATCTGAAAATTACCCCTACATTCTTAAATAGAGTAGACAAAGAGGTACCTATTAATGAAAGACAGATGCAATCACAGTATCACAGATCACAATCACAGACTTAACTCTTTCTACGGGAAAAAGAATTATTGACTGGATACTTAGCACATAGAATCTGTCTGAAGGCATTTGAAGGCTTTATTATAATTTGATTTTAACAGTGGTGAGGTTTTTTTTGTGTTTAGGGTTTTTTGATTATTTTTTTTTCTCAGAAGCAGTCAACAGATAAAGATACAAGATTGATTCAGAAAATTGCATATGATTGTGCAAGACTTATGGAGGATTTTTCAGGAAATATGGCAGCTCAAATTCAGCAAGATCCCATTGTTTTTCAACTCAGTTATTCTAAAATGATCCAAGACTCAAATGAAGCTGTTATTTCACCTTATTCCCTTTCCTTACTGCACCATGACATGTCATGGGCTGATACATAACAGATTTGTAAGAATCTGAAGTCAGTGAATAAAGATTTCACAGGTTCAGTTCAACAATGAATTCATTCCAAGGTAGCCAGATGAATAGTTTGGTTTAGCTCTGGTTACAAGAAGCAGAGAAGAACATTACTACAAGCATGGAATTGTACCACCCTGTTTTTCTCTCTGAACATCCTTTTGCTCTGTCAATGAGAGAAGGCAACTGTGGCTCACTTCAAGCTGCAGCAAACATGTCTTTGTTCCACTCTAAGCCAACACTGTTCTTTTTTTGGTGTTTTTTTTTTTTTGTTGGCAAGACCCCTTTGTATCGTTTATTGTGGAGAGCTCAGGAATTAAAGATTTGGGGAGGAGAAAAATACATTTGTTATCCAGAGAGGACACATGATTTCAAAGCTCAGTTTAAAAAAAAATGCTCCTCTATATTAGTCAAAGAAATTATAAAATGCTAGAAAATGAGGCATCAGACAGTCAGGTAACAGACACAGTGTTACAGCAAAATCTATTCCTTCTGAGGATGTTATGTTCTGTATTTACTCAGTAAATTTAGTACCTCAGAAACATGCCAGAGGGGATTAAAAACAACAAAAAGGAGCTGTTACCGTGCTTCATGATGAATGAGGAAATGTAAATTTTTTTGCAGAAAGTCTGAGACTTTTTTTGAAAGTAAAATTTCAATGTGAGAAGAAAAATCCCTCAGACCACATCGAGCTTCAAGTATTCATCGAGCAGAGAGAACGCAGGTGTATTAGTGAGCTTCATTTGCCACATCATACAAAATATCAGCAGGGAGCTGTAAAGTATCACAGTACTAGAGCGCTGGTGTCATTCAAACCTAGTTCAATTATCTGTCCTGATCATTGAATGACTCCTTTATGGTCTGTTTCCCTACATTTTTCTCTCATGAAATCAGGGTTTAGAAAGAGAAAATGGCATAACACATACTTGGGTATCATCCCACCATAGAAATAAAGTCTGTAATAAGCACGATGTGTGAGCTGAGTAGCCTCATAATCCTTGTCACAGAAGCTAAATAACTGTGTAGCTATATAGAGTTGATGAGGAATTGTAAATACCAAAGCTAAATCAACAATAGACATGGAGCAACCTAATACTTAAACATCCAGCGTGACATGAGCACTGGTGAGTAACACAGTACTCTGGCTATTTCTGATCATACACTGTAAGAGTCTTATTTATCATGAGATTAAAATGAAGTTTCATAAACAAGGTTGCAGGGAAAATTTTAGTTTTATGATGAAATGTTAATCAAGCAAATGGATAAAATTTCATTTGCTATAAAGTAATGGTATATTACACAAATGCTATTGTAATACAAAAGTTCAGCCAATTAATGTGGCAGTTCATTAAAAAGATTGAGTATTATTGTAACAGAACATTGCTAAGCACCTGTTGTGGGTACCTTTAAGAGTATTATGCTTGTAACAAGTACTGGTTGTCAGTTCTTCCAGTAAATGCACAGAAACTGTTTCACATATCAAATGGCTCTTTATACAGTGTACTCTCCAGCTTCTGGGAAACATTCTGGGAAATTTCTTAGTTGAGAATTTTCACTTGTTTCATCACTAAAAGCTGATGTTTATATCCCATTTAAAAAAAAAATAAAATAATAAATCTAGTGCTTGAATGTGAGAGATATGTAAATAAAAATATTCTTTCTTTTTTGATTGCTGTAACGGTGATCCCTAAATCTAATGGAAAATGCAGAGGAGGACAGAGGAGAGGATATATTATTTAGAAGTTGTACTTTACACTGCGAGGTTACAGTTCATATTATTATATTTATATAGAATCATAGAATCATAGAATGGTAGGGTTGGAAGGGACCTTTAGAGATCATCTAGTCCAATCCCTGCAGAAGCAGCTTCACCTAGATGAAGTGGTATAGGAACAAGTCCAGGCGGGTCTTGAAGATCTCCAAGTAAGGAGACTCCACAACCCCTCTGGGCAGCCTGTGCCAGGCCTTCATCACCCTCACAGTGAAATAGTTTTTTCTTATATTTAAGTGGAACTTCTTGTTTTCCAGCTTCATCCCATTACTCCTTGTCCTGTACTATTGGAGATTGGTACTAGATGATGTTTAAGGTCTCTGCTAATCCAAACCATTCTATATTACTCTCTATGAACCCTCAAGATGTCACTCTCCCAGAAGACCTGACAGTGGTCCAAGTGTGAATTGATATGAGGCATCTACAATGTATTCTTCTCAAGATGTGTTATTTATGCTGTCAGTCTTAGAAACAAAATAGATGACAGACTTTCTGCTCAAGCTGAATAGGATGGAAAAATTAAGGAATATTAAAAAAAAAGTAGTGATTTGGCAATCTCAGGAGATATTTTACTCCTTCCTCTCCGTTATATTTCTGGGAACCCCATAGCACAAAAGGGAGCAGGATTAAATACAGAGTCCTCAAACACTAGCTATAAATCAAAACATTCTGGGTAAATGAAGGAAAGGGGTTGTAAGATGACTGACAAAACAGTGAGGTGCAACACAAGAGGAAGACAAGAGGAAGAAGAAGAAAAGAGCACAGAAAGGATGTGGCTTGAAATCATGAGCAACAATGAGATCTCTCAGTGCAGGAGGAGCAGCTCCTCGGGCTGTCACAACAGCTCTGAATTGGGGCTGTGTTGCTGCTAAACAGGACTCGGACCAATGCAGTGACAAATGGGCCTAACGGAGAGCTTGATGAAGAGATTCATTTCAGCCTGTGTTATCTGTCTGATTAAGGAATTTGTTTGAGATGGAGTTCTCACTTCTGTGGTTGAGTGATTGGCCTCTGCACTGCCAACTGCTGTTTCCATATGGAGCTGATCTAAGTTGTGGGAATAAAGAACTGGTAATTAGCAAAAAAATAAACTGACCTTCAGATTATGAGACTGGTTGTGGGCAAATGAGGTAATACTATGGAATGCCCTTTTGAAAGTGTGAGAAGCAGCAGCATGAAAGTGGAAAACAAGCAAAATCTGAAGGTCGACAGGATGTCAAAACAAAAACTGAGATGATGCAATTCTTTACAATAAATTGGGAGTTTGCATACAGCATAGTCGCACTTGCTCACGGCAATACTCCCCCTTCAGCAAACCTGAGTGGGTTTGGTATGTTTCAGTGCATCACCCTGTTCCCTTCTGGCCCGAGACCTTCATAAGTATTTATAGTAGATTCAAAGGAAGCTGCAAGAAGCTTGGAGATCTTTAGAGGCAAAGTCAGGCAAAAAAGTTGCCCTTCAAGACAGCAATAGTTTTTTTACTCTGTTACAAGGAAAAAAAAAAAAGAAAAAGATAATTAAATCCTACTGTTTCAGTTGACTGAGTTCACAAACTGAGGGAGAAGTGGGGAAAAGGCATAGGCTTCAGAGACAGAGCAGAGACTTCTAAAAAAAAGAGGAAGTATATGTGCAATAACATGACAAATTTCTCCCAATTATGAACTAGAGAAATTTTTTATTTGATGCAAATGCACTGCCTGACAAAAACAAATGCAAAAGCTTTCAGCCTTGGAAGGCTGGACCTGCAATGTCTAAGCCAGGAATGGGAGAAGAAATATACCTAGACTGTTTTTCTAGAGAGAGAAAAAAAATCTGACAATAAATGTTCAAACAAAAACATTAATCGAAATGTATTTTCAGTATTATTTCATTATATTCCTTGTCTCTTTTTCCCTTCCTTCCCATCATTCCTCTTCTCTCTTGAAATTGTCCTTTTTTACCTGTTTTACCTCCATTACTGCTTTCTTCTCTCCTGTCTTTATTTACAGTCCTTCATATTTCTTCCTACTTATCTGCAAAAAACTCAAATTATTTCATTAATAAAAAAAATGGTTGGGCTGTTTTGGAAATCATTATGCACAAGTAGATTTGAGAAGCATAATATTGAGCCTCTATGACTTTCTAAAGTTTAAATTTATTATAGTTAAAGACCAGATATTTATTTCTCTATCTCTGCAGAGACAGACTGGGAGACATCCTTTTCTCTGTACAAGATTCTTTCATTTTACAGGGCATGGGAACCAGAATATACTATCCCCAACTCCTGCTAACAAACAAACAAAAGCACTGTTTCTGTAGCCAAGCAAATGTTTTTGCACACCAGCATCATGAGCTCTTGCTCCTGTGGATGAAGTACAGTGAAATCATCCACTCAGTCATAGACTTTGCTGAGATACATGCAATCTTCATCCAGATTCTATACTTTTACATTTGTCTGCTTACTTTTCATAGAATCATAGAATGGTAGGAGTTGGAAGAGACCTTTAGAGACCATCTAGTTCCTGCTCAAAGATTTTGATGAACTCAGGACAAACTTTAGCACACTCATCAGGAGCTGTCAGACATAAGTAGTCACTTTATTAGGCTATATATCATTTGTGAAATGCATTCGTGCTGATCACCACTCCTCATCATCTCATCAGTTCTGTATCTAGCAGGAGAACAGTTGAGGAATTTATTTTAAAACAATTAGCTGATCAACATTTTAGGCTGATTAATCATAAAGAATAGGCCTGGAAAACATGAACAGGGACAATGATTTTCTACAGTTTCTACAGTTATTTTTCTGTTTCAATCTGGTGTTTTTTTGACAAACCAATAGAGAGGGTTGGTAGCCTTGTTTGTAATTAATGCCTATTGTACCTTTTTTAAGGTGCATTTCTCAATTGCCTTAAAATTTTGACCTAGTTGTGATCTGAACTTCAAAACTTTGGTTTCCAATTTTCCATTTGCTCTTTTCTATATTTTTTTTTAAATTCCCAATTAAGTTCCAGACATTTTCAAGACTAAAGAAATATAGGGGTATTTCCACATTAAAAATGTAACACATGCTTTATCAGTGCTTTGGCACTGTAACTGTATTTCAGAATTTGTCAGGAGCATTCTTTGTGCCAGGAATAGTCTTTTTATAATTCTTACTTAAAAATAATTGAAAACACACCCACATCTGAACAAATTATAAAATCCTTTTCACAGTGAGTCAGTGAAGTAAGCTTGATGTCGTGGTTTTGGCTGGGATAGAGTTTGTATTAGGTAAGAAAGATTTCCTTCTAGCCCTTAGCTTCTATATGAGGTGCTGTAATGTGAACACATATGTATAGATGCATAAAATAAGGAATGACATGACTATATTATGTGACTTTCCATGAACTATAGGTCATTAAATGAAGATAGTAGGAGCCACGTTCAAAATAAACAACAGGATTTTTAGTAAACCACCATATTCTAAAATTATATTTATCGGTAGAAAAGTACAAAAAGTAACCTTTTTTTACTTTATTTTGTTTCTTAGATCACTGAAAGAACAACAAGTCTATACTACTTTGTAGTGTGATGGTTATTTAAGAGGGAAAATTGAAGAAAATTCTCCTTTCAGACTCCTCTCTCTTCAGACCTGACATCATGAACTTATTTGCTCATTAAAACCATAAAACAGCTATATATATATATATATATATATATATACTTCTTCGAACTGCATTTTGCTATTCAATGCTCTTTATATACAATTGCATTTTCAAATGGTCAAACTTATGCTTCAGTCACAATAAAAAATTTCTTTCAGGGAGATTTCAATGCAATAATCTTACGTGCACAGAGACTTATACATTTTGACATATATAGAAATTTAAGCTTAAAAGGTAACTGGAATGCTTGACTGAATATTTTAATGATTTTTATTCTAATTAATATCAAACAAAACCCAGAAACTCAATATTTGATCTATGAGTGTTTAGTAAATTTGGAATTTGGGGATCCAACGCTGCAAAACTGGAGCACTTAAAACCGTAAGAAGTGACTTAAAGGTGAAGATGGTAAGTGGATTCTCTAATAAAATAGATAAAAGAGAATTGTCTCAGCTATGAAAGGATGTTTTTCCCCTGACAAAATAATCACTGCAAGGCTGCTGATTTTATAATTGCAAGACAAGAAGAGTCTCATAAAATTACACACAATGCTATAAATAATATGGATTATTACATTTCCTATCAGTTCAGCCACAGCAGTACTGAGTTAAGAATGACAGTTGTTTACCCTGAGTTACAAAATAAGTCAATTATATGGACAGTCTTGGCCCATACAGGATAAGGAGGCAACTGCCTAGGGCATCAGTCTAGGGACAACAGCCTGCTTACTTGCCAGTGCTTGAAGAGATAATATTAATTTTTTCCAGACGGAACTATCACACTCAGTTCCTGACATCATCGCTCATTACTGTGGTGGTGGCAGCTGAAGGAAGGATTGAGCTATGTAGGAGTTATGATATGGAGTAGAAAGAAGTGCCCCCTCTCTGCAGAACTCAATGGGCCTACTATACCTTTAATCACGTCATGAAATGAGTCACGCAGTGCATGAACTGCATTTCTTTTTGGTGAGGAAAATAGTAAGATGTGTGCCAAGAGCACAACTAATGTTCTCCTGCTGCTAATGGACAAACAGTCTATGGGATCTGGCTAGAATCCAAACAGGGCTTGAAAGTCCAAATATAGACCAAAAAAAGATCCAACATGAATACACAGTTGTGACATGGTCCTTGTCCTGAGTTTGGCCAGGATAGAGTGAACTCTACCCAGCTGCCGCTAGGGGCCGTGGCCAGGCTATTCAATCCCATGTGACATCACGCTCGGGAGATAAGGGCAGCAGCCAGGCTGGGGCGGCTCTGCGGCCAGTGCGGGAACTGCAGTTCTGCTGTCGAGCTGAGCGCGGTGAGCAGTTACACTGGGCATTGCTTGTTTTTCTTTGTACTTTGGCCATCATTGTAACTACCTGCTCTTTGTGCTGTTCTATTAAATTGTCCTTAACCCAGAAAGTTCTATAACTCTCTCTTGATTCTCCTCCCCATCCTTCTGAGTTGAGAAGGAGTAAGTAACTGGGTGGTTTGGTTAT
This sequence comes from Urocolius indicus, assembly GCA_013401255.1. Lineage (NCBI taxonomy): Eukaryota > Metazoa > Chordata > Aves > Coliiformes > Coliidae > Urocolius > Urocolius indicus. The sequence goes on from WBNH01005050.1 coordinate 90,670, forward strand.
TGTTCAGTTAGGACTAAACCACCACAGTCCTCAGCACCAACTGTTTTGCTCTTCATTGCACTGCTATACTTCCCAATACAGACATAAGTAGAGACTAAAAAATGTCAGACTTGAAGTTGCCTGAGGTCTCTGAAGTTGCTGTGAATGCCTATTAGCTGTTCTTTAAAACCCTTCTTGGTGATTAAAAATGATCTTTCTCCTCACAGTCAAGGCTCTCTGCTAGAAAAAATTTGGAAGCAAGTGGGTATTCATATGAAACACCTCTATTGAAGATAGGAAGTTTTGGCTTGGGTGAAGACAAAAGGATCAGTCCTTTGGTTTTGGTCCCTAGTTAGATATGACAAAGGTGTGATCTCCTAGCTACAGCACTACCCAATATAGTAGTAATCTCTTGTTCATATTGTCATCATTCATCAATGAAAAAATGTGCTTCAGGTGACAAAAGGATTAGTTTAGAGAGTGATGTTTGTTGACCAAATCTTATAGAGTGAAGAATAGATGATTCCTCTTAGTAGGGATCCAAAGATCTTTGTTGATGTGTTGTGCACATTCAGGCTTCCTGAAGGTACAACAAAGGCCTCATTTAAAGTATCACAACTGTGGAACTCTGAAATTAAATCTCAAAATTATCTCTTCTTTGAGGCACCTTCTCGTGGAAGTTTTGAGTTGATTGAATAACTCTGTAAACCATCACCTTTACCTACAGCTATATACATGATATCCTTTCATGATCCTTAACCTGGAAGGAGATCTGGTCCCTGGAATTAAGAAACACGGCACATAATCCAAGTTAGAGCAGACATTAGTTTTTCATACCTAAAGTCAAATGCATAACTCTCACACGAGTCCATGACACTTTCTCCTGTGCTGTGTTAAGGAACAGTGATACGTTACCACCTGTCTGCCAGTAAAGCAACTCTCAAATGGTGAGCAGGGCCATTCACTTAAGGAGTTTGTTCATGAGCACAAAGAAGCAGAAACAGTATCTGTGTTCATGGACTGCTCTCAGGGTGAAGGCATCCACTATGAAATGTTTAATTGAATTTAGTCAACACCATCCTCTCATACCCTTCCTATTTCAGTGCCAGCAGTCTGGATGCTGCAGAACAGATCTACTACCTCAGTTAAGACAGCATCTCACATTCAGGAACCTTTCAACTCTTACAGACCTGGACAGCATAAGGAGCAAAAAGCCCACTCAAGCATGATAGTCTAATTAAGGCCTTCAATATTGCACCATTCAGTTGTTATGCTTAGACTCAGGTAACATGAAAAGTCCAAAGAATACATGAAACAGACATATTTCCACCACTACCTCCTGCACAAGATGGAGGGAAGTTGCAGCCTCAAAAGTGATGTGTCCTCCACAAATCTGTAAGTTGGCCTGAACTCAACTCTCAACTCCTCTAGGGACTTCTGTCTGTAAACCACTAGTACCCATTCCTGCTTAATACACACTAACAGCTCAACCTCTTAGAGCTTTTTACTTTTCATCTGTTTTTATCACTTCTGCAATCACCTTCATACCAAATAAAATCTTGTGCTTTCATCCTGCTTAGCACAGCTTGAACACTTTTATTTCTGTGGCAACCAGCATGTTCTCCTAGCTTCTGAAAGGTTCCTCTTTTAAAACAGTAATAAATACAGCTCAGGTTTTGTAGCATCCTTTCACAGAAGCAAAAAAAGTCCAACTGTGACAATTGATATACTGATTTACCTCACTTTTTGACTGCTAATTTTCACAGGATTTCATTGCTTTGTCCTGTGTTTGGAAAAGAGACGTTTTTTATAAAAGTTATCTTCACTGATTTCCTAGGGTCCTTTTTTACATGAGGAATATTGTATTTCTTTCACTCTTCCCCCCGTTCTTTCTGTTGCTTGTTACTCTTTCCAGCTTTTAAGAAAAGTCTTCAAAAAAGGCTAAAATTAAGTTACCCGAACCACTGCCTCTGGAAACATCTGTCCTTAGACTGGAGTGATTTTCTCAGTCCATCAAATAATCACTATGTCTATTGTAATTAATAACAACAAGCTAATCTTAGTTGAGCTTTTTTTTTAATGGTTTTTTTTTTCCTTTCATTCATATTTCAAACATCTATGAAAGTTTAACTCAGAAGTACTTCAGGCTTCAAAATCACTAAGAAGCTTTAATATTTCCCAGAATATACAATATTTTTTTCCTATTGATGATTTTTACTTCTATATTTTTTTCTGTAATTGCTCAATAACTTAGGATGAGACTTTGCATACTTGCAGTGTCAGAATAGCACTTTACAACAGCTAAAATCAAATGAATGGCTCAACTTGAAAAATAAAAGTGTTTGAGATAGCCTACAGTTAGCAGAATTTTCCATGTTACGTTAATCAACCCTGAAGTAAAGTACATTTTAGAGGATTTAATATTTTACTTCTTCTACATACTTTTTTCCAAAAGAGCACATTTTCAGAATTCAAAATATGAATGCAATTGTATGTTTATAAACTTGTTTTCTTAGAAAAGAATAACTAAAAGGAGTTGTCTGGGAAATTTATAAGTCATGTTTCACAACCTAGTATTACTGTGCCAGCAAAATGAAATAGACTTCTCATAGAATTGTGGGGTTGGAAGGGACATTTAGAGATCAAAAAATCCAATACCTCTGCAGAAGTAGGTTCACCTAGATCAGGTCACATAGGAACATGTCCAGGTGGGTCTTGAAAACCTCCAATTAACGAGACTCCACATCCTTCCTGTGCTGCCTGTGCCAGGGCTCCCTCATCTTCACAGTAAAAGAGTTTTTTCTTATATTCAAACAGAGCTTTTTGTGTTCCAGTTTCATCCCATTACTCCTTGTCCTGTTGATAGATACCATTGAAAAAAGGGACACTTCAACCTCCTGACACCCACCATTTAGATATTTGTAAACATTAAATCTCTTCAGTCTCCTCTTTTCTAGACTAAACAGCCTCAGTTCCCACAGCCTTTCCTCGTATGAAAGATGCTCCAGTCCCTTCCTGAGTAAAATCAAAATAAGAAGTTTTCTAGATGTTTTCTAAACTATTTCTATTGAATATTTAAAAGCTACTACTGTGATGATCCTGACTGGGAGACCATTGTACATTGAGGAATTTCTGGTCAGCATAAAAGTTAATCTGAGCACACCCAGTCCTGCACTCTGCTGTACGTGCAATGTGGCTTTCATGCTTATTTTGGGCTGCACAAATCTCCTGGCTGCAGGATCACCCCAGATATTTTATTGCAGTCAAGGAGCCTAAAGGATGTTCTCATTGGATACCAGCAACTGCAAAACCTTCCTCTCCTTGTATTTCAGTAAATGTGCAGCAAGAAGTTCTCATGTGAGTAAACTTTCTGTTTGACAGTAGAAGTGATGAACAGAGTTGTTCCCGTGTAAGAAAATCCTGTAGTGACTTGAATGACCGATATGGAGTCACTCTTCCCATGTCAAGGTTTGCAACTGTGTACTGCATGTGAATCAGAGGCCTATTAAAAGATGCACAACTCAAGGTTCCCAGCTTTTAGAGGGGTGAAAGATTGTCTGTAATCTTCTTTCTTTCTTTACAGTGTTAACTCTAATAAATAACATTTTAAAGCATACTTTACAGAGTCTGAGTGCCTTTCTTACTGGGATCATAACAGGCTCGTATTTCCTAGTGCAAAAGTACTTAGTTAAAATTACTATTTGAAAACAGCAGGACTATCTAGACTGCAAATGGAAATCAGCTTTTCTCATAACAACCTAATTTCTTTTTCCCTCTTCTGTGTTTACCGAAATTGCAAGCACCACTATTTCAGTAAAGGGCTCATGCCCAGCATGTGTGCAGCTATTGCTGAATTTCTGATTGGCTCTGAAATATATTTTCCCTGTCCTCTCCCCAGGAGCACTTTCAAGAGGCATTGAGGAAATTGGCTTAGACAACCTGCTCACTCCAGTTTTAAGAACAATTTTAGATGCAGTCAAATACTTGGAAATTACTTATAAAAACATACTCTGTGAATCTCAAACATTCCAGACATTTAGTCATCTGTAACAATTATATATAGTTATTACAGGTTGGGATTCTGTCCTTAGGACCTCTCAGTGCTAACCCTAGAGCTCAAATTGGCAATTCTGACAGTAAAATTCTTCAACGACTTGATTAAGCGACCGTAAGACAAAATTGTTTAAACTTTTGTGTTTTCCTTTGGTTACTGCCTATATGCACACCCATTATTAGAAATATGCAACCAATCATATGTTTGCTACAGATAAAATGTATCTTACCTGTTACTTCAGAGTTTCTAATACGCTGCAACTTTGGATATCAACTTACATTTCACTCATTTATTCATGTATCAATAGTTCCAAACCCAATGGCTTAATTTTCTAGTGAATATGGCATCAATATATGGCAGTTGTGACTATTCAAACTGAAAATATGCAGCAGTGGTTTATACTGGGTTTGAATCAATAAAAACTTGACAGTAATCTTTTTTGCTTTCTCTGAGAGACTGACTTTCTGTAATCACAGATACCACAGAGTTGAGAGGGACCACTGGAGATTACCCAGTCCAAGTCCCTGCACACCAGTCTTCTACAGCAACTTGCTTACAACTGTATCCATCTGAGCTTCGAATGTCTCCTCACTGAGTATATATAACCCTCACTGGGTAATTTGTTCTAGTGTTAGGCCATCCTCACAGTAAATAATATTTTCCTCATGCTTAAGCATAACCTCCTCTCAGTTTGTGCCCATTGCCTCTTCTTCTCTGTGCCTAGTGATTGAGAAAACTCTGACTTCAACTTCTGTGCATATGTCACCCTCACTCAGGTATTCATGCTCACCAATAGGGTCCTCAGGAATCTTTTTTTTCCCTAATTCAGCTCAGGAGACTGTTGGCTTTCTTTGTTGGCTCATGGTGAGTTTGCTGTTCATCAGGACCCCCAGGGCCTTCTCTGCCAAGCTGGTGTCCAGTTACTCAAGCCTCCAGTCTGTGCTGGTGCCTGGAGTTATTCCTAATCAGGAACAGGACTTGGTATTTCTCTTTGATAAACTATATGAGTTCTATACAGAGCTCATATAAAGAAAGACCCCCAGCTCCCTCAGACTCTCATAAGAGAGATGCTCCATACCTTTAATCATCTTGGTGGCCCTGACCTGAATTCTCTCCAGCATAACCATATCCCTCACAGGATCACAGAATCTTAATCCAACAGATATTGCAGAAGTTGAAGCACCAGGGCTTGCAAAGATGAAGCTTCTTATAGTTGCCCAAAGAAGTCATTGTTTGCTTCTTCTTCTTCATTATGCTGTCTGTAGCAAACACTGTCACATTAATCTGCTTACTAATCCTGATCCATAAACCCTCAACTGGTCTTTCATCTGTTCCAAGGCATCTGTTCTATGCATTCACACTGCTGTCTCACAAATAGAGTTTGTGAGTCCTATCCTTACTATCCCACATAGATCTTTCTAAAGAGCCAGGATCCAACCACTTCAATGTTCCAGTTGTGCAAAATATTCTGCCATACTTCTATATTATCCCAATGAGACCGTAGCACTGTAACTGCACATACATCTTTCATTTCTCTTGTATTTCTCTTGTATTTCCCTATGCTGCATGCGTTAGTGTACAGGCACTTCAGAGAGACACCCAGTTCTGCTGATTTCCCAGAAAGTAATAATATGCAAATATCTTGTTTGTCTCAGCTAGAGAAGGGAACACTTGCAATTATATTTCCACTATTAAGAATGACCTGTCTTCCAGACAATCACATCAGGTAACCACATTTAGGGTGACAGAATTTATCACATGTTTAAACATGGGCATGAGTCAACACTCAGGGTTTGACAAGAATATCCAGCCTCATTACACTGGCTTTGTTGTGTTAATTAGCAAAGAAAAAAGGAATTCTTGAATTTTACAGAGCAGTGTATTTCTCTCATTAAACAGCATTTTGTCAGGCAATGAAAAGGGCAATTAAAAAAAACCAAACAATCAGGATAAAACACATCAACACCCACGACCTTGGTTTAGCATTCCAGAGAGAAAAATAATATATAGCAATAGAGCACTTGGAAATACTGTCTAGAAGTGAATGCTGAAGGTCATCTATGCCAATCTCCCATTCAAAGTAGAAGTATTGCCAAGGCTGTCAAGTCACCCTGGGTTTTGTCTAGTCCAATCTCAAAACCTTTCAAGGATGGAAGATATACAACCTTTCAGATTGCAATTTGTGGCTCATGTTCCTTATTTCATCATTTGGCTTCAATTTATCATTTTTTCAATCTAGTGTAATCTAGTAGGTGTATGTTATCAGATCTCCCATTCTTGTGTCAGGGAAGTTCAGACTGGACATTAGAAAAACACTCTTTTCTCAGAGGCTAGTCAGTCACCAGAATAGCCTCCCCAGGAAAGTGGTCATAGCATCAAGCTTGTCAGAGTTCAAGGTTTAGTTTTAGATAGTTCTGCAAGGAGCAGGGCATTGAACGTGATGACCCCTATAGGTCACTTCCAAGTTAATGTATTCTATGGTTCTATGATCACTTAGCCTCCCCTCTGCAGGAATAAACAGGCCCACACCCTCACGTCCTCCTCAAAAAGTAATTTCTGACCATCTTTGTAGCCCTCTGCAGAACATTCTTCAATCCTTCAATATCTTTCTTGAACTTAAGAGCCTGCAACTGAACTCAGGATCCAGATGAGACCTCTCCAGCACTGAACAGAGAGAAAGAATAGATTCCATAAATCTGCTGCATTTCCTATTGTAGACCTGTGAGCAGTTTGCTTTTTTTACAATGAGAGCTCAGTGTTGGATCATAGTCAGCTTAGTGTCAACTGTAAATAGCAGTCCCTTTTCAGCAAGGATGATACTCAGCCATTCCCTTCCCTTTCATTAGTATGTGGGTATATTATTCATGTTCTTGCATCTATACGGCTGATTTAACATGATGTCTCTAATCGACAAATAAAGGGAGAAGAGGCTGCAGGTTTACTGCTCTCAGAAGGATTCATAGACATAGACTGTATTTCTCAAAACCAAGTCACATGAAGGGCGACTCTCTATCNATTTCTCTCATTAAACAGCATTTTGTCAGGCAATGAAAAGGGCAATTAAAAAAAACCAAACAATCAGGATAAAACACATCAACACCCACGACCTTGGTTTAGCATTCCAGAGAGAAAAATAATATATAGCAATAGAGCACTTGGAAATACTGTCTAGAAGTGAATGCTGAAGGTCATCTATGCCAGTCTCCCATTCAAAGTAGAAGTATTGCCAAGGCTGTCAAGTCACCCTGGGTTTTGTCTAGTCCAATCTCAAAACCTTTCAAGGATGGAAGATATACAACCTTTCAGATTGCAATTTGTGGCTCATGTTCCTTATTTCATCATTTGGCTTCAATTTATCATTTTTTCAATCTAGTGTAATCTAGTAGGTGTATGTTATCAGATCTCCCATTCTTGTGTCAGGGAAGTTCAGACTGGACATTAGAAAAACACTCTTTTCTCAGAGGCTAGTCAGTCACCAGAATAGCCTCCCCAGGAAAGTGGTCATAGCATCAAGCTTGTCAGAGTTCAAGGTTTAGTTTTAGATAGTTCTGCAAGGAGCAGGGCATTGAACGTGATGACCCCTATAGGTCACTTCCAAGTTAATGTATTCTATGGTTCTATGATCACTTAGCCTCCCCTCTGCAGGAATAAACAGGCCCACACCCTCACGTCCTCCTCAAAAAGTAATTTCTGACCATCTTTGTAGCCCTCTGCAGAACATTCTTCAATCCTTCAATATCTTTCTTGAACTTAAGAGCCTGCAACTGAACTCAGGATCCAGATGAGACCTCTCCAGCACTGAACAGAGAGAAAGAATAGATTCCATAAATCTGCTGCATTTCCTATTGTAGACCTGTGGGCAGTTTGCTTTTTTTACAATGAGAGCTCAGTGTTGGATCATAGTCAGCTTAGTGTCAACTGTAAATAGCAGTCCCTTTTCAGCAAGGATGATACTCAGCCATTCCCTTCCCTTTCATTAGTATGTGGGTATATTATTCATGTTCTTGCATCTATACGGCTGATTTAACATGATGTCTCTAATCGACAAATAAAGGGAGAAGAGGCTGCAGGTTTACTGCTCTCAGAAGGATTCATAGACATAGACTGTATTTCTCAAAACCAAGTCACATGAAGGGCGACTCTCTATCACTATCTGAATAATGTGTTTCTGCAGACATGATTTGTGTGACTGTTGTGACAGAATATTTTAAAGAAGATTTTGGTGTCAATTCATATGTTCATAAAGAGATTTAATCACAAGAACATGTAACTTTTAGTTGTCTGATTCTTGTTATGGAATCCACAAATCTAAACCAGGTTTTGATTTGGTCAAGTTACCAGTGCTAAGTTGCTTAGCTGGTAGGGTAATATGGGTAATATGGGTTCTTTGACATATTTTATGGATTACAAATTTTATGCAAAGCATTCTAGTTACATCTATCTGTAGTAACTGTCACCAAGACTGCAGTTATCCCTATGACAATAGTCACTGTCTTGAATTCTAAGGGAGCAATTCACTTGCACTTATTGTTATTTTAGATGNCTGCAAGGAGCAGGGCATTGAACGTGATGACCCCTATAGGTCACTTCCAAGTTAATGTATTCTATGGTTCTATGATCACTTAGCCTCCCCTCTGCAGGAATAAACAGGCCCACACCCTCACGTCCTCCTCAAAAAGTAATTTCTGACCATCTTTGTAGCCCTCTGCAGAACATTCTTCAATCCTTCAATATCTTTCTTGAACTTAAGAGCCTGCAACTGAACTCAGGATCCAGATGAGACCTCTCCAGCACTGAACAGAGAGAAAGAATAGATTCCATAAATCTGCTGCATTTCCTATTGTAGACCTGTGGGCAGTTTGCTTTTTTTACAATGAGAGCTCAGTGTTGGATCATAGTCAGCTTAGTGTCAACTGTAAATAGCAGTCCCTTTTCAGCAAGGATGATACTCAGCCATTCCCTTCCCTTTCATTAGTATGTGGGTATATTATTCATGTTCTTGCATCTATACGGCTGATTTAACATGATGTCTCTAATCGACAAATAAAGGGAGAAGAGGCTGCAGGTTTACTGCTCTCAGAAGGATTCATAGACATAGACTGTATTTCTCAAAACCAAGTCACATGAAGGGCGACTCTCTATCACTATCTGAATAATGTGTTTCTGCAGACATGATTTGTGTGACTGTTGTGACAGAATATTTTAAAGAAGATTTTGGTGTCAATTCATATGTTCATAAAGAGATTTAATCACAAGAACATGTAACTTTTAGTTGTCTGATTCTTGTTATGGAATCCACAAATCTAAACCAGGTTTTGATTTGGTCAAGTTACCAGTGCTAAGTGCTTAGCTGGTAGGGTAATATGGGTAATATGGGTTCTTTGACATATTTTATGGATTACAAATTTTATGCAAAGCATTCTAGTTACATCTATCTGTAGTAACTGTCACCAAGACTGCAGTTATCCCTATGACAATAGTCACTGTCTTGAATTCTAAGGGAGCAATTCACTTGCACTTATTGTTATTTTAGATGACCTATCTGTCAAAGACAGCCACAAGGGCAGTTATAAACAGAAGCTATGTAAGACATTTCAGGAGAAGCTGTTGAAGGCCAGGTGGGACATGACTAGATTTGTAAAATACTATTTGATTCTTAAGTTTAAGCAGATGATCCACCCTGCCCCCCTCATCCATTTGTCAATGTTTTCTTAAAGCTGAAACCTCTAGAAAAAGTATCCTGTCAGTCCAGCCATCAAAAGGAATGAGGCTTATGAAATCATAATTTTGCATGGGTTTTTTATATACAAACATACATCTCTGTCTATCCACATTTTCCATTTAACACCTTTTGAACAATTTCAGCCAATTTGACGGACAGTCGCTTCAGAGACATAAATAACCTACAGGGGTCATGAAAATAGGCTGGATGAATGACCCTATTAGTGCCGTGACAAGAAAAATAACATGGTATGAATTTTATTATAGACACTGAAGAGCCATGTAAGTGAGAACTAGTATGAGCACTCCAGCAGCATGAAAAATGCCATGTGGCCTTAGCAGCTCCATAAACAGCAAGAAGCTTATCCATAGGAAGCCAGGCTTCACTAGTTCCACTGCTCACAATGCCATTACACTTGTTATTACACTTCCACAGCTGTTTCCATTAACATGTGTCACCTGGGTGGCATGGAAGTTGGACGTGGTATAAGAAACACGACAGTGAAAATTTAAAGATAAGTAAAGGCACTAAACCAAATTCTAAAACAGAGTTCAGTAAGGGCAGGGAAAGACTGATATTTTTTATTCTTATCTACTTGAGGTAGAAATCTGAAGTAACAATAATGAAAAATTTTTTGAAAATTAAAAATGGAATGAAAATACAACACATTTGCATCCAAAATGGGAGTAACTTTTACAAGTATGCAAGGATGCATCAAGAAGAGTGTGGCCAGTAGGTCAAGGGAGGTTCTTCTCCCGCTCTACTCTGCCCTGGTGAGGCCTCATCTGGAGTCCTGTGTCCAGTTCTGGGTGCCCCAGCTCAAGAGGGACAGGGAACTTCTGGAGACAGTCCATCACAGGACCACCAAGATGATCAGAGGACTGGAACATCTTTCATACAAGGAAAGGCTGCAGGAACTGGGGCTGCTCAGTCTAGAGAAGATGAGACTGAGGGGAGATCTTATTAACATTTAAAAATACCTAAAGAGTGGGTGTCAGGAGGTTGGGGCATTACTTTTTTCTATTGTATCTAACAACAGGACAAGGAGTAATGGGATGAAACTGCAACACAAAAAAAGTTCCATTTAAATATAAGAAAAAGCTATTTCACTGTTCAGGTGAGGGAGCCCTGGCACAGGCTGCCCAGAGGGGTTGTGGAGTCTCCTTCCTTGGAGGTCTTCAAGACTCGCCTGGACATGTTCCTATGCCACCTGATCTAGGTGAATCTGCTTCTGCAGGGGTGTTGGACTACATGATCTCTAAAGGTCCCTTCCAACCCTACCATTCTATGACTCTATGATTCTATGAAGTACTCACAGACATATCATGAAAATAGTATTATATATGTTGCAGTTGGCAATTGTGGGAACTATTCTACTGTGTCTAACTGGTTCTTGCATACTTGTTTTAATGGCTATTGCAAATTGTTTCCTTGCTTGTCAGAGGGAGCACTTGGCACTCTAACGCATTTTTATAAGTAAATTCCATGAATATTAAAATTAATTATCTGTTTAATGTTTCCTCTGTTTTCCCTTGGTTGGTTGGTTTATTCCTACATAATGCAGCCAAGTCCTTGTATACTTTATGAAGTACCTGCGTGTTATCTTTTCTTTGCATATGAATCAGATGTTCCAATGGGACCACCACTTGCAGGTCTAGGGAAATGAACAAACAAACACTGTTTAGAGATTAATGTCTGAAAGAATCGTGGAAGTTAGGAAATGCCAGAATTATTCTGTCTGTGCAATTTTATTTTTCTCTCTGTGCATTATGATGCTGAGTTTAATGACATGCTTTGACACATCATTTTATTCCAGGCGAAAGCATGTTTACTACTAACTAGCTTTGACATAGTTTCAGATAGCTCTGTGACTATAGCTTCTTTTACCAGCAGCACAGGAATTTTATCACAGCTGTTTAGACAGGCTGATTAGCAATTTAATGGGATTTAGTTGACCCTAAATGAAAGGACAGACAGCCCTAATGCCTAAAAGGCTGGTAGATTTATGTAAGCCTTCTCACTAAATGGGTTGTCTCAAGTCTCACAATAATCATTTCTAGAATTTCGAGCCAAAATGGAAATATAATTCTGCTTGTAGTGGAATTTAAGTAGGTGTCAGACAGAAGGCTTTAGTTGGATTATATCACCAATATGATATAAAATTTGTATAATAATAAGAAAAAATATCTAATATAAAGATTTCCTTAGGCTCAAGATTTTGAAGTGTTCGACGTAACAATTCTGCTTCAGGTACAGTGGTGTAGGATCAGATATAGATAAGGGATAAGGGAAGACACTGACTTAGTATGAGTAAAAGACTTACATAGCCTAGTCAAGAGCAAGTTTTTACAAAGAAAACATAAAGAAAAATAAATGCGGTAAGCAGAGGTAATATTGGAATTTAAAGCACTTACAAAGATTTTCATCATCATTGTGCTGATGTTTTGTTTTTTTCTCTATATACTGGAATATTATTATGTTATTGATCTTTTCCCCATTTTGGTACACAATCTGAGATATGGAGGAAAAGATGTGTTGAAATGCTCAGTCCAGTCTCATGTGCTGTCTAATTAGTCGTTCACACACTGGTCTTTTACTAATAGAGACTCCTCAAACTCAAAAGAAATTTTGAATGATTTGAAACCCAAAGACATCCTATAAAGATTTATTCATTCACGGGATGAACATGGTAATGAAATTTAACTCCTGATGCTCAGCATTTTAAATAGTAAAAAAAAAAAACCCAAAACATAAAAATACAACTCCAGTTCTAATAATTTATTATTTCAAGTAGAGATTTCAACCTAATAAGCACTAATGCATTAAAAAAATTCTCTGCAGTAAAAAATACCTACTCCTTACCATTAACCTACCTTTGCATTATACCCAAAGGACATCAATCTTCATCATACTGCTATCACGTAATAGCATAGTGGATAGAAAAATAGGGGATAAACTACTAATATCTTGAGGTGAGTGCTTATTACAGCTTTTGCATAGAGGGAGTGATTGTAAAGAATGCTAGACAATAAAGAATGAGGTCTGATCCCTTCAAACCCTTAGCAACTTGCCATTAAAAGGGCCTATTGAATTTTCACTAAGCTAGCCAATAGCCAATGGTAATCTGGTTAGTAAGTAACCTTGGGTGATTTGGAGAAAATCTATGCTAAAAAAAGATTCAAAAGTAGATGTTCATGATGAATTCTGTTCTGGAAGGGCTAGGCCTTCCTGACATTTCTTTCAGGGTCTTTATATATCATTGCTGAATTCATCAGTCAGAATAGGAAAATTTTTGTCTGCAGCAGAAGTATCAGGCATTATCTGTTGCCAAGTGCATGATGGGAGACGTAATAGTTCTACTCTGGCATGGCAAAACCTGCAGTGAATTCTTGTAATTAGACTGAGTGACACTGTAAGCATAGCTTGCCTGCTCCATTAGTCATCCCTTAAAAAGTAATCGCTGTATCTCTTGTGGTTACCTTGACAATCCACAATTTAAGCTATTTTTTAATGCAAGTTTACCACAGAAGTGCATGCTGCACATTACAAATAGCTCCAGTAGACTGCTAGCAGAAATCACATTGTCATTTAGGTAGAGTAGGTAATGCATATGCAAAAGAATATGAGAATGTTCTTACAATTCAGCAAAGTGATTAGCAGAAGTTATACGGATGTGCATGCATTTCTTCCCTGGTTTCAGATTCCTGTCCCTGTGTCCTCATTTGCAACAATAATGAGTCTACATCAAATCTCACATAATTAAACTGAACAGAATGGCACTTTCTTTAACAAGTGTAATTGTTCCTAAGTTGCCCCTGTGTAATGAGTCATCATAAACAAAAATAATGTGTTAATAAGTTTGCACAGCTGGCATTTTGGGCTGGGTCGTGGTTAAATCAGGACAACTTAGCAAAACATTCCAAGCATTATAATTTTTCAAGCCACAAAATAACCTCATAAGAAAGAGATTTTCCATTGAAACATTTACTTTCTCTTGCACTTTCAGCTTCTGCAGATGAGAAATGAAACACTCAGAGGTCTCTCTACTGCTGAATCTGCAATAGGTTCACCTTCACAAACTTTCAGTGAAAAAAAAAATATCTTGACTAGTATTTTCTTAATGGAACCAAGTACTCCCTCATTTAGATGTGGTGGCTGAACACTTCTAAAACCTAATGACTTCATGCACATACCTAATAGACAGATGGATTTGATGGTCTGGCTGAGAGATTAATCACTGATTTCTTCTAAATGCTGCAGTTAATCAAACAATATTTTCAATTCCATATGATAAGTCAACAAAAATAATGCAGGGATGAAGAAATTAGGAGTTTTGCATAAATTGAGTTAGAATGTAGGGGTTGCAAACCTTATGTAGAATATAAGGGTTGCAAACCTTGTGTATTGGAAAAATGCTATTTAGAAGAGGGGAAAATAATCTCAGTAAAATAGTGGAAGGATATTTTTTGAAGTTTAGATTATACAATTATAACCTTCATTTCCTACTTAAAAAACCAAAAACAACTGGAACTCTAACATGGGCACCAGACAGCACAAAGTGACAGATGGGGTTGAAGAAGCTCTATTTTTTACAGGCTTATAAGTACCAAGAAGTACTTTCCTAAATGATTGTCCTGGTGGACAGAATTCAGCTGGAAGTGTACTGTTTGAATTTTACAGACCACAATCATTTGGAGTTCAAGATATCTACAAGTCTTCTAGAAAATGTTCATCTTATTAAAGAGTCGTTTAAAGGATTATTTTAGAAACTATTTCAGACCTATCTTTCTTTTACATAAACCAAATAACTCATCAGCATCCATAAGCAACTGAGATATTTTTTGACCAAATAAAATGTGACAATAACTTGAGTATGTAATCACTACCAAAAAAAAGACTGTAGCAGTGTGTATAGGTGCAAATTCTGTGAGAAAAAAAAAATCAAAAAAAGTATAAAGTATGATATGTGGTGAGCCCTTTTGCCACAACAGTGTTCCTGTGAAGAATGGAAGACCATGGATGCAAAACAAAACTCCAGTGATACTACCACTCAACCGTGAGGTTGTTACTGAAAAAGCATTAGTTCAGAAGGAAGAATGAGACTAAAGACAATAAAGAGAAAAAAGGGAAATGGATAGTGAATATCCAAGTTCTAAAACAGAAGATACTGCAGGCAACAAACAGGTCATACATCCCTGCGGGATAAACCAAGCATCATATGCAAGCAGACAGGAAGGTAGAAAAGACAAGGCTGATAGAAAATGGGATGTTTCCATTTTCTGTGTGTTACTGATCTTTCACGTGCTGAAGAAAAACACGTTCATCCATGTAATGCTGCAAGTAGACATTTTGAAGTATTCTTGGTGAAATATTTTAGACAGCTAGTCATGTCTCTGATTAGAAACCAGAGGTGAGGGGAAAGATTCTCCTGATGTATCATAGACTTTTTCCTGTAATACCTGTTAGCTTATCCATTTCTTTACTAAATATCAGTTTGTGTTAAGTGTTCTGTAACACTAATCTTTCATTTCACCAAAATACAGCATGAAGTTTTAGTGCCCCGAATGGTAAGTGGCAAGTTGAGATGCCCTTCTGCAGAAGTGACATAAAGTAGCCAGTAGTCAGGCACATTGCCTACCACTACTCTGACCATATCTCACTAACACCTCCCTGAAAAAAAGCATAGCCTGAAACCCACATCTGACTCACATCAAAGTAAAATTGAAACAAAATAAGTCAGAAAGCACCAGAGAGAGTTTGACAGCATGTTCTTTATGGGGATTTTGGTAAAATGGGCTCAGATTATCAGACATATACCTTGTTTACCATGTGTCCACAGCATGGCTCTTAAGTACCTCTTTGTTTACATTAACATTAACTGTACAATTACATATTTTAAAAGGAAAAAAAGAGGTGTAATATTATTTCTCCTTTTTCAATGTTCATAGGTATCATATCTTCAAGAAAGTGGGTATAGTTTGACTTTTTATAATCAACTCATCTGAGAAAGGATGTCAGCCATTTAGAAACTGACTACTTTAAACTGTAGCTGTCATTCAAATATGGTGACTGTGGCCTTCTGACTAGACCTACATGCCTGTCTGATATCCATCCATGAACATCACAATGTCTTCAAGAGGCATGAGATCTGCCCTCCACTTGCAGGATTACATATAGTTATGTAAGCTGGAAAAGTTACACGCTTGTAATATGTAAGTCCTCGAACAGTGCAGTGTCCCCCTTTGTGTAATCTTGGGACATACATGTACAGCCATGATACCTGTGAGAGTGATTTCAAGGCAGGCCACAATGTGATCATCAAAGGGAATCAAGAGCAGCAATACATATCTGGTGCTCATTGAATGTTGTAACTATTCCCAAACCAGCATGAACTACCTGGCTGATTCAGTCACACCTCTTGTCTTAGTTCGTGAAATCATATTAATGCTGTCTTCCCAGCTGTCTCAATATCATATATGTATCCTTTCCTTTTAGCAGAGCCAATGTGTGGCCATTGAGGTACTGCTGGTCTGGAGTACTCAGAAGAACAAAGGAAGATAAAAGGAAATCATCACACATAGAGAGTTACCAGAGATTTTTTGCAACATTCAGCAAGTCTTTTATGGCTTGATTTTGGAGACACGTAAGCCAATGGACTGAGGAACAATGTGGGAACTGAGTGACTACATTTGGAAAGAATGTCATAGATCTTATTTTTTTTTACTCTAAAGCCTAAAATCTATCCACTCAAGTGGATAGAAAAAACCTTTGGTTTCTTTGTGTTTTTTTTTCATAGCAGCATTTTGTAAGAAGCCGCTGTGAAGCCGCTGTAACTTGGGATTGTCACATACTTTAAGCACAGGCCTTATAGATTGTAAACTACATCAACTGTTCATTCAAAGATGATCTCCAGTATAGACTTGCATGTAATTTCAACACTTGATACAAATATACATATAAAACATGCAGAACCAGCTGGCTTGGACATATTATATGCTATATTTGTTATGTATGTGTGTGTTTTTTATACATATACATATTGCCATTTGTCCATATAACACCATTTCTTACAGTATATTGATAACTAAATATATGAGCAATTCTTGTACTTATACAAGTACAAACTTACTTGGTCGTATTCCTCTTTTTCTTATCATTTTCTAGTGGACATGATTTTTAGCTTGTGTTGAACAGAAAGATATGGATACCCAAATAGTATATCCATATAGGACAATATCACAACATTGCAGCACATTTAAGCAAATAACAAATCTAATAAATCTAATAAATAATAAATCTTCTTATACCCTTCATTCCATACAGAATAGATAGTATAATTTCCTAACACAGACACTGAAATGTAGTAAACGTGGGTTTACACAACACACATAGGACTGATAAGCAATGGAAATGTTTACAGGGAACTCATCTCTTTATCAAATTCATCCTCCTTTTCCAGCAAACTCATAGTCTTTTCTATCTTAGAAGCTTAAATTCTGCCTAGTTTAGCTATGTGGTGCCTCTGGTCAAATTCAAGGAAGGCCTGTATTTCATCATCCAACTTGAACCAGATCGCAAAGACCTCCTTTTCACTTCACTTAGTGGAAATCTTGTTATAGTATAGTCTCTGATTAATGCCACAGAAGTGCACAGTGGATGTGGGCATGATACTTCCATAAATCAGCTACATTTGGGATAAATATTCAGGTTGCTTAAAATATCTGAAAATTCATTTTCATTGCCTGTCTTACAAAATGTTCGTTGTGGATCTCAAGAACATCCTTCATTTTATCTCTTAAGATATCATGCTACAGCTTCTAGGGCAGTAGTTAATAATAGCATCCTGATTTAGAGTATCATGAACTGGCACTATGCACTTTTTGTGTGTTTCTTTAATTACTTCATCATCTAAATTTGCTCTAGGTCATTTTCTTACAAAGGTCATTTTCTCATGGGAACTTTAGCACAGACACAATCACAATTTACTTTCTGTGCAGCTATGGCAACCTTTTCTTCACTTTCTTATTTCTACTTTTCTACATTCTGCATTGTATGTACATGGCCATGTTCTTTTACATACTGTTATACCCTCACATTGTTATATTTCCGACTTGAAAAACAGTGTATTGCAGTATCCATGTAGCTCATAATTTCTTGTGGTTCATGGAATAATTAATCATCTATTTTTCTTTAAAGACACTATGATTGTCCCACCTGAAATAGAGCTAATCCATTTTCCCTCTCTTTTGAACTAGATACTTTATTTAGATTTATTTTGACATTTTTCCTAAAAGACACAGGCATTCACTTGGGATAGTTAGAAGTATTCTTGGAGAATGGTATCCATCACCATAATTTGAGCTGAAAAGGCACTGATATACTAAATTTGCTCTTATCTTTTGACATAAAATGTCACTTCTTCAACTGTACATTAATCACTGCATTCAAGATCAGAGCTGACCATTGTCTAATACTGATATACCACAGAGATTTGCAGTGAAGTTCTTTGTTTCCTAGCTACTAACTGGATGGAAACCACTCCTTTTATAGTTTGTATCTGTAGTCAAATTAAATTTTCATTCACTCCTGTATTTTTTTAACATATCAATATTTTTCTGAATCCCTGGGATTGAATAAAAATAACAGTGTTTCACTCCCTCTGACAAGGCACCATACGTACTACAAATCTAGCAACACTGTGCTCTTGTGCTCTAGCACTTTACCCAGCTCATTTTCCAATGCCTATCTCTTACTTTTAAGGAGGTGCTTAACCAGTAAATATTATCAACAAACACTAGCAAAAATTAAAACATAGAAGTGCAGAAAAAGATTCTTTTTCACTATTTCAAACAAGATATTTTATAAATAAAGAAAATATTTTTAAAAGCCATCACCTGCTTTATAAGCCCCTTTCCTTATCTCTAGAGCTTTTTTTCTCTTTTCCTCTTATGATTCCTCTTTGAGCGATTCTACACTTTTAAAGAAACAACACAGCACATAGTAGCTTTTGAAGATTAATCAAGAAGGTTTCCATAGCACAAAGGAATTGAAATTGAGAAGAAATGAGAGATTGGAAAAGATCAATAGCAATGTTCTGTAGACTATTAGGGGAAATAGATAGAAATCAGTGAAATGACCTAAAAGTCTTCTTGGACAGTTAGCACACAAGTGGATATAAGACAGGAATGATTCCATGCTGACAGGTAGGAGAATTAATCAGCAAAATATAAGTTTATGACATCGAGTAGCAAATTGCCAACTGCTAGTTGATTAGAGTCAGAAGACCCTGTTCTTATACAAACAGGAGAGATTTCAACCTGAATACAAATTATTCAAATACTTTTACTTGTCATCAGAGTAAACTTTATTATGAATTGTAAATGCAGCAAATAATTGTATGTTAAAAGCAGCAGGGATAGATGGGAAAATATGTCAGAGCTCCACCAATACATTTCCAATATTCATCTTTCCATCTGCTACCTCTAGACTTTGCAGAGACCAGATTGCACCTGTATGGCCACAACAGCTAGATCCTGTTCAGAGCAAAGTGTATAACCGTTAACATTACTTTTTAAATATATTATGATGCAATGTCTTACATAACATAGACCTTCTCTAATTTGAGAAGCATATTCAGTAGTTTCCTTCAAAAAGTGTGGCCCAAAGCAGACAGCAGAACAGTGGCCAATCAGTTGAAACTGAACGTCGGTTCCAGTTTGGTCAGGTTCTGATAAATGCAAATAATAGTTTCTAATTGCTTTTAATAGTTAAAATCTTAAAAAAAAAAAAAGCTTTAATAGTGAAATATAAACAGACTCTTAAAGGATTGGACTGAGGCTTATTTGAAAAGCAACTATTGATTTCAAAAATCACAACAATTTTATATTGTTTGCAGTAGCTACAATACCAGCACTAAATAATGATTACAGTGAAAGCAAAATTGGGATCCCTTGCTGTGGATATTATGTGTGTGTATATGCACAGACAAGGCAGGTCACTATAGGATGTGTTCCATGATCTTTGCATTTTCATCATTGCATTTCATCTGCTATTTTATCAGACAGTGTTCTAAGAAAATTATGCCTCTCATTATCTGCTCTAGAGAAGCTCTCTGAAAAATGTTATCTGCAAATGAGGTCATTACACTCTTCTTTTGCTTTTCAAGCAATTAAAAATATATTTATTATTAGAATTAGTATTCATTTTAGGGATTTCTGCTGATAAACACCCACCACTGTGAAAACGGTCTATAATGAGATGGCTAGAACAGAAGATAGTCTGATGTCCACTTCAATTTTTACCTTAGTTTCTGAGGTTTTAAAGGTACTTTTGCACAATCATAAAAGAAACAGCATACGTCATGAGCATGAACACTCACACAAAAGGTATTTCACTAAGCAAAGATGCTCCCTGAAGGTTCCCTTTGCCACTCTTAAGTTAGTCTAGCTAATACAAAGGATGTGTAGCGTGATGCCAGAGGGTTCAGTTGTATTACAAGTACATGCCTTATGAAAGTTTCCTTAATTGTAATTAAAAAAACTGCAAGATTACAGTCAGACATGATACCTCCCTCCATCCAGCAGTTTTGAGGATTAGTTCCTAGGGAACTCAGTGCAAAAGAGGGAAGATACATAGTTCAACACACTACAGTTTTGCTAAGAGAAATTATTAATGGAGAAAGAAAAGGAAAAAACATTTTATAATACACGTGCAGAGACCATTAAGGAAAAGTGGAGGAAGTTGCATACTGTCAAACTGATTGATGGAAACTAGATGGCTTCGTAGAGATGCTGAACTTTATCATGACATACACTTGACCTTAGAGGCATTTAAATCAAAACTCTACTAAGCCTAGAGGAAATTCTGTTCTTGCAGGCAAACAAATTAAATACTTCAATACAGTAATAAAACATCTAAAGATAGACATTTGTGGCTGTCACATGCTTCATCGCATTTTACTGGTCTGTCCAATATAACAATTACCTCAGCTGCCTAATAATATACATATCAGAGTGGCTGATTTGTAGAAAAGTAGGATCAGGACAACTAAATTTATAAAACATATAATATCCAGTATATTGGGTGGCACAAAAAATCATCCTTTTCCATAACAGGAATGGGAAAGGATAAGCAGATGCTGCCCCTGGAATTTTTCCACACTCTTAAATTAAAAGACAGAAGTGGATCTAATTTACACCAGTGCATCAGCTTTACCTGATTTAAAAACTCAAATGAGATTTTTTTTTAAAATCTGTTTTAAAAAAATGAATTATTTAAAATCTTAAATGAGAAAAATTTTAGAACACATTTGCAAAACAAATGTACCTAGTTTCCTCTGTTTGAGAATGTAGATGGACTCCCCAGAAGCTATCTCTCAAAGGTTATGTAATCTTCCCATAGCAAACTTTGTTGGGTTTGTGTAAGTTGCGTCTTTCTGAATTTTAACACTGTTTATAGCAGAAACATTGCTCTCTGTTTCTCTTCTTTACTGATGGGACAACCGAGAAGCTATTAAAAGGACACTGATTAGCCCTGACCAGTCGGCTCTGATATGTTTAAAGAGTAATATAAATGTCTAATGTAAAGCATTAAAAAGTAGCTTTCTCTTTCACAGCTATCATTCCCCATTCCTTCTTTTTGGCAATCCCCTTGAGCATAGTTTTGCTAGCCTATGGAATACATGCTGCTACTTCATTTACCCAGTAATTTAAATATCCAAACAAACTAGGATGACTGTCTTCCTGGCCTAAATAAATCCATCAAAACAGGAGACATTTCGTTCGTACCCTGTATGGATGCCCTGAACTAAGTGACCTACATGCACAAAATGGTCTGCCTTGAGCTCATGGATCTTCTCTAACAAAGGCAAATAAATTAAAAGTATTCCTAAGGTTCATCTTTATAAAGCTGACCAAAAAAAGAGAAAGAATTCATAAACTTCTGTACAGAAGAACTTCTGTTCTCATGTATAGAATCCGGTTGACTGCACCTCCTTCCTCCAAAGCACTTTTTTTTTTTTAAAAAAATATTCTTCAACACAGTGCCTTCTGATTAACTACCACACTCTGATCAAGAACACTTAGACACTGTAATTCTGTCTCCATGTCTTTCTTTCTTTATTGCCTTTGTGTTAAGCTTTTAAAGTATGTATATTTCTTTCACTCAGAAATGTGCTTATCTTTTACAAATAGTAAACAAAGCCATATATAGCAAAGTCTTAATTACTATCTGTCACAACAGAGTGCTCAATATATAGAAAAATAGCCTTCTTTCAATTGGTGTCTCGTTTAATGGGAAATAAAATTAAGCTGCATTGCCACTTGAAACACTTTCTTTACTTGAACATGCAAAGTTCCAATAAACAAATTTAAAGTAATTTTTGTAGTCTTTTGCTGTCTTTATTCATTGCTTTTTACATTCCAGTTGGCACAGCTCCTCCTGAACCAACATGCACTTTATCTGGCAACCATTTATCAAGTATTGGCACTCTAACTACCCAGGAGGCTCTGAAACAGTAGCAGATAGTGTTTTTCTGATTAGTCAGTGTCATGAAGATGAGATTTAAATTAAGAAACAATAAGTAAACCATTAACACTGTTAAACTTCAAGAGAAAGGAAAATAAAAATACTAAAAATAATTAAAAAAAAAAGATTTACAGGTGCTCCTGGAATCAGAAGACATTGTTCTCAATTACAGTATTGAAAAATAAAGCAATTTAAGGAGGAGAGATAAAAAAATGGCAGAGCTCCAAATCTTAACATAATAAAGGGAACAGAATATTTTTTTGCAAAATAAATGTCAATAACTCAGAGTTGTTAGGCAAGTATAAAAACAAAAGAGATTATGGAGAGCTGGCAGTTCCTCCAAAGAACAAACCAGAGATGACAGGTAACATCCTACTGCAGGGAAGAATTGGAATGTGTAGTCAGAATCAGATCTGGATGTCGTGTTCCATAATTTCAACCTCAAGGAAGCATACAGAATGCAGCAAGTAGAGTAGATTACATAAAACCTATGGATTAATACCATGTGCAGAGAGACAAATCAAACAGGCCAAAGTACAAACTGAATATCACAGGTAATATACAGGATATCAAGAAATACTTAAATAAACTAAGTAAAAGGTTACCCAGCACAGAAGAAAATCTGTTAAAAAACAGTGCCAAGCAAACTGGAGCCTTCAAAATAATTTTTAGAAAATTCCTTTAAAATAATTCTTGGCTTTGGGTAAATAAACATAGGTTAGAGAATTCAGGTGGGAGCAAAATGTTTCAGATTGGCTGGGTGCAATATTAGGAAAATTAAAGTTATTACTTTTTATTTTAAAATAAAATTAAATCTCAAGGATGTTCGAAGTTACCCTCAAGAGGTAATGGATTGTCATGGGTTTGTGTGGAACAGTTTCTTGTAAAAGGAAGGGTCTGTAATGGTGGCTCCTGTAAGAAGTTGCTTATAACTTTCCCCATCAATAAGTCAGACTCACCTCTGGGACTGAGCCAATTGGGCACCTCTGTGATTACTTTTGAAGAAGAAGCCAGAGGAGGAGGGTTTGGGTTTTTTTCTGGGAGGTGATGGTAAGGAGTTGATGAGAGGGAAGCAACACTGCAAATACTGAGATCAGTGAAGGAAGAGTGCACGAGGTGTGCCAGAGTAGCGACCTCCCCCCTAATATCCTACAGTAAGGCTGTAGGTTATCCCTCTGCAACCCATGGAGGGAAACAGTGAAGTTGAGATCTAGCAACTCACAAAGGACTTCACAGCAGAGGAGGTGACTGTGCCTGGAGAGGTTGTGACTCTGTGAGAGGGCAACACTGGAGCAGGACATGCCTAAAGTTGTGCTGCTGCAGAGGAGTCCTGTGTCAGTGAAGTTTGTTAGAAGCTGCAGTCCTTGGGAAGGACTCACATCAGAGAGGTTCATTAAGGACTCTATTCCCCCATATGGGAGCAGGGGAAAAAATGTGAGGAATTCTTCTTCTCTGAGAAGAAAGAAACAGCAGTGACTATTTGTGAGGGACTGACTGCAATCCCCATTCTCTGACTCCCTGCACTGCTGAGGGAGGATGAGGTAAAGATATTGGGAGTGGGGAATTGAGGCTGGGAAGTGGAAGGAGTGGGGGAAGAAGATCTTAAAGGACTGGTTGTTGTTCTCATCATCTTGCTCTGATTTTGCACTCTGATGTTTCTGCTTCTAATTCGTGGTGGATTGAACTTCTTATTTACTTCCCTAAGTTGAGCAGTCGAGTCTCTTATGCCTGGAACCATAACTGGCAAACAAACCCTCCCTGCCGTTGTCTCAATCCACAAGGCCCTTGGTTATCTTTTCTTCTCCCATGTCTCTGGGGCCTCTGCTGTCCTATGGAAGGTGGTGGTATAGAGTGGGGATATGGAGAAGGTGGGGAGCGTCTTCATGGTGCTTTGGTGCTGGCTGGGCTTAAACCATGACACAGATGAAGGGTGAGGTGACAAGCAGCAATGCCTACCTTTCAAAGGATAGAACAAGAGATGCTGAGCAAATCAGTCAATTTACTTCAATACATAGAAAGACACAAATAATGAAACAGAATCATTATGATTGACTGGAATAATACTGGAGGACTAAAAAATCAAGATAAATATCAGAAAAAAGAATCCCTTCATAGAAATGTGTTTGTTTTTAACAGGAAAACTGCCTTTGTGGAAAGAGTAACAGGAATGGCATATATTTAGTCTTTAATACCTTTAACACAATCTTTATTGTTCCAATATCAAGCTATGATAACATGCATTAGCTTCCAAAACTTCAGGAAAGATACAAAACAAATTGCATAATCATATTGGAAAAAGTGACACACATAATTTAAGGACAGATAAGGACACGGAAAGAGAGATCAAGTGCATGTCTACAGGGGTTCTGTTGATTCTAATATCTTCAAGTTTTTCATTAATATCCCTAAAGAGTAGAATAAATAGTATGTTTATTGATTTAACAGATGACATGATCCTGGAAAGCACAAAAGGTTTATTAGCGGATAATTTGTTAATGATAAAGTGTAAAATAAAAAGACCTGAATATTTTACTGTTCAACAGGTGCAAGTAAAGTATCTTTGCAGGCATAGTCAGCAACACAAACAAAAGATGAAAAATAAATAAGGATGCAAGCATTGCAAAGGCAAAGGATCTTGGCAATTTCTAACCAGAAGTTAAAGACATCAATAATGACAGAGCAACAAAAGCAAATATCATTTCAGAGTGCAAACAGAAGAGTAATTTACAATTACATGAAGCAATATCCCTACTCTTAGTTCAATATCAGTAAAGTCTCAGCTTGAGGACCATGTTCTGCACTTTAAGAGCATTCACCAGCTGGAGACTGTCCACAAGAGAAAAACAATAATGATCATAAGCTTAACAAACATAACCTGTGGGGAAAGACTGACTGAACCAAGGAGAAGGTAAATCTAAGCAGGAGAAGCAGACTCCTTGAGTGAATACAAAATACCAATAAAGGTAAATGTCTTCTGCAAATAGGAAGATAATTGTCTGTTTGCACCATGTAGTGTGATTGTAGGAAAAAATAGTAGCCTGAAGTGGCAGAAAGAAACACAAGAGACACCTTTCCAATGCTGCCAGTGACAGAATTTTTGCATAAATAAAGTATAGGTGATGTGGATTTGTAAGCACTGCAAATCTTTAAAAGCAGCTTAGGCAAATAACTATCAGCAATAAAAGGTAATGCTAATGCTGTCTTGTAACCACAGGAAAAAAAAAAAAGTAGTTGAAACCTCTAAGTTTCTTTCCTAACATATACTTTATGATTTCTTGAATACCTATAATTTGGAGAACTTAAAACACAAAGAAGATTAACTCTTTCATATTAGTTTGTATCAAATATTAGCTGTTTCAGATGCTGAAATTATTTTTGTTAGCTATTTCTTGCTTCTTTTCGTCTATCCAAAATATCAAAAAGCTATAATTTTACAACTAAAATGAAGCACTTGCATTTTTTCTTTTTGCTATTGGGAACCATGACCCTTAACAACTATGATGTCTCATGCTTAAATGTGTGCATTTAACCTTCTATCCAGACAACATTTCACTTTCTCAAGGCTCAATATATCACATATATAGCTGTAAATTTGTTTCTATGCTTGCCCGAACGTGTAAGATTCAAACCAGTTTTCATCAATTGGAGTAAACCGAGGATGTGTCAGTAACACTCAGCAAAGACAAACTATCACTGCAATTAAGTGGAACATGTTGATATATGAGATAAGTTACTGATGAAAAATGGACTTGCAGTGTCCACTGTATCACAAGATGACAAAAATATGTGAGAAGTGAGTAGAAGTTTTAATCAGGCTATAAAAGCAATGCTAAAAGTGGTTTGTACAGACATAAATAGCTAACATACTTGCTGAGGTTCTAGAGAAACAGGTCAAGGTTATATGCCATCTTATATGCACTTTGAAATCAAACTAGATTATATGACTTTGACAGCTCCAAGACAGGGAAGGAAATAATTCTGGAAATAATGACAATTTTTGCAAATACACTGGAATGTTAAAATACAACCAGGGAGTTTGTCTCCAGTTTTTAAGTACCTAATTTGAATTTTTTTTTAAAAACAAACACTGTAAATCACAATTTACACTGAC
Source organism: Urocolius indicus (assembly GCA_013401255.1). Classification (NCBI taxonomy): domain Eukaryota; kingdom Metazoa; phylum Chordata; class Aves; order Coliiformes; family Coliidae; genus Urocolius; species Urocolius indicus. Next base: position 117,061 of record WBNH01005050.1, read on the forward strand.
AATGTCTACATTCCAACAGGATTGATCCAATTTATTTTTTTATGTATAGTAAAACCCTTAGTTAAATTTCTCACGTAAGTCAAATTATCACATCTTACCAATAATATAATTTTTTATTCTTTACAACAAAAAAGACAACTCAAGAGAGTCTGTGCTAACTGAACAGAAAGGGGCTATAAAAGCAGACTTATCTTAGGGGGAAGAGAAACTAAAGAGAAATCTTCTGAAGCAGAAATTTGATTGGAAACAGTCATGGACCCTATCGGAGATACATAGAGCAGAGAAAGAAGAAAGTGCTTGATCTCATACCTGTACCTATGTGGGAACAGACACTCAGAAAGGGAAAATTCACTGAAAATTTCTCAACATGCCCTAACAGATTATTTTGTTTGTGTTTTGAGAATGTATGTTTAATTGTAAAGATTTTTAAACATAGTACATAACCCAAATTTTGCTGTTTATGATGCCATAACTGAAAATACAGACTTCCGCTGAATCTCATGCAAGAGGGTAGATATAAAACCTGTCTGCCAAGTAAAATGTGTTCTGCAGTCTAATCAAAAGTGATTGGATGTCATTCTTGTTAGTCTGAACAGCAATTACATGCATGCCACAGAGAATGTGGAGACCAGATTTAACAACACTGGTATTTTTATTCAGCACACACAGTACCTATTTATTAGCCTTACTGATGGTCATTACCTTTTTTTGATTTTGGAGGTTCCACTAAAAAACAAGGGCAATGCACTGTATATTTAGTCATTTGATGTGATACATCAAATAGCGGCCCACACTTTCTCAAGGAAGATTATATGAAAACTCTTGGAGTGAAATCAATAAACTGAGATCATATCTTGGTTTCTCAATCATCATATTCCAAGGATAACTAAATTATGATCTATAAACCTGGCAATATGATATCTAGATTAAGATGTTTACTTGTATAAATAAAAATATTTATCCTTATTTCAAGGATTCAAATTCAACCGAGAAAATAGTATTTTACTCATTTTGATTAAGTTTTATGATTCAATGTTGTCCCAGGAGTGTCTTGTCTTTAATTATTTCTCTTTCACTGCATTGTCTTCAGACTTCACCTCAAGTTGCATTTTTTTAATTACACTGAAAACAATGAAATGGCTTGCAAAAAAAGCTGCGAGCATTTAATTATGAATAAGTTTTGCTGCTCAAATTGTTTTGCAAATGTACAAATATATGATATAAAAGAAGGGAAACAAATCACAACAAAGCCACTGATATGCACCATGACTTATTTGCAAAAGCCTTTCAACATGTTCTTTGAGTTTCTTCACTATAATATTTGAATACCAAAAAAATCCAGTGGATGATACTAGATTTTTCTCATCATGTATGAGATATACTCTGATTTGCTTCCAAATACAGACCAGATCTTTGTTCTTGTTACTTTGTGCAGTAGTCTTGAAGAAGTCATCGAATCATGGATGAACATCAAGTCTTCATCATTTCTCCAGATGCTATTCTGTTCATATTGACAAAGTAATATGTTGCTGAGGACAGTCAGAAACAATGTATGCCATAACGTATTTGTAATACAGTTTCAGCTACAGGCATGTACTTTCACAGAATTAATTCTCCACTCTTAACTGTGCCCCAAGCTTCACAATCATGGCCTGGCTAAAGTTTTGTGACTTTTTACATAAAGATACAAACCACAAAATTACAAGGTATGGATACAGTTGATGGTGCTGGTGTTTTAGTATCATGATTACAGAAAGCAGTAACCAGTCAACTGTGTACTACCAGAGAGAAAGAAAGGTATGGGAGAATGATTATGTACTACTAAGGGAAGAACTGTCATGCTTCACAAAGGGTGTTTTGTGTATCATAAGCTTTTGGTGACTGTAGGTGAACACACTGTGATGTGGCAAGGAAATAGACAGAAATTTGGTGCAGCTGTAGCAAAAAAAGGCCACTGTGGCAGCCTATAAAACAAGCTGTTTCTCTCACAGAATGCATTGACAGAGAAGTTTTGAAAAACATAATGAATCATTTAAAACATTTCCAGAACATTTCCACAGACTAGCACACTACTGAAACAAGGCTGCAATCCCACTTTATTCAGGCAAATGGCCGGTTATCTGACTAATTCTAAGTATATGATCAACTCCTACTGAAGTAAACAATAGGAACACAAGATGATTTATGCTACTGAAGAGGAATCTAGTGCTGAACTGAACCAGAACAAATAGTTTGACTACAGAAGGTACTTTAGGAATAGAGACAGGACAAATGTGTGCAGTTCAGTGATACCTGAGGGCTCGTCAGTAATAACAAGGGGAAGGTATGCAGAAAATCCCAAGATTCTTGATTCCAGCAAATCACCACATCACTTCAAATGAACTCATCACCTTGGGCCATCTTTCCAAAACACAAAGAGAAGCTATTCTGTTGAAACTTCTGCACATAAAAAAGCCTAACACCAGTAGCAAAACCTGAATATAGCAGTAGCAGCATTTCCTCCCTTATGAAATTATCTTCATGCCTGCAATTCTGCAATTCCCCCATGCTATCTATAATTATATCTCACGTGATAATGGCATCTGGTGGATTGGGGCAATATGTCGTTCGAGAGCACTAATTTATTTGCCAAACATCTTAGCTGTCTGCGTAGCATTGCAAGGAGTATGGGGAATAAACAAGCAGAGGAAAACTCTAATTTAACTGCCATAATAGAGACTTGATGGGATGTGTATCAGTTCATGGAATACCAATAAGTTTTCCAAGGGAGAGCTGATTAGAAAATTAATAAGGAAGGTGGCATCCCCTCACATACCAAAGATGCAAACATTTAATTTAAGGATGAAAGCTAGGTACTAAACATGCCCCATTGTGAAAAACAGGGAAAGAGCACTATTCAGATAGCTGTATATACTGAGCACTTGCCCAGAAGCAGCATTGGATTTTTTCCATGAATACTCCAAGAAATTATCTGAAACACAGGACAGGACATTAAAAAGCATAAGTAACGCAAAGAGCAAATCCAGAATATCTGCCTAACCATTGAAATGAACTCATGGTTGTTGTTTGATACAGAAATGGGGAAAGCAGCTGGAAGGGCTGTTCTTTTGAGTTGGAGTCTTATGAGATGGGGGAAAAGTCAAGGAAGAAAGCAGCTTCAGTAAGTCTAATAATGAACTGAAAAAGTGCCTGATTAAGAGAAAAGATGGTGAGAAGAAAAACAAAATTGAAGAAATATTAAATTCAGAAATTTGATATGTAAGACCTCATGGGAAAAAAGTCTAGGAGGAAGAAGTTTTAGAGGAAAGCTGTCATTTCCTCAAGGAAATGACACAGCAGGTACAAGCTGTCCCGGTGCAGAGAAAAGCATGAAGATCATGAGCAAAACTACAGAAAGGGAAATATACAAAAATGGAAATTAGGTTAGATTGTAAAAGATTTGTACAAATAAATTTTGTATTTATTTGTACAAATAAATACAAATAAATAAATAAATTGTATGGACAGAAAGTAAAAAAAAAAAAAAAACCCAAAACTAAACTAAACTAAAACATGACCTGCAAGAGAAAATAAAGAATGTAAGTAGACTATGTTAACAGTAAAATAGTTATTCCATTTCATAGCACAGATGAAAAATCGCAGATGATGGTGGACCAAAGTGTTAAGGTGCTGTGCTTTGGCCCAGCTAGCACAGAAGCACCATGACAATCTCTCGCTCAGTGCACCCCGTTCATCCCCACCCTCATTAGGATGGTAGAGGTCCCAGCGAAATGGGAGTAAAAAGATAAGCAAGGTTGTTGTGGATTGAGACATGGGCAGGGAGGGCTTGCTGCCAATTACAGTTCCAGGAAAAAACATGCTCCAATACTCAACTTAGAGAGGAAAGTAGGAAAGTTTATTTTACTTCCTATATGAAAGAGAACAGAAAAAAAAGCAAAAAGGGAGTAGGATGATGAGAAAATTACAACCAGCACTTTAAGATGTTCCTCCCCCATCCCTCCTTTCTTCCCAGGCCAGCTCACTGCTCCCAATATCTGTACCTCCTCCCTCCTCAACAGTTAGGGGGGACAGGGAATGGGGGATGTGGTCAGTCTCTCACAGATGGGTTCTGCCACTTCTCTCTTCTCAAAGGAGGACAACTCCTGGCATTCTTCCCCTGCTTCAATAAAGGGGTCCCTCCTCAGGGACACAGTCCTTAATGAACTTCTGTGGTGTGGGTCATTCCCAGCAGCTGCAGCTTTTGCCAATACAGGGTCCCTCACACTGGACACAGTCCTTGGTGAATATCTCTGGTGTGGATTCTTCACCACAGTTGCAATTTCTGCAGTTATAGCGTCTCTCCCTCAGGACATGGCCTCTTCTGGGCATAATTTTAATAAGCTTCTTTGTTATGGGTTCTTCCCCACAGTTACAGCTTCTGTGAATATCGGGTCTCTCCCATGGGACACAGCCACCTGCGGCCATAGTCACTGCCGCTGGCACAGGGTTTTTAATGAATTAAATCACTTTCCCTGGTTCGGGATTATTTTTTTGTCTCTCTTCCCACTCCTTGAACCACCACCAGTCAGAGAAGAAGAAGGGACAGAAGAAGGAAGAAACAGGAAGAAGTGTCCTCTTCCAGCTTCTTCTTAAAAAGTGATTGTGGAGGCATCTAATTGCCTCAACCCCAGAAGTGGGTCTGGATCAGAGCTGGGGAGTGTTTTGAGCAACTTCTTATGGGAGCCATCTTCACAGCCCCTTCCCCCTTACTAGAAAAGGCTATCCTGTCAAATCATGACATAAGGACATTTTTCTATCTGTCTTTAAAAGGTTAGTTAAAATCTAGTGAAGTAGTACCATTTAGCTTCAGCATCAAAGGCATAAAGTCTTGTAGCAAAATTGGGAAAAAGTATATCAGGGAGAATTTGAAGAAATACACTTTTTATTAAGCTGCTTAGGTGTTTCTTTCTAAGCAAGTGAAATATTGTCCAAATGACTCTTAGGGAAATTACACACAAGTGAGCTCATGAAGGAAACAGAGGTACCAGAGGTACTCTAGGTCAGTAATGAGGTGCTCATTACCACTTACAAGTATTTAAAAGGTGCATATCAATAGGATGAAGTGGTACTTTTTTCTGTAGTGTCCACTGGTAGAACAAGGGGTAATGGACAAATACTGGAACACAGAAAGTTCCACTACCTGCCTGGGTGTGTTCCTGTGTGATCTGATCTAGGTGAACCTTTTTTAGCAGTAGATTGGACTTGATCTCTAGAGGTCCCTTCCAACCCTACCATTCTCTGAATCTGTTATTCAGAGAATGGAATGGGACAAAATGGAACCCATATTTAAAATCGGTAAAAAAGAGGTTATGAGAGAAAACAAATAATGAGAAATTAGTATCAATCTCTGAAAAATAAGCTCTTTTCAAAATAGTTTGGTTCTATCATGGGATAGCGTGCCTTATAAATAGAGAATAGTAACTGACACATATATTGAATTTTAATACAATTGGAGATGACACTCTTACAAATAGTTTAGTGAAATATGGCCTAGATGAAAGGTGAGCGACAAAGCTGAAAGATTGCACCAAAAAAAATACTAATAAATGGTTCTCTGTCAAACAAAAGGATAGCAAGGGCTCTACAGACTCCGTTCTGGATCCAGATTTGTTCAGTACTTTCATTGAAATCAAGAGAAAGAAATAGAGCATATATCTAGATATAAAACTTGTAGATTACGTATAGCTGAAGAGTGCGGTAAGCTACCCAAGACATGTAATTAAAATTTAAATAAAAAAAAAAATACATAGAAGACATTAGTGATTCAATAGGAGCAAGGAGAAATTTAATGTAGATTATTTAAGTGTCATGGTTTATCATGGTTATGGCTTTTGCTTAGTAACAGGGGGAGCGGGTTGCAGTGAAGACCCGGTAAAAGTTTTTTAGACTCTCCCCCGACTCCTGGGTTCAAACCCACCCCCCGGCCTGGCTGGGCCAATCTGGTGCCTCTGCGATCACTATTTAGGGATGGGAATTTGAGGTGCGAGGCAGGAGGTGTAAGAGTGGTACAAGATGGAGGCGACCATGCAGACCCCACAGTCGGAGAAGGAGGAAGGATGGAGCATCAGACCAGAGACCCCTCTGCAAGCCGTGGTGAGAGTGCAGCTGGTACCCCTGCAACCTATGGATCAGCAGCAGCAACTTCATGTGAGTGTGCCCGGACGGGCCAGAGACTGTGTGGGGGAGGCGGTCATGGCACAGGACATGCTGGAGAGCCTGTGCACCGCAGAGCAGCCCCACACGAGAGGCAGAGAGGAGCAGCAACTTTTGGGACAAATGAGCATCGGTACAGCCCGTGCAGGGCTTTGGGACAAATGTGCGTCGGTGCAGCCCGTGCAGGGCTGCCATGTGTGTGTGGTACCTCACGGACTTGCAAGGAGGACTGGTGCGGAACCCACTTGCCCTGAGGTGAGACAAACGGCAGAAGCCACCAGGAACGGACTGACTGAAACCCCCACTCCCTGCCCCCCTGGGCCGTTCAGGGGGGACGGAGGTATAAAACACCGGGATCAGGGCTCTGAGCCCGGGAAGAGGAGAGGGGTGGGGAGCAGGTGGTCTTAAAGGGCTGGTCGGACTCTTCATCTCTGTACCATTCTGTGTTGTTTTGTTTTGGTTCTGGTTTTTGGGGTTTTGTGTTTTAGTTGGTATTAAACTGTTTTCTGTTTTTCTTCCCCAAGCGGAGTAGCCTGGTCTGTTTTGTCCTGCACCTTAAGCGGCAATTAAGCTCTCCCTGCCCTTTAGCAATCCTTAAGTCTTCAGTACTTGAGGCTAATCGTGGTCTTTTGTTCCCTGATGGGACGAAACCACGACATTAAGTTACTAATAGGACAGGAGCAATAAACTGTCAAAATACAGGGTGTGTTAATAGAGGCTAAGTAGATTATTGAGGTGAATTGTAAACTCTACAGCAGTGAAAAACATCATGCCATTGCACAAAAGAAGGTAAAACTCCTTCCAGGAAGCAGAGAGTTGTACACACAAGACAAATGAAATAATTCTCCCACTTCACAGTACTGGGAAGCCTGAGATCTAATTTTGCACCTGAGTTCCTAGATTCTTTGGAAAAATACAGCATGAATAAGACAATGAAGAGGAAATTAATGGGAAAATAGATGCACATGAGCAGAGTTTTGATCAGCCTAAGTCATTTAGCCTAAAGAAGAAAAAGTTAATATAAAGAAGGAGGGAATAATGTGTTCTCCATGAGATGAGTATGGAATGCAGTCAAGAAGATTACTGTGATTTTATCATAAGGATTTGTGAAGCATCAGAATAGATCATGTGGGTGGCTGTGAAGGCTCCATCACTGGATACCTCTAAGACTAGATTAGAGATTACATTCAGGATTGAAATATATGTCATTGTTTCCTCCACAGAGCCACAAGGTCTGCCAGGATTTTACCCAATAAATTCTATTTTCAAGATTTCACTCTGTTTTATCAAAGACTCCCCTCTCCCCAGTTATTCGCAGATTTCCAGTGTCTCTTCCTTCATTCTTGACTAGCTACATCTTCATTTCCAATTTAAAGTCATTTGAAAAGGTGCTAAACAGTAACAGCACTTTCCATCTCAATGTTGTAGCAAACAATGAGTTCAAATCCTGGAGGAAGCAATTGAGGTATTTACAGCTCCACAGATGCTTATACAACTGTGCCAGATAGTGCAACAAATGTCCTAATGGACCATCCAGACATCCTTATTAACAGATCTGCCCCTCAGAAGTCCTCTCAGTGATCTGTCAGAGCCTGGAGTTATGTGTGTTTGAAGCAGCTACGTCATGACTATCTCACCAGAGTTCTCCCAATGTCTTTCATGTGTCCCAAATGCGTGCTGGCAGCCTTACTGCTTAGACCACATCAAGCACACCTCAGTCTATTTCTTTCCCCTTTCTTTCAGTTTATTTATACCTATTTTTCTATATGCCATCTTCTCTCCATCTTTGATTTCTTTATTATTTATTTTATCTACTCCTTTTCCATTCATTGTGCACAAAGGAAAACAGCTGTTTCTGCCTTTTACCCATGTTTTTTACATTTCCCATGATTCTTATAACAACCAGATGCTGAATGGATGAATTGCAAGTGACAACCAAATGCCAGATACAGTTAGAAATTCACATTTGTCCTTTAGCTTCACCTTGTCCTACTGATACACAGATGGCTTGAGAAATCACAAGTTTTTATGAAATTGCTTGACAATAGCATATATCTATTTAAGTCAGTTCATTTCTAAAATCTGATAAAATATAGCTAATAAAATATATACTAAACATATATATTTTAGTATTATATACTACATAGATATTACATCTGTTTTTACCTATATAACAATACATAGATGATAAAAAACCTCAGTTCATATTTTATCATTTTCAAAATAAAATAGTTGATCACTCTTTTTAAAGAGCTTCAGTTTCCAACTTTCATATATGAATTTAATTAACTATAACATATTACATGTATAGAATGACATAGAAAGTTATAAATAATCATAATTCTTTCACAGGACCAAATTTCAGTCTCTCTCCTCTGCTTTTCCGCATTTCCATACTTTCACTTCTGTTTTCTCAATAGTATGTATCAGTACCTCCACACAGTCCTTCGAGGCTTTCTGGAGTTAACGTGGTAGGAAACACTACAGCAGTATTTAGGATTTAATTAGTTTGTGTCCCCAAACTGTCATTCATGCTATAGGCAATGTCTGCTTTAGTAAATGATTTGATGTTATAGCATCACAGGGTTTGTTTTGGATTAAATTTAATCTGGTCTCCTAGCCTAAGTATCTCCTTTACATATGCAGCTCTGAGTTTTCTGAAGGGGAAAAAGTATCACCCTGGAGGGCCTTGTGGTGCTTCAGCTCACACACTGCTTTGGAATATAATGTGATACATTCATGTGCTCTGGGACATGGTTTCCAGCTGGGATCCTACTGGAAACAGAGTGGTCTGCAAGAGAGAGAAGGTGGGCTGAATCCTGAGATTTGATGAGTTTGTGAACAAGTACCATAAGAAAGTAGGAAAACATTTTTGTTGGATGTAAAATAGTTTGAAATTCAGAGTTTGTAAGACAAAATCTAGCTAAAAATTAATGATCTGGGACTGGCCATGCCAATTCAAAGCAAAACTGATCGAATGGGGATGCATGAGAATTGTGCCTACAGCTAGATGCCTTTGCATTTTACTTCTATTAAGAGAACTGATTTTTTTGTGAAACTCTTACACTATGGTATTTTTTGCACTTTTGGGAAAGGAAGAAATCCTAAGGGCCTGAGCTATAGATACTTCAGGCAGAGAAAGTTCTTACAGGACAAAAAATTTACAACTTACAAAAATGGCTGGCTTTCCTTCACACTCCAGCCTTCTTTTTACACTCTGCTTTAAATCCACTTTCATATCAAGCACAAGGCCATAAACCCTGCTAAGTGGGCCAGTTGGGCTTTCAAGTTCACTTTCTGTCTTTCAGCCTGTGAAGTCCTCCACTGAGAAACGAATTTCATAGATTCTGAAATGAAAGATGGAGTTGAAATGCTGCAACATTGTGTCTCAAGGTGCAGAGGAGCACATCCACGCACAGCACAGAGGGTGATACAGCAGTGCTCTTAACTAACCACACTGAAACCTGCAGCAAGAAATCAGCGCTGACATCACTTTGGAAGGGGACTCAAGGAATGCTTATAAACAGTTTCACCAATAGGATACTTCTTTTTATGGAGACTATGTGTTTAATTTCAGAAACTTGTGCAATTACTGTGAACATCTCATTTTGACCACTTTCTGTGTGTTGCTTTTAGGGCATGTGAGCTGGGAAAATCTTGCCTTTAGCTGAGAGATAAGAATGTGTGACTGCAGACAAAGAACTAAAGCAGTTACATGCTTGATTAAGAGGCCCAGAGTGGACATCTTCCACTTTCAACAATATAATGTTAAATGAAATACAAGAACAAGTATTATTAACAAAAGAGGAAATGAAAGATAGGAGAGACAGAGAACAGTATAAGAAGATAAAGCATACAACACTGCTAGCTGCTGTGGTAACTTTGGCCATTCTAATCCAAGCACATCTGCGTTTTTGTAGTCCACATGTTAATGGAATATTGATTTATTTTAGAAGAGTTATCTTACCCAGCCCAATTCCCTACTGGTTGCTTCCTTAAAATTTTATATATGCATTTCAGTACTGAAGTAGAGCTGTTCCACAAAGGCAGATAAGTTCCCAAAGATACTCAAGGATATGTAAAAGCAAGTCTGACAAAAATCTGAAACACCACTCTTCCCCTTCCAATGGAATATTTTACTCTTGTGTTTTATAGCATAAAGACAGCTTTTGGAGGGACAAATAGATGAGAATATTGGTCATGAGTGTTCAAATACGAGTCTAAGGGACTTCCATATGAAACAGACAGTCACAGAAATAATATAGAAATGATATTGCTTAAATCACAGTCTGTCTTTCCTCCACTCAGCAATGACAAGCATGCAGGGAGCACTTGAGCAAATTAACAAAAATGTGAATGGTTGTGGTGGTTACTGTCTCTGAGACAACAGTGTGGATACATCTCACTGGCCTTTGATCCAGTTCACAGCCACTGCCTTTCCACCTGAGTGTTTGTTTGCTTATATTATAATTAAAATGATGAGTGGCATTTACCAGCATGAAGCTATGAAAGCTGGGTTGAATCTGGCTGCTGAAAAGCTCTTTTGAGAGCACCTTGCCGAACCTCCCTGAGAGCAACACAAGTCTGGCATCATCTAATAGCTCAAATCCAGCATCTTTCTCATTGTCAGGTCTGATGGTTAGTGTAAGAATAGGATTATAAGGAGCTAGACAATTAATGCTGGATAGTTTAGGAAAGCATCACTAAATGGTTTTGACAAAAACAGGAGGCTGAGTCATCCCAAAACTGTTTATAAGATCTTTGTCTACATTTCTTCCATCTTTAAGTCCTTGAGCTTTTCTCTATACTATACATGCAAGCACTGTGAAAACCCTACTACCTAGATCATTGCTTTCACATAAAAGTATTCTTCACCTGAAAGGTCATACTCTCTAAATAACATACACATAAAAATTAATCTTCTCTCCTTCCATCAAACTTGTTAAAACTTAAAGGCAATGCAATGAATGTTTTAGCTTGAAAACATTTCTCAATTTACCCCACAGGTCATTATTGTCTATAAAATCATCCATACATCACTATAACGAAGTTTGCTAAAAAGGCAGTAATCTGGTCTGTGAAATCATTTGCTGATCCAAGTCTCATTTAAACATCTACTTCTTAATCAGTTCATCATCATCATTTTGCTCTTAAAGAAACTCCCTTAAGAGTGCTGGAAATTTCCCCAAGAAATAAATCGGAGAAGAGAAATGGACTATGTGGCTCATATTAGTCAGTGTTACTAACTTTAAAGGTTACTAACTTTAGTGTCTTCAATCTCTAGCATAGTAAGACAGCTTTTTTCCTGCCAGGAGAATGAATCTCAAGGGGTTTTTTTTTTATAGTTTACAACAACCTTTTAATGCCTTCAGAGATATTTCTATTCAAATAGTTGCATCAGTGCCATTTAATAATACTATCCATGCTATGCTTCATATGATCAAATAAATTCCTATTCACTTCTATCAGTAAGGAAATAAATAATATTTTGTTTATCTATCAAATGCACCCCCTGTCTGATACCTCTAGGAAGATTCTGTTATTTTTTGAGGTTGTCATTTTGTGGATTTTCCATCAAGCTAAACAAGTCCAGCCACTAACTGCACACTGCCAAGCCCATCATTAAACTAAACCATATCCCTCAACACCTCATCTATGCATCTTTGGAATACCTGCAAGGATGGTGACTCCACCACCTCCCTGAGCAGCCTGTTCCAATGCTTAATAACCCTCTCAGTGAAAAAGTTCTTCCTAATGTCTAACCTAAACTTCCTCTGGTGCAATTTGAATCCATTTCCTCATATCCTATCAGTTATTAGTGGAGACCAGAGAGCGACTCCTCACTCCACTACAACTCCCTTTCAGGCAGTTGTAGAGAGTGATCATACCTCCTCTCAGCCTCACCAGCACCGAGTACAGGAGAACAAAAAGAATTATGTCATGAGGCTTTTGCCCAATCATGTAATAGATTTTTTTTTAATCTTTAGTTTAGTTTCATACTGATTAGTTTTCGTTGTTAAGACCTCTTTAACTTACATGAATCTCAGTCAGAATTTGTTGAATTTTGAGAATTTCTCCTTATTCCCTTGTAGGGTGTGGGGAAAAAAAAAAAGAAATTAATATTTTATAAAACAGGAAATAATTAGTTCACTGATTAAACTAATAAGGACACTTGGGAAAGAAGTAAATGTAAGCATTTCATATATTATTCTTGTTGAGAGAAACTTTTTTCTATGGTTCATAATGTTTGTGTGTAAACAAAGGAAACATTTTTTTAAAAGCAATAGATAAAAATCTTGCAACAAATCTTCTCAAGTCTTTTTTAAGCATCTAATAAAATCCTAGTGGAATGTAATAAAAAGAAATCATTTAACTTCTGAAAGCTAAACACCATGGTACAATGAATATATTTTTTTTTACAGTATTAGAAAAAGAGGGACTCAGAATCTACGTCAGGAAACAGAAATCTGCAAGGGAATTGTCTACTAAAACTTGGAAAATATTGTCATATGAGTTTTCTTCAAAATATTCACATTTAAAAAACCTATTTAGAACATAGAAAGGAATACATGCAGGACTAATACACAGACTACTGAATGACTGCATCCTGTCCCCCTACACCCAGATGATGTTATGAATTTGTTTTTCCACCCTAGTGTTAGACACTGTAAGGCTGCAGTCTAGGTCTTCATCAAGACAAAGAACTACCAGGATATTCATCTTCAGCACAGAGAAATAACAGGGAATAAAAATATGGGTACAATGGCATCCAGTTAGAGTAGAAAAAATAAATATATTATGCTTTTGAGGTTTTCAGAGAACTTTGCGCATTAATGCTGTGGTAGGTTTGCATGTAGCAGAGGAATACAGCAGTGGTGCTTGTGAGAAGCTGCGAGAAGCTTCCCCCACGTCTGATAGAGCCCATGCCAACTAGCTCCAAGATGGACCAGCTGCTGGCCAAGGCCAAGCCCATCAGTAATGGTGGTAGCACCTCTGGGATAACATATTTAAGAAGAGGACCACACTATCATACTGCAGCTGAAGAGAGAAGTGAAACTATGTGAGAGCAACAACTCTGCAAACACCAAGGTTGGTGGAGAAGGTGGAGGAGGTGTCTAGGCATTGGAACAGAAATTCCCCTGCAGTCCATGTTGCAGCCCATGGTGAGTCAGGCCCTGTCCCTTCAGCCGTGGAGGCCACAGTGGAGCAGGGATCCACTAGCAGCCCAGGGAGGACCCCACTATGGAAAAATGGATGCCCAAAGGAAGATGTGGCCATATGGGAAGTCCAGGCTGGAGCAGGCTTCTGGCAGGATCTGGGAACTTGTGGAGACAGAGGAGCCCTCACTGGATCAAGTTTGCTGATTGGATTTGTGGCCCTGTGAGGAACCCGTGCTGATGCAATCTGTTCCTGAAGGATTGTCCTCATGGAAGGACCCATACTGGAGCATTTTATGGAGGACTGTCTCCCATGGGAGGGACTGCATGCTGGAGCAGGAGAGGAGTATGAGGAGTCCTTTCCCAGGAAGGAAGGCACGTTAAGAACAACATGTGATGAACTGAGTGCAACCTTCATTCCTAGTACCCCTGCATCACTGAAGGGAAAGAGGTAGAGAAATTGGGAGTCAAGTTAAGCCTGGGAAGAACTGAGGGGTAGGGGGAAAGTGTTTCAGGATGTATTTCTCATTACCTTAATCTAATTTTGATTAGTAATAATTTAAACCAATTTTACCAAGTCTGTTACGCCTGTAACTGCAATTCCTGAGGGATTTCTCTCTATTCTTGTTTCAAACTATGAGCCTTTCTTTATATTTTCCCTCCTCTGTCCAGCTTAGGTGGTGCAGTAATAGAGCAGCTTTGGCGGGCATGTGGCATCTAGCCAGGGTGAAACTTTCACAAACACAAACATCTTGCACATAAAAGGTTAACAAACAAAGGGCCCTTAACAAACATCTAGTGAAATGCAAGAGAGATGGAACCAACAAGGATTTAAAAAAATTACTTGGGAAATCCAAAGAACAGATCAAAGAACCATAACTACTTTAAAAAATAATAAACTCTCAAAATTCTCTAATGGTTCTTTATTTGCAATTTTCAGTAAGATGCTGTACAAGGATAAATTTCTCCATGAATGAACTACTTAATTTTCTTGTTCATAATTATTTATTACTTCTCAGTAGATATAAGTTCCAGGAACCACAGATGACCCAAGCTGTGCTAACACTACCTGTCTTTGACAGGAGTTTTTGATGAGTACATTACACACAAGACGTTGAAAAACACCTAGTCAGCTTACAGTTTTCCATTAGGCAAAGCCATCTCAGGATGTTATAGAATACATTCATCCAGTAACGGCAAGGCAGACACAACCGGGAGTTAAGAACTGACCACCACCTGCATCAGCAAAATAGCTGTTTCTTACACCCCATTCTTGTTTACCTACAGAGAAAATAAAAACAAGCACAATGCTGGCCTCCTGTCTTAGAATGGAGAACTTGAACATTTTCTTACTCAATGTTTCATTTTCACAGGTGTGAGTATAATTTGGATCCTGAAAACGTAAATTCATTACATTATTAAGCATGCTAATTTGCTGCTCCATCAAATTATTCATCTGGTTGTTCTTCATGAACTACTTGTGAAAATTGCCTAACCTACCAATACTTTTGGCATAATTCTGTGACATTTTTTACAGGTTTTCAAAAAATCCTACCAAAACTGCAGGGAAACAGGCTCTACCAACATAGCTTCCTTAAAAAATGTTTATTCTGTCTCCATTACCACACTCTCAAAATGGAGGAATAGTTAAGATTTGCTCAGCAAAACAAGTAGGTGGGCACAGGACCTTTTGAAAGGCTGCCGCAAGGATTGGCTCCATGCTCATAATGACCTGTAGCAATATTTGCAAAAGTCACAGAATGTTTGAGCTTGGAAGAGACTTTGGCAGGCCATTTGGTCCATTACCTCTACTCAAGCAGGGAGACCTAGAGCCCGTTGCTCAGATTGCATCCAGACATGTTTTGAAGATATCTAAGAATAGAGAGTCTACAATCTTTCCTGGTCAACCTACATCAATGCTCAGCCACCCTTATAGTGGAAAATTGTTTCCTGATATTCAAAGAGAACCTCCTTGTTTGTTTGCACCCGTTACCCCTGGTCATGCCACCAGGCATCACTGAAAAGTGCATGGCTCCCTCTTCTTTGCACTTTCAAGAATTTATACACATTTATGAGTTCTCCTTAAACTTTATCTCCTCTAGGCTAAGTAGTCCCAACTCTCTCAGCCTTTCCTCATTTGAGAGGTGCTTGAGCCCTTTCATCATCTTTGTAGCCTTCTGTCAGACTCTCTGCATTATGTCCAAGTCTCTCTTGTACTGAGGAGCTCAGAACTGAACAGATCATTCCAGGTGTAGCCTCATCAGTACTGAGTAGAGAGGAAGTATCATCTCCCTTGAACTACTGGTAACTCCCTTAAACCAGCCCAGGACACCATTAGCCACCTTTTACACAATGGTACACTGTTGGCTCATGTGCAATGCAGTATCCACCAGGACTCCCAGGCTCTTTTCTGCAAAGCTGCTTTCTGGTAGGGCAGCTCCCAACAGGAAATCACACCTCCATAATGGAAATGTCACTGCTTTTCCTCCAGAAGCCAACAGGATGTTTCCTTCATGAAATATTTAGAGTTGATTGCTCTCAGAATAAGAAATAAGCCATAGTGATTTCCCAAACTAGTTATTTAATTTCAGTGCTGACCTAGTTCTTACATCCCAGAATATAACCAAGGCAGGAAGGAGAAGTGATACACTGGAAAGGGAAAGGAAATAATTAGCATCAGCTGGATGATAATGGAAATGTAGGAAACTGATGTGGATCACCAGTGCTGCAGATAGACTTGCATTTGGTATTGTGGAAAACTCTGACAGGATTTAGTCTCAAAGCATTTGAAAACAGTAAGGATTCCTGACCATTTACCATCTATTGAAACCACAGAGATGCTTTACAAGCCAAGTTTGTTTTTCACAAAAATCTAAATACTCATTAACAAAAATAGGACCAATACTACCAGTGGTAAGCCGATGGATGCATTCAGCACACATTTGCTTTGGTATTCATGTTACAATACTATCCTGAAACCATTGTCAAACCCGGAAATCTGGCAGGCTGTATTTCAGACACTTTGAAAATTATATAAGAACTGTCTTTTGTCTTCTTGAAGTGATGCCAGTTCATGAACTGTGGTCAGCAAATGATTCTTTGTTATTTCCGTGATTGATTATTTCAACTATTTATTTTGGGGTTTCATTGATTGCACTATTCAAACACTGAAGTCTGTGACAGATGCTACAAATCAGATCATATGCAGAATTTTGAGTAATATGAAAAAAATAACCTTATATATTTAACTCATCATAAATGTTCTCAATGCTTTTAAAGAATTTCTTCCTGTTTGAAGGGTCCTGTGAAATAGTAAGTTACACCATTGAGCAGCAAGTGGCTGGAAGCAAGAACTGAACTTCTTAGTAGCTAGTCCCAGGGAAAACACTTTAGGATTTGATCTTGTTATTATTACCAGTGTTCTCATAATTGTTAATGGGAGAAAGAATGAAAAAAGTTTTTATCAAAAATATTGAAATTATTCCCATAAACTATATCCTCATGCACCAAAAAAAACTCAAATGTAAACCAAGCAATGTCTCTTCCGCAGTACATTTTCCCATCACCTCAGCCGCATCACTGTTGATGAAACCCTTTGAACTTTGATTTGTTTGACTCAGCAACATGGAGCAAGATTCAAAAATCTTACCTTCTACAAATACTCAAGAGACTCAGAAGCTTTCCAAAGCCACTTTGACTTTTCATCTGATGCATAGTCTCTTTAATAGCACATAATCAGTCTAGCTGTATCTTTATATAAAACTTCCTCGCTTCCTTGGCACAGGGATATCAGAGAAGAGAAAGCTAATAAGCTTGTTTATAAAGGCTAACACCAAGATGATTTTGGTTTTACTTCCCAAATCTTGTCCACAATTCATTTCTGACAATCTTTTCTCTCCTAACAATGAACAAAAATTTAGTAAAAATAACCTTAAATTTAGGCAAGAAGCAAAGAATTCTAGTGATTTACTGTGAACAAAAGAGGAAGGAGACAGAGCCCACAGTTTGCAGGGTTAAAAGCAGAGATGTGTCTGGAGACTTAATTGCTTTATTCTCATTACTAAAATTTCTGCCAAAATATATCTGAGTTAAAACTGTTTTGATCCTGGCTCACATTAAGTTCCCATCAACAACATTTTTGCAGTCATAATTACAATAATATCTACATTTTGTTGCATGCAAAGCAATTGGCCTTTGAGGCTCCAGAGGATGCTTGAACTTTTCTAGCTTTTTTCCAGATACAGAGAGCTGACCATGTTTTTGACATACCACATATTTTAAGACTTCCATTCCT
Source organism: Urocolius indicus (assembly GCA_013401255.1). Taxonomy (NCBI): domain Eukaryota; kingdom Metazoa; phylum Chordata; class Aves; order Coliiformes; family Coliidae; genus Urocolius; species Urocolius indicus. The sequence continues at coordinate 134,704 of WBNH01005050.1, forward strand.
AGAATGTTTGTCTTACATTTTCTAAAGTAGGAAAAAGAGAAATGAAGATGTGAAGAGATATGAAAGTATCTCTATGAAAAGAGACAATAACTGTATACTCTAGTTCTCTTTGTCTAAAAAATATTCAAAGTTATTTTGGAGTAACTGAACCAGTAAACAGCCTCAAACATATCACTACTTTCTCTCCATTTTCTCTGGATATTCCTTTGCTCTTCTTGAGAGGCAAATATCATTTAAAACCTTAGTTGTCTGCTTCAGTTGCCTAACATAGACGTGCATCATTGTTTTAAAAATGGGAGGGGTTATTAGGCAGAAAATTGAAAATCACAAGTGGAATACAAATAGAACTTTGTGAAAATAAATGCTTAGCTTATTCCAACTCAACTGATACAGAACCACAAGAAGGAGTACTGATGAGTACCTGATATTTATTTGAACTAAGCTGCAGATTTTTTCATGATTCCTGTCTAGCATAAGAGGTACTATTACTAAATAAGGAGAACAGCTATATAAAGAGCTTTAAAATGGGAATAAAATGTGTTTCATTATTTTAATTTTCACTTCTCATGAACATTTAAAAATTCCATTTGTCAAAAGCTCAGTGTTTAAGACTCTGGGATTGCCAAAGAGAAAAATGGAAAGGTAAGATATCCTGACATGATTACGTTTGACAAAGAGAAAAGCCTCTAGCAGAATATGAGCATAATGCTGAACAAGCAGTATAGGACTTGGCTATAGGTAGATGTCAACAGTCTAATACATTGCCCTTGAATATCTTTTTCACTGGAAATCTATTTTGTAATTTTTATTTCCCAGTTGTCTTCAGTTTCAGCAATTAATCACCTTACCTCAAAGAGGGTGTTAAAACACCATAGTTTTAGTGAAGGTGAGCTTTGAGCAAAAATACCATTTACAGGTGGGCTGCTATGAGGAAGATGAATAAGGACCATCTGGCCCAGGGGTCAGTTTGCAACAGCACCCTTTCAAGTCAGAGAGCTAACGTCACCATGTCTTCTCCTTCAGCAAAAGGGGTAGTTGTGGGAAACTGAGACAATCTCTTAACTGGCTCAGTTGTTTGTTAGCATTTCTACTGCCTCAGAAATACAGAAAAGGGAGGCATTTGTATCTCACAGAAAAGTAATATCATGAACACAGGACTGCCACCTAGAGACAGCAAACAATATTTGATCAGTTGGAAATTGACTTGAGTAACTGCATTTATATGCTGATGTCTTTCAAAAACCTAAAACACCTATTAGGTGCTAGATTTAGGCATCTAATTTATGAATTTGGAATATTTCTTCATGTGCCACCTTTAGCTTTCAAATAAAGAGAGACCATAGCAATAAACCACTAGATAATTCTTCATTAACTTGAAAGCAAGAGACTGAATTTTTATTAAGCATTAGTGGCATATATTCTGTAAATATCAGACGTGCAGATGATACCATACCTATAGATATGACCTCCATCATGGAAAAATCATTCCCACTGGGTCTTTACAAGCCCATTACCAGCTGTTTTAAATAGCTAGAGCCAGTTAATACTTATACCGGGGGCTCTTGTCTCCCTAGTAGATTGTCTCAAGATATCTGTAGATATGTCAGCAATGTGACTACCTGCAGTAGGGGTTAAAGAATTCAGTCTTTGAAGAGCAACACTGTTTTGCCCTTAGTGAGGCTTTGTTTTTTTTTAAAAAAATAAGGTACCAAAGAGGGACCTTTGTGTTAATCCCTGCCCTCGAGCTCTGGGGAACACACTGCGGTAGGGAGCTCTTGACTGATAGCTCACATCAGGGATCAAAGAGAGAGGGTAAAACTAAGAAAAAAATGGCCATGGAAGACAGCATCCAACACAAAAGCATAGGTAAATACACAGATATTACAACATTTTGGGGTCCAAATATGAGAAGTATAAAAGTGAGAAAAGAGCTGCAAGAAGTATTGCTGGGTCTAGCATACCACTTACTGTTTAAACTCTGCTCAAAAGGGGTTCTCAACTTATTGGAAACAGTCAAGCCCAATTTGTTTGTACGGTGGGATTAAGAAACAGAGTAGATGCACCTGCTTAAAGAGTAAAGATTTATTTCTAAGTCATAGAGCAAAATTCTTAGAAGATAATATGCAGGCAATTCCAAGAGTTCAGATTGTAATGCTTGTTGAAAAGCAGGAAGATGAGGCCCTGATGAACTGAGAAGCCCAACAAGATTTAGGCTAGAAAAGTGAAGCAAGCAGTTGTAGACCAAGGTCATTTCATTCGAGTGAGCTGGTCTCAATTATCTCTGAAGAAAACATTCCAGCTCTCTTTTTTTGTTGGTTTTGGTTTTTTTTGTTTTAAAAGAAGTTGGTATGAATGGATGGCAGGAGTACCCAGGCCTCAGCACGAAAAACTGTTCTGGTATGAAATGAGAAGAGTGTGAAGAAAGTGCAGGAATATATTATAAATGATGAAAAAGGCAGCAACTGAACCATTCTGATAGATATTTTTATGTTAGCTCAGTGGAAACTGATGACTAACCTTTAGGGGAAGTTGGTCACTGCACTGACTTGGTAGTAATGTCCTGAACCTGTCAGCCACTTCTGTGGTCTGTGTGCATAAGGCAAGGCAGTCTCAGCGCCTGTAATGGGTCATTATGGAGCCAGTTGACTGGGCAGAAAATAGAAAAATGGTCAAGGGATACAAATACTTACATTACATGCTAAATAAAAGTGTCTTTCAAATGTCAGTCCTTATAACAATTGATATAGTTCCCCCATACTACAATCCTTAGAGATCTTGTTCTTTATAAGTCACACAAAGAAAGACATTTCTAGATATTAAAAGCCTGTGGATCACAGGCTGAGAGGGCAATATGACCAGGCATTCAGAGTACAATTAATCTCTTTCAAAGAAAGATTAACAGCACTATAATCAACTTTTCTACGTGCTTGCCCGTGCCTTTAAAATTCCAGGCAAACCAATAGATTTCCACTGAGTGAGCTACTAAAATGGCCAACAGCTAAGTGTTGTGTTAGATCTAATCAGGCAAAAAAGGGAGGAAAAAAAGACAAAAATTCCAGTCTTCCAGTCTGGTGTTCTAGGGCGCTCAACTAACCAAACTCATGTTAAGGCCCATGTTAAACGTGTGCTAGCTTACTATAAGAAAAAATAAAAATTCTCAAGCAGTACTAAGGCACCAGCAATATGGCACTAGCACTACTGAAGTTTTTGTTGAGAATTCAGAAGATACACCAAATAGAATATGAATATAATTAAAAAATAAATTTATGCTGCAAGAGCAATCACTGTTTGAACCAGCAGTGACAGATAGCAAAGACTTTAAAAATGAATGAAAAGTTTAAAAAATTAAAATTAAACCACTCTGGATTTGATGTAATTCAAAACTTTGGGTATTTGTTCCTAAGGAATCAATCTATCATTCTTATCTATCATTATAAAGCTACATCTCAGCAAGAAACTGTTAGATTTAAAATCCCACTACAATTGTATCCAGAAAGAGACAGACAAAACGTTATTTTCTAATAATGAAACCCATAGCTGGTGGGATGGTCAAATGGAGATCAAATAGCTCACTGACTACGTATAGCTGTCTGGGGGGAAAACAAATACAAAACACAAAATATTTCCAAATTAAATATGAAAGGTTGAAAATTATTAGTTTGGATAGAGAGAGTGAAAAATATCCTGGAGGGGAAACCTCAGCTCCCTCTGAGGCGCAGAGCAAAATGTTGAACAATTGAGGAAACAATTGCAGGAGTTGAGTAGCTTTAACTTTCAAAGATAATAGCCTTTAGGCAGAAGAAACACTAATTGCATGCACTGAACAGATGCTAGGGATTGCATGCTGCAGATGCTTGGTGGGGGACAGCCCCACCCAAGTCACTCACCTCAGGCTCTGTTCAAAGCGAGAGATAAATAGGCAGTCTCAGAAGGCAGTGCCAATAACTGTACCTATGAATGAATGAAACATGGACTGATGGCTTATTTACCATTATAAACTATATAGACTATACATTTTTCTGTGTGTACATGTAACCACATTAGATCTACTATCTTGGAAATTAATATAATGAAAGTACTAGAACTATTAGAGTGTTTTTCTTTTTATTAAAATAAACTACGTAGACATGAACATCTGTTCATGAAAATAGCTTTAAAAACTTCTGAATTGTATTGTCAATTACAGTTTCAATAGCTGCTTCACTATGACAACATTAGTTGAAATAAATATGAAATGTTATCTTGAATTTCAGTATGCAAGTAATGATGTATCATAAAAACCTGTGGAATACTTCCCCCCTATCTGCAGAGCTTGCAGACTTTAAAAAACAATTTTCAAGCTACTCTGTGATGAGCAAAAACCAGCTAATGATTTAACCATACTCCCTCAGTGCCTAATTAAAACAGGTCAAATCAGTTAGTTTGATGGGGATTGAACAAATACTTAGATAATTATTAAATTTGTACTTCAGCTGTCCCTTTTCCTTGCTAGTGTTCAATTTTATTGACTGTCTTTTTTTTAATAGTAAAACTAAATTAATAACTCACAGCAAGCTATATATTAACTAAGATTGCCTCTTATCTGTAGGCACTACCTGTCTGTACAGTATTTTCTTCCAGGTTTTTTTATTTGTTGTGATGATGCAAGGCTCTTCTGTGACTTCAAAACTTGGTTGAAAAACCCTATTCAGAATCACTGAAGCCAACAGCATTTCACAAATGGGTTTAGCCTTCTGCAGCAAGGTATCTCATAAATCTTTTAGGACAGATAGTCACAATTTGAAATGTGAAATTCAAGCTGTGCTTGGTTAATTAGGAATGGTTACATAAGTTGCAGAGTACTGGAAGACTGAAGAATCTGTGCAAAAGAAAAAAAAAATCAAACAAAAAAGCTGCGAGACTTTAAATCTTTCAGGGAAAGTTTAAACAAGAAAAACACAGTGGCACTGCAGAACCTTGCCAGTACTTCCTTTCCCAAGGGGACGTGCCTTGCCTGAGGTACAGCTGTTGGAAAGATAAGGCCATAAAGATTTTTTTTTTTTACCTTGGTGTGCCTTTAAATTGTTATTGTTTTACTCAGTCAGAAGACTGCAGTAAATTAGCACATTTCCATTCTATTTTTCAGTAAGGGGTGGTGTATCACACATAATATGTGGTGTATTGGTCTGGATAGGTGCAATCTGGCTGGTTTATGTCTAACCCCAATGTTGATGCAGCTGTCATAAGTGAAAGCTGATATCAAAATTACCACACTCACAACAAAAAAAAATTTGCTAATTAGAGAAGTGAATGAAGTCCATTTTACTGAAGAAATTTCAGTTCTAATCACTTCCAATCAAGCCAATTTTTTCTATACCTTACAAACAAAAGGCATATTCTAGAGGATATGTGTGCTGATTCATACTGATATGTAAATCCTCTGCCTGTTGAAGCATGTGTTTAAGCCATTAAAGTCAAAAGTGCATGAACACAGTCTTATTGCTCTTTACATAACTTTTTTCTATCTATATCAAGTCACATAGATAACTCTTGTTCAAATACCCACTGTATTTGAAAATTTCTGTAAAGTTTTGAGAGAAACTCCAGCAGACATCTCTGAAATGACTAATTTCTTTCAAGTATCTTATGTCACTATTCACTTGTGAAGTGAACTGTCATTCATTAACATACAGATTGCAAAGGCAATGTCTGCTGTGCTATTTCTCATAGCCCACCACAGACCCTGAGGTCAGCAAGCCTGTAAATAACAGGATGTAACTCATTGTTTGAACTGATTTAACTGTTATGATATTGGAAAGGTACAAGTTACACCTGAAGTCTGCCATTCTTCTATATCTAAATTATTGTGCTTTTTTTCCTCTTCATTAAAGACAGCCATTCTAAGTCACTGAAAACAGGAGGGAAATAGATCTGTGACAGGAGCTTATGAAATCACAACCTGAGGAAAGCAAATACAAAACAACCACTCACCATCCTAGTCCAGGAATTAGGAGCCACTTCAATGATTAAGAAGCAGTTGAAAACAATCAAAAGGAGAGTTTTTCACACCATGGGATTGTAAATTCTCTTACACATTGACACAGATGCCAAAAAGTGTGTGGTTTAAAAGTGATGAGGGGATCACAGAAGAATGTAGGAACAAAGAAAGGTATAGATACCAGCTCCATCAAAAAAAAAAAAACCAAAAAAACAAAAAAAAAACAAAACAAAAAAACCAGCAAACCATAACCCCTCAAAAACCCCACAAAACAAACCCAAACTAACAATTAAACTGCAGATCTCTTGAAATTGGAAGTTTATGTCTGGAAAACCTAGTGAAACATGTTTTATTCCTCCCTGAGAACATCATCAGGTCCAAAAACAACAAAGAGGATAACACAATAATAAAACTTTTCTTTTTAAAGGAAAATAAAGTCTAAGTGAATGTCAGTAAAATTTACATTCTCTGTCTCTTTGAAATTTATATTAATTGGCTATATATGTTAATGTATCCAAAGCAGGTGGAAATAATCACCCCGTTCAGGAAGCAAATCCTTCTTGCTGCTTCTCAGAAGCAATGTTTACACCTTATGTTATCAATTTAACAGCAAGAGTACATTTGGCAAAAAATGTATTTAAATAGGAGAAAAAAGGGAACAAGACTAAAGCACAGGTATTAAGCAAGTTTGACAGTAGGGAGTTAAAGGAGCATGAAATTAAGTTATGCTAAGAGGTGATTTTTTAAATGGCTGATTTCCACCAGAGCACTACCATATGCATGTCAAGTATTTTGTGCTCTCAAATGCATAACAAAGAGCACACCAGGCTGCAGAGGCAGCAGAAAAGATTAATAAAATGAAAATGCTGAACATGGGGAGATGAATTAAACTTTGATTAAAAGACCAACTAGTTTCAAAAGGTCAGATACCTAATACATATAAAATAAAGTGACCATTAATGCTAAGAGTGAAAGACTAGAAATTGATCTTGGACACAGGAAGCAAGCAGAGAGCTTGAAATAACACCACAACACAAAGACATTTAGAATTTCTTAGCCAAGTAACAGGCAATCTTCAAGATTTTTGTTCTGAACATATTATTTTCCACTTCTCTATGAGGTTTTCTACTACAGTCTGCATTGCTTCATGAGAGCATCACGTAGGAGGAGGAAGCATTTGTATTGAGTGTCAAAACTGGACAGCAGACATCACTTCTAGGTTTCTAGAGTCACAGGATAACTCTGTCTGGAAGGAGGCTTGGAGGTTCAGCTAGACTCTGCTAAAATGCTCTACAGAGGCTAACGGGTTTCCCTGTATCACTGTTACATTTCTCCGTGCTCATTTCCCATGCTCACACTAGCTTTTACTGCAAATTAATCACGATCAATTGTCTCATATAATAAAAAGTGTATTTTTTAAAATATTAACCACTTCTTTGCTTGCATCCTTGTCATCATTTAGATGGCAACTAAGTGGTCACTTGTTCAGTGCTCTCCCCTCAATCCTGGTTGAGATGGGGAAAGAAATCAGAAGACTCGTGGATTGAGAGAAGGGTAGTTTAATAAGCCAGCAAAAAGAAAGAAGAAATAATAGCAGCAATAATACTAATAATTTTTTAAAAGAGTAAATTAAATGACTGATGCACAATGCAATTCATCACCAGCTAGAACTCAATGCCCAGTCACCTCTGGAGTCACAAATCCCTGACAAAGTTATATCTTGAACATAAGGTCCTATATTATCAAATATCCTGTTGTCTAGTTCATGTCAGCTGTCCTTGCTGTACTCTTCCCAACTTCTTGTGAGAACTGACTCTATCTCAGCTAAACCCAGGACAATTCTGGTTCCTGGCAGCAGCTACAGTGGGCTGACTCCATGTAGGTACTGCTGCAGCCTGCTGCTTCTGCTGAAAGGGGTCCAAAAGTGGGCATATTAAGCAGACAGTTTCCACACTGGAGGAAAGGTCATAGCCACAAGAGGTGTGTTTCAGCATTCACACCATTCAACATATTCAAAGACGCTTTAGAAGTGAATAGTGAGCTGGCTACAAATATTGATGATAAAAGTATCAAAAGTACTAAAAATCAAAGCTGACTGCAAAGATTCATCAAAATATCTTCTGTTATAAGCATTACAATGAGAGATTAAATTCATCATCAGTGCTGAAAGAGAAAACTGTGGAAAACCAACATTCTGTAAATCTAAGCAGTGGGAAGCAGTTGTAAATTAGATGTTACACACAGAAATCCTACAGCATGTGGGCTGCTCTCTGTAAGTGTTGGTGTTATGCAAAATGCTACTGGGCAAACAAAATGATAGTATTTATTAGGGAATGAAAACAGGAAAACTGCATTTTGCCATCGTATAAATTATGATGGGTATCTTTTTCTGCATCTCAGAAACAAAAACCATAGAGATCCTAATCAAATGAGAAGAAATTCAAGACAGCTTTTGCACCCTAGAGAAGGAAGAAAGCTGGCAGGAGGGCATATGACAGCAGGCTATAAAAACATGAATTACATTGGAATGAAGCATAAGCAAGCCACAATTATTCACCATTTTTCATGCCATGAGGTAGAAAAGATTTCCAATAAAATTAACAGGCTGCAACCGTAAGTAATTCAAAAGGAATTTGAAATATTTCTTCATAGCATGTCTATTTGAAATCCAGAATTTTTTTACAAGACATTTTACTGCATTTTCTGGACCTACCTCTCCCAATGGCCACTGACCTCCATGAGACAGGAGCAATCTGGACTGCTACTGTCATTCTAGGTGCATTGCGCATTTAATGCTGTCATTGTTTGTTCCAAAGCCTCCTTTTAATCTTTGCTCTCCAAGGACATATTTAGCTTTGCCCAGCTATACAACAATAGATTTTAAAGTCTATATTTATATGATTTCTTTTTATTTTCTCTTAAAAATGTCATTATTTTATAGTAGTAAGATAGTAGCCCATTACTTACATTTGCACAGAATTTTCATTCATAATTTATGCCCAGTGCTCTCATTTCTATAATAAATGAACTCAAAAATACATGTTTTCATTAATATTCACTCATTATATGAACTGGTCTCTAGATCTGACTTACTGACACTACAGGCAAGTACTTTCTGAACCAAAGCCAGAGTAGGTGTCAGTGCTCAATTTGTTGCAAAGTCCAGAAGTTAAGAGGATTTCACCAAAACATGGAAGCAGCCAGCAACAAATGTTTCACACTAGAATGCCTGTCTTTACAAGATTCAGGTAAAGCTTCTCAGCTCAAACACAGGCAATGCACAATGACCTTTTAGATCACTATACTGCTTCGCCATTTCAAGTTGCTGTTGAATAGCAGCTACCTAACCTCCATACAGTAAATAAAAAATTTATGGTCTTGATGAAAGCAAATTAAAATTTTTCCACCTACAGTTTACTTGTCCCTTTATAACCTGTTTCAGAGTTTATAGAAATCTGTTAGTACAAAGATTGTTCATTTCCATCAGCAGCCGTGAGCAAAAGATGTCCATTTTTATGGTAAAAGCTCTTTATTTTCCTTCTTTGAAACAACTGATAGAAAACTAACGATGTTAAAATAAACCAAATACAGCAATCAAACTTTCTCATCATTCCATACAATTGTCTCATTGCCATTTAATTAACCTCTCCTTCACTGTAATGCCTTGTGATGATAAATTTCTATGTGGTCTCAAGGAGCCAAGAGATGGATCCTGCACAGAACTACCACAGTGTAAATCCCAGGTAATTCTATTTTGATTTATGAATCCATAAAGCCTGTAACTTGGTCATGATAGACCCTTCCAAGGGTCATGAAAGACCCTTTTCTTGTGCTCTAGTATATGTTCTCCACTCGAGACTTTTCTTTTTAATGTCATTTAAATACACAGTACTAAATTAGACACCATAGAAGAAAAGGAAGCTTCAAAAGTTCTTGAATAAATGCTGTTTATTTAATCATGGAACTATAAACACTGCATAATTAGGAACTGTAGCCTTCCAGGAGACTGCTTCAGTGCTTTCTACTGTGGTTGAAATCAGTCTGGGTTTTTCTAAACATGATTAACCACACAAATCTCAGAAATTTTATCATAAGCAAGAACATCAGAAACACTAAGAAAAATCTCAACAAGTATATGAACAAATTCTGGTAACCTAAATTTTAGCCATAATTATCCCACAGAAGTACACGTGGCAATTTTGTATAGTCCTTTGCATTTCTAAATTCTCGGATAGTTTTGGGAAGTGATAAATATCATGACTCCCTCTAGTTCTCAAATATCACTATCACCAGATTAGAGAGAGAGTGATAATTTTCTAAAGAAAGAGCAGTTTGTTCAGGGACATACAATCAAATAATAAAATTCAAAAGCAACCTCCTTGACTCTGATCAAATTAATTTTCCACTTTCAATCCTTAAGCAAGGCTACAGAGTGAACTGAATGAATTGTCCCCTGAGGAAACCTTCCAGGAAATAAAAGAGCAGGCAGAAAGCAGCCATCTATAAGAGGTGGAAACAGGGGCAGGTTTCTTGGGAAGAGTATAGGAACGTTGCCAGGGCATGCAGAGGTGCAACTAGGAAGGCTAGAGCCCTTCTAGAATTAAATTTAGCTAGGGAAGTTAAGGACAGTAATAAGGCATTTTTCAAGTACATCAGCAGCAGAAGGAAAATGAGGGGGAATGTAGGCCCGCTGCTAAATTGGAGGGTGCCCTGGTGACCATGGATGCAGAGAAGGCCAAAGTACTGAATGCCTTCTTTGCTTCAGCCTTTATGGCCAAGACCAGCTCTCGGGAAGCCCAGTCCAGCAAGGATAACTCTACCATGAGCTACCAGCAGTTAGTAAATACAGTCCTTCATTGACTATAATACTGAGATATTTTTAAATGACAGTTCAGAGGCTTGGATTATAATTTCCCTCTAATTTTCATGAGAATTCAGCCCACACATTATTCAGAGAACTGTGCACCTCTCAGACAAAGTGTCTTCCATTGTGCTTTTCTGTTCAGTCAGTATTCTCTCCAGTCTCATTGTACCTGGATCCAACCATCACCCCCAGCTACAATTGGCTTCCTGTTTCCAACATAAACAGCAGAACAAAACCAAAGCAGACACAAAAATAGAACAAACAGGAGAGCTGCATGCCAGATTTCTTCCTGACAGATCTCTTCTGTACATTAGTTTTATGATACAAAGCTTTAGGAAACTTATGGATCTATCTGTCCTTTGGAAGTGATCAGTTTTGCAATTTCACCCTGAAAGTCCTATTTGCATCCATACACAATCTATCTAGTTATATGCTTGATGATTAAGATTCTAGTCCTTTACACTATGTTTCATTCCAGTAGGATTCATTTGGCTGAATTATATGATTCTAGTCCCTTTCCCAAACAGCAAAACTTAGAGCTAAAGAAATGGATATAAAAAGCACTTCAAAAACTATTTCAAAAAAATGAGTAACTCATGTCATCAGAATGCCTTTGCAAGGCAATTGGCTAGAAAAGCATTAAATGCATATATAAAAAACATGAATAGAAATTGCATTTTAGTTTATGTGGTGAATTACCTTTCAGTTAAAGGTTTTCAGTGTCCCACAGGTTGTATCCATGCACAACTACCGTGTCTCATGGGAACTTAAAGCAATTTATTTAAAGGCTTTAGGAAAGTAAACTGTACATGATAGTATGTTTGCACAGCTGTCAACGGATTTGAGCATTTCTAGTTTGCTGGTATTTTTCTGTTATAATAGCGTAAATGTTCACAGTTGCAAAACTTTTCCCAATGTATTCATTTTATTTGCTATAAGAGTTTGTTTAGCTTTCTTTACCATTGACTATTTCTTTTCAGGAACATAAAAAAAAGGTAAACATGCCCTTGTTTGTGATCATTACAGTTTAGGGGTGCAAACGGAAAGGCTAAAGCCCTTTTAGAATTAAACCTGACCAGGAAAGTAAAGGGAAATGAGGAGGGGGCTTTCAGGTACATCAGCAGCAAAAGGAAGATTAGGGGGAATGTGGGCCTGCTGCTGAACACAGAGGATGTTCTGGTGACAAAAGATACAGAGAAGGCTGAACTACTGAATACCTTCTTTGCTTTGGTCTTTACAGCCAAGGCCAGCCCTAAGGAAGCCCAATCCAGCAAGCATGGTAGAACAGTTTGGGCAGCAGAGGATTTGCCCTGGGTGGATAGGAAGAGGTTAAAGACTTGTTGGCCAAGCTTAACACTCACAAGTCAATGAGTCCTGATGAGATGCATCCAAGAGTGCTGAGGGAGCTGGCTGATGTGGTTGCTAAGCCACTCTCCATCATTTTTGAACAATCATGGAGGACAGGAGAAGTGCCTGAGGACTGGAGAAAGGCCAATGTTACTCCAGTCTTTGAAAAGGGCAGGAAGATGGAACAAATCTTCCTGAATGTTGTCACTAAATATCACATGAATGAAAAGATAGTTATCAGGGAGAGTCAACATGGATTCCCCAAGGAGAAATCCTGTTTGACTAACCTCATAGCCTTCTATGAGGGCATAACTTGCTGGCTACAATAAGGGAGAGCAGCAGATGTCATCTACCTTGACTTCAGCAAGGCTTTTGACACTGTCTCCCACAACATCCTCATCAGAAAGCTCAGGCAGTGTGGCTTGTATGAGTGGACAAAGAGGTGGATCAAGAGCTGGCTGAATGACAGAACCCAGAGGGTAGTGATCAATGGCACGGAGTCGAGTTGGAGTCCTGTGGCCAGTGGAGTTCCACAGGGATTGGTTCTGGGGCCAGTCTTGTTCAACATCTTCATTAATGACCTGGATGAGGGGACAGAGTGTACCCACAGCAACTTCCCTGATGACACCAAACTGGGAGGACTGACTGATTCACCAGAAGGCTGTGCTGCCATTCATCGGGATCTCGACCAGCTTGAGAGTTGGGATGAGAGGAACCTCATAAGGTTCAACACGGACAAGTGCAGAGTATGCATGAGTACATGATCCATGCATGAGTACAGGCGGGGGACTGACCTACTGAAGAGCAGCTCTACATAGAGAGACCTGAGAGTCCTGGTTGATAATAAACCGAACATGAGCCAGCAATGTGCCCTCATGGCCAAGAAGGCCAATGGCATCCTAGGATGCATCAAGAAGAGTGTGTCCAGCAGGTCAAGGGAGGTTCTGCTTCTACTCTGCCTTGGTGAGGCT
>WBNH01005050.1:147943-310093 GCA_013401255.1 Urocolius indicus
GGCCAAATAAAATAACCTGGAAGTTTAATTACGCATACAATCTATCTCAACTCAGTCATGTAGTGCAATGTTAGCAACTTTGTAAAACTTAGTCAGCCCAGTGCTACTTGTCACTTCACACTCTCCAGCTGTGACCTGTAATGTAGAGATTTAACAAAGTGCAGAAACTCCCTGTGCAGCAAGATCCAAGGTATCTCTCTAATAAGAGAGATATCTCTTATCTAATCTAATAAGATTAGATAATCTAATATATCTAATAAGAGAGGAATCTCTCTAATAAGAGAGATATCTAATAAGAGAGGTATCTCTCTAATAAGCAGAGTTAGTGCATGCTCTCGAACCTTAACCAGCTGGTCCTTCCAAGAGGCAGGGGTTCTGGCCTCATCAAATGCACCACTGTGGTTTTGTGATGGACTGAAGCTTTTCTACAACACTGCAGTACGCTGTGCATGTGCAGTTGAGCTCTTGAAGATCTTTGTGTTTTGGTCCCTTGCAAAGGGCAGGTCTGAAGACATAAAGCCAGTCAGCTGCAAAGAAGAGCAAGCTCCAGACACTGCTGAACTTGAGCTGCAATGACCAGTCAGTGCTTCTTACCATGACAAACATTGGCATTAAAATTAAGTTAACAGTGCTTCTCTTGTGTGCATGTACCCAAAAGGATAAAATAGAAAATGCCAAAAATAATATTACATCCAAGGATGGAGGCAATGTCGAAGTCCTACCAAAAGCTTTGATGTATGCACTCATATACCAGCAATAACCAAGAATATTTGGGTTTTTTTTCCTTTTAGCTGGATTTTTAGAGTGATACTGAATTTCAGCTTTTAATCTAGGTCTGCTTTCTGTCATCTTCATTTAGTAAAGGTGAACATAGCCCACATAAACTACCATTTAGGGAATATTCTCAGATTAAAAACTGTTGACAGTCTACCTAAGGAAGATTTCTGAAAAGAGCAGTGGATAAAGTTTATTACGTTGATTCATCTAGCCCCAGGCTAGGCTGTAGTAGTAATTTCCTTACATAGTAAATTCTGAAAGAAAACCTATAACTATTTGCTCTGCTATATGGTAAAATAGTCACTGCAGAAGTTTCTGGTAGAATTTTATTAGGAAAGATTGAAGATAAGGATGGAGTCAGAAAGCAATAAGAGGTAATACAGGCAGTACTGCTTCCTGTGATGGTTATCAGGAAAGATTAATACACTAATAGTGTAAGAAGAAACAATAACATATTTTCTTTTGCCCTTGGAAGCTTCTTTGCAAAGGAAAAAATGCAACACCAAAAAAAAGAAAAAAAAAGATGGAAGTTACAGAGAACAATGTCACCTAAGAAAGGTAAAAAACCTGTCTGTACAGAATAGTAATTGTTATTTCAGTGCAAAAAAAACTTGTGTATGAGCAGCCAAAAATATCTTTTTTATATTCTTTTACATAATTCATGAATGTAGGTATGACATCTGTACATGTTCTGTAGTATGAAGATAAGCATTTGTCTCCATAAAATTTTCTAAATATATCTTAAAATTCTGATCTTTTAAATCTGATTGAACAACTCACATGGACATAAAAGCAAAGTCCTTGCTGCTATTAAAACCATTAAAAAGTGGGAACATTTAGCTGAATTCCAGCTATTACACTTTTTTGCTTACCTTTAATAGAACAGACGGTTTCAATTAGAAAGAACCTACAATTATCATCTAATCCAACTGCCTGACCAATTCAGGGCTGACTAAAAGTTAAAGTGTGTTGTTTAGGCATTGTCCAAATGCTTCAAACACTGACAGGTACTGACTGACTCTCTAGGAAGCTTGTTCCAGTGTCTGACCACCTTCCTGGTAAAGAAAAGCTTTCAAATGTTCAGTCTAAACCTCCCCTGGTGCTGCTTTAAACCATTCCCACCTTCCCTGTCACTGGATCACAGGAAGAACAGATCAACACCTACCTCTTCACCCAGGAAGCTGTAGAAAGCAATGGGATGGTCTCTCAGTTTCCTTTTCTCCAAACTAGACAAACACAAACTCTCTAGCTGCTCCTCATAGGACATTCCTTCCAGTCCTTTCACCAGCTTTGTTGACCACCTTTGAATGAATTCAAGGACGTTCACATCCTTCTTAAATGGTGAGGCTCAGAGTACTCAAGGTACTTCATCAACAATGAATACAGTGGGATAACCACCTCTTTTAACCAACTTGGTATGCTGTGTTTGGTGCACCCTAGGATGCACTTGCCTTCTTGGTTGCCCGGGCACACTGCTGACTCTTCTTGAGTGTGCTGCTGACCAGTAACCACAGGTCCCTTTCTGCAAGACTGCTCACCACCTAGTTCTCTCCAAATCTATACTTAGGCCACTGTTACTCCATCCTAGGTGCAAGATCTGGCATTTCGTCTTCTTAAGTTTCAGTCCATTAATCATTTTCCTGTGCTCTAACCATTCTAGATCCCTCTGCAAGGCATCTTGTCTCCCAAGAGAGTCAACAGTACCTCCAAGTTCAGTATCATCAAGTCCTGCCTCCGGATTGTTCATAAATGCATTGAAGAGAACTGGCTGTAGAATTGAGCCCTGAATACACAGCTGCTGACCAGTCACCATTCCAATGTAGTCCCATTCACTATAACCCTCTGCCTTTCAGACAGTTCTTCACTCAATGCAAATCTGAACCACAGCTGAACAGCTTGTCCAGAAGGATGCTGTGAGGGACAGTATCAAAAGCATTACTGAAGTCCAGAAAAACTGCATTCACCATCTTACTTCATCCACTGGGCAGGTGACCTTATCATAGAAGGATATCAGATTGGTTAAACAGGACTTTCCCTATTTGAACCCATGTTGACTGTGCTTCATGATTGCATTATTCTTTAAATTCCTTTCCATAGTGCCCAGTGTAATCTTCATAACTTTTCCAGGACAATCTCACTGAAAGTTACTTATGGGTTCACATCCTCACAACTTGTGCTATATATATTATTAGGTTCACATGTTAACCCCAACACTGTTGTGCATAAAATTACTGTGTGTATTGAAGTAACAAATTGAAGTGTAAACTGAAGTAACGTAAAAAGTTCTTCAGAAACTTGTAAAATTTATGCCTGGATTTTTTCCAAGGGCACAGTTGTGGTTTTCATCCCAAAGAAAATGATGGTAGAAGTAATACAGGGTCTACAACCCTTTAAAAGCTATTTCCACTAAAAAAAAAAAAAACCACAAAAACAAACCTGACTTAAAAACAGGCAAAAAAACTTGAAGCTTCTGTGAGTTGTTAGAGCAGGGACTCTAATTTACAGTGTTTCCAATATGCACCCATCTGACTACTGGAACTGATCTTGGCCTCAGCTAACAGCCAAGTTCTTGTTTGTCCAGGTTAACTGAAAAAACTTCAAACTTTGAAAATTCGTTCATTGCTAGGTAAATAATCTCCTATCTTTGTAACTCTGAAAAAACAAAAATTTATTCTTTCTTGGTGATTTCAGGTGCTATAACTCAGAGGCATCTGAAAGATGGCTTTTTTTGAGAGTAAATGCTTAATACTTTAAAACTTCGGCTCTGCTTAACTCATCCAAATCTGAATATTTATGAATTAGCCTTATCTTCAAAGTCATTCAAAGAGTGTAAATTACTGAAAATTGTCATGAAAATGAAGCTACTGGGGATAATATAAGCTTCCTATCTGATACCAAGAAAGTTATTTCTTTGTTCACAATCAGTAGTTTTTCAATGAATTGAAGGACCCTTAAATAGCTAAGCTGTGGAAGAGTACTCCCAGGTGTTTTTTAATTAGTAGCTGACAAAACTACACTATATATTGTTTAGTCAATACATTCAGCTACAGAAATTAATATTTTGTAAAATTTCATCTTAGAATATTATTTATTAGCCATAAAAATATAAGAAATATAAGAAAAAATTATTTAAGCAAGCTGGGGTGCTGGTTAATAAAACATCAACATTGAAAAACAGGAAAATTAAGTGTACTTTTTAATTGCCATATACTTCACCAGGGAAATCTCATCTCACAGGTTCTCATTTTCTATGGATATAAAAGATAACTATTCCCTCCCATTTAAAATAAAAGCATCCGTAAGCTTACTTATTCATTTCTGTAAATATTGGAAGAACCTGAGTAAAAACAATTCTGTACAATCAAAATTATATTTTCTTAAACTAATGGTAAGCAGCAGATAAGCAACTGGAACAAAAGTCAGTATAAAGGTAAAGGACTTCAGGAGTTTCCTTCCTCCTTATCTGAGAGAAAGGGAAAGTATCAAACAGGAAATTTAAAATAACTTCTGGCTTCAAAAAAAAAAAAAAGTCAATTATCTTCAAATGAACAAAGACAATGTACTAAACAGATTGAAATAGCTACTGGTTATTTTGCTAGCTGAAATACTTGTCAGAATGGTACCTCCAAAAGGCAAACTGATCTGTCCTTACACTGAGAACACGAGAGCTAGAATAACAAATGCAAGATATCAAGTCCAGCAGCCAAATTGTCAAATTGCAAACAGGCATTTTGATCAGTGTAATGTTTGGGCAATGATTATTCAGACTTAAAAAAAGATGAGATGAAAATTCCACAGACCCAGAACCCATTGCTGCTGTCAGGGCAGTGGGGCAGTTCCACAGGAAGCACTGGAATGGCTGCAGGGGTGAGCAGCAGGCTGGTAGGGCTGATGGGAGCAGCAGACAAAGCCCTAAACCCTGCACAAATAGCACTTGCAGGGTTCACTGTTCTGGGAAGAGTTGGAGGTCTGCAGTGACCTTCTCACATGCTGCTCTTCCCCAGCAAGGGCAGCTGGGCCCTGGGGCACCCCTTGGCCTCACTGCTCTCTCATTAGCAAGTGACAGCCTCACCAAGCTGAAGCTTTGGCTCTTTCCACACTTTGCTCCCTTGACAGCAGATGCTGAAAAAAAAAGACTGATGGGCTTCTCACAGGGGTGAAGATCAGACAGATACTAAGGTAAGCACAATAGTCTGTCAAGAAAAAGCAGCTGTGAGAAGAAAACCTACACCCAATTCCTTGAATTTTCCCTAAAAACAGCCTAACGACTGCTTTCCATATCGTTTGCCCCTGTATCTGGACTGATTCTTCAAGGCTCCCTTACTTCCATAAATCACCACTGACCACTCCAACTGTCTTTTATCTCTTGACCTTTCTGTTATCTTTCAGGTATTCCATCTCCACTTGGTCATCCTCCACTGTTGCTAGTGATGGACTGAATATTTTCATCCGAGAGAAGAGAATGACAAATTCAATCAGAACGAAATCCTTTGGAATTGCTATTCTGCTAAGACTTTAATTTTTACTGTGATTGGAAGTATTTATATTTTTACTTTGTCAGCAACAGAATAAACAATTAGAGCTGTAATGTACACATTGTTACAGTTGCCTGCTTCAAGGTCCTTTCTTCCCTCTCTAGACAAATGCCTAAGTTCTTCAAAATGGCTGTGAAAAACTTAACATAAAATTAAGAAACATATATCAATGGAACATTGAGTTTAATACAATATACCATTACACGGCTGAAGACCTATTTGGGTATAACTTTCAGCTTTTTAAATAATTCCAGGAGCACAGTTGTTCACTTTCTTGGAGATGTATAATCAGATATTCTTTTCAATGTTCTGTGAATTGTTACTAGAATAAGATTTTGTTCCTTCTTTTAATAAGGAAAAGATATGAAGTTTCACTGTATTAAAAAAACTCAATCAAATTTTCTCTCCTTCCCCCACAGTAACTCCGTTTTCTCTTTTATTACCAGCAATAAGCGTTTTCTCCTCTTCCCCCATTCCTCCTACTTGGTGTTCACTCACCATCCTGAGCACCTGTGTGTCCCACCAGCCAACCCCTATATCCATCAACTCCCTGCTGTTTCCTCCAGGATTCGTCTGTGAAAGGGGAAACAGCTTCTCCTGAAAATGATAATGGGTTGGCTGTTTGAAGTTTCCCTAGTGTCTTTCTTGTGAAGATGAATGCCTCAGGATAGAAAAGCAGAAGCCACAGAAAAGACACACAGTAGCTGGATGTAGTTAATAAATTTTCAAGAACTCATTAAAAAAATACTGTATTTCTTTTGCAGCTTTTTTCTTTTTACACTTGATACTAACACAATGAAAGTTACATCTTCCTTATGCTCCGGTATGGCATTGCTAGTTTGATAAATGCAACAACTCTTTGAGGAAGGGTAGTGCTTATGGCACATGGCATCTTTTTTCCTTCAAGGACCCAATTGTCACTATATTGAGTAATTCTTTCTCATTTTAATGGTTTAATCATTAAAAGAGTTGAGGCTCACCATATGATATACTTCTGCAATACATATTAGTTCCTCTTCTTTATCCTCAACTTTTTTTTCCCCAACAATTTGATTCTTATCAATCTGCCTTTTAACTAAATTATGGAAGTCACATCAGAGCAGAAGTAACATCTGAGTTTGTGATCTTTGGTTAGTTTCTACATCTTTATAATACAATTTAGCCCACAGCATCCTCACTGTGTGAGGACAGGCCAGAACATGGTTGAGATTGAGCTGTGCTGTAACAGATCACTGGCCAGCACACATATTCTAAGCTATCCTTGGTCCTGAAAAAGACACCAAGACCTTGAGAAGCGCTCTTCATCTCAACTAGGGCATCACTCTCCTTTCTCCTTTAGTTCATACAAAGTTGATAAAATGTCCTGGCAGTACAAATCAAGTAAATTTTATTTCTGTCAATGAAGATAAACTGGGCCTTCTCTGCCCAGAATAGTGGTTTCTCCTCACTAACAAGACCTGCACACAAGATAGGACTCTACAGTGTTTCTGCTCTGAATCAGTGCTAGAATGCTGGATTTTGAAGCATAAAAATTGCTATTCAAGAAGTTATCTGTGAGAGAGGAAAAGAAATAATATTGGATCAGATATTTCACATCTATGTTGAGCTTTCAGGATCACACATATACCCCTGCAACATCCTCAACACATGGCCAGATTCATTTCTTAATGAAATTAACTTGCAGGGTATTGTAAATTGCTCTGCACGCTTCATTGCAATAATGCTGTAATACCTTCTGTCAGATGACAAGCATCTAGCAATAGCCATTGCTATCTTAAAAGTTCAACTGTGTTTGACTCCAGGGACTTGGAACTCTACCTTGGGGAAGATAAACTGTATTGTATCAGTCTATGTGCCCAGCAATAGTCCCCAGTATAGACATATTTCTTTAGTAGCTACAATCCTCTCTCACAGTACCTGATGTACTCAACTTTTGAAGTTCCTACACATGCTTCAAACTATAAGCCAGTGTAGAGATTTGAAATGTATTATAGCTTTCATTCACAATTAAGACTTTTGTTGTGTTTGTACTAAATAAAATAGTTCTGAGCTTTTGTGATCCTGGAGAAAATAAAATGAAGAACAAAACTCAGTGCACACACAAAAACAACTTTAATAGCCATTCTCCCTGTTAGCCCTGTACTAAAAACATACAAGTCATTCTAAATACCCTCTGGGGAATCAATTGTGAATTTAGTATTACACATTACCTTTAAACTGAAAAACAAGAGCACAAAGCTAACACCAGATCTTGCTTGCATAGCTTGCCCTGTGAGAGGACAAACATTTGGCAGATTATGTGCAAACAGTAAAACCAACATGGATAAGCTGCTGTAAAAGATGTTAGACTCTGGATCTTTATTTTAGATACACTTTAGAGGAGATCACCACCATTTTGTCTAAACTATGCAAGCAGACTTTTCTAAACTGATAAGCCCTTCTGTTATGAGTTTGTTCTGTTTTGATTTTTTTGTACACAAAACAAAATCCATCACAAAGACATCAGCAAATTGACTCTACTTTTATCCCAGAGAAAAGTAAACAGTAATTCTGGGGAACAAATCTAAATTGCACTGGAATAATGCCTCAAAGAAGATCCAGAAATTCCATGTTAGACATCAATTACTTGCTATAAATATTCTCTTACCGCAATTGTTCATAAGGGCCAAGTAAGTGCAAGTGTCTGGATGGTGGGCACAGAGTACAGACAGAGTTGGAGCGTAGAGCTAGAGCAAAATCTTCCTTTTAGTCACAAGACTTCCACAGAAGGGAGTAACAAGGCAATTATTATTTTACAGAGCTTTTAAAAGTGCTGAGCATCAAAAATGAGACAGACATCTATGCCTGAAAGAGATCGCAAATGAAGCAACTAACAAAAATAGACAGTTATCAGATGATGACTAGAGGATACATCAAAAACTAAAGAATTTGAGAGGTTGCTGGGAGAACAGCTGGTCAAAATTTTTCCAGTGAAACAGAATTTCATCTAAAACATCATCAGCTTGGTAACCTTTGATGAATGCAGATGAGACTTAAAGGAAATGCTGCCCAGACTCTTAGTAGACTTAACAGCTGGATACCTTGAAGTCTTGAAAACATTGATTGGAGTGAGAGTAACTAGGCCTTATGCTATGAAAAGAGGGTGCAGAGCTTTGAATTCTCAGGGTTTGTGTCCCTAAGAGAGTTCATATGATATTGTGATCCAGATGGCAGCTACCTTGAGAACAGACTTGGAGCTGCTAGGGATTTTATCCATCCACTTTCCATAAACAAATTTCCTATCCACTGGTGTCTCACGCTGTCGTTAGGAGTTGTTCAGTCAGGCAGTTAAACAATTCCCATCCCTTTGTGGATGTTAGGCTACAGAGTCAATCTTGCAGACAGCACTTGCTGAGAGAATGATTTCTGTGTTAAAAATACTAGCACCTATCCAATTGCAACAAAACTTGCAGCAGCAGTTGCTTTTACTTGTGCAATGTCTGTCATTTCAGCTTCAAAAATTAAGGAAGATAAAGAAATTATAGTAGGGGCAATGCCAACTAATTTCATGTCTAACTAAACAGTCATCAATTTGCAATTTCAGGTGGTATTAACACAGATCAGTTTCAAGTAAGTGACCTAGAAATAAACAACTATGTATCTCATTACTGCATTTCCTGGCTGAGCTGGAGCCAACATAAGAAATTATAGTTCCTTTGCACCTGAAGACCATCACAGCTTTTTGCTCAATGACCAAAAATAAGGTCCAGATTTCATCATTATCTACCAAAGAGCATGTATTTAATTATTCGTTTAATCCTAGATAAAAGACATTAACTACAGAGAAATGCACACATTTTTTTATGTATTCTACTGTTAACGAAGTAATTACATTTTGCTATAAGCAGAAAAAGCTATCTGAAAATTCCCATTCATTTCCAAAGTCATAATGCTTCCCATTTTAGCTTATTGCAGTATAAGCTGTAATAGAGCAATAGATTTGGCATGCCTTTTGTTTACAAAATTCATATTATGTTTTAAGTAGCCATATTCATCATGCAGAGATAGGAAGAGAAAAATCTAAACTGAAGTCCCGGCCCCTATATATGGCTGCTACAAAACATATCTAGAAAAAAAGAGGATCTGGTATACCAAATAAGAAGCAGCACTAAGGTGGGAGGTAAGAGGTTTAAGATTTAGTCCAGATGAAATCACTACACACTGCATGAGCAGACAGATATGCAAAGCACATCACAAGAGGAGGAAAGAAATGAAATGGAAAGGCATTTCCAGAGCAGGAGAAAAAGAAGAAGGATGACACATCAAGCTAGGAAGAAGGCAGATGCAGTCTTTTACAGAGATACTAGAAGTGCAAGGAAGATATCTTATTTGTAAGCATAGAATAAATCTTTTTTTTTATGTTGTCTTCTGATTTTTTTTTGCTAAATCTATAGATTAAATTCTTACTCTGATGCCTTAATTCATGATAAACAGATATTTGTTTTGTTTCCAGGAAAACTTGTCTCGTGCTGTAGTGCAAAGTCCACTGTGAAAT
Source organism: Urocolius indicus (assembly GCA_013401255.1). Classification (NCBI taxonomy): domain Eukaryota; kingdom Metazoa; phylum Chordata; class Aves; order Coliiformes; family Coliidae; genus Urocolius; species Urocolius indicus. The sequence goes on from WBNH01005050.1 coordinate 157,790, forward strand.
TGGCACAGACAAGGATTCAATTGTTTCTCAGAGATGGTATATTGTGCAAATTCAGAAGAATTCTCTCAATAGAGTAAGATCAGGAGACTCATGAGATGGAGAATACCTCCTACCAGGCTTCAGAAAAATATAAATGTACAATTATTGGCCATTGCTGACTTGTGGGAGTTAAGTCTACTCAGTCTTTCTTTTTCAGAGTAGACACCAGTACCACCCCATACCTGTAGTCACCACCTTGCCCAAGACGTCACACAGACATACATACATACATATATATATATATATATATAAAGAATAATACAGAACACCTTAGGCTGGAACAAAGGCTACAGATAAGGAAGATAAAACAGATCTGCATAACCACAAATACTAGGGGAAAGGTAAATAACTCCCTGTCTATTCCAGTACTAAAACTAAATGCTAAGTGAAATTGCTGAAAGTATGTCAAAAATGCCAAGTGATGATCCCTCTCATAACGTGCAATAAACTGTGAGCTTCTCACCATAGGAAACTGTGAATCTGTGAAATTTTGCATGAGTTCAGAAAGTCAGAAACTAGCTGAACACATAAGAAAAAAGCACAACTTCTAAGACCATGTTTCTGAATCAACTAAGAATATCCTCCCAGTCTCTTGTTCTCTTATTCTTGTTTACCATCTTCAGCATGACAATACAGAGCTAGACAGATGTTTTGTCAAAGTCTGCATGACTCTCAGATTCTTTAACTAGAAAAACAAATGTTTTAATTACTGTTCCCTGTTACAAGGAGCTGTCATTGACTCTAGAAACTCTAGTGTAACTCGAAAGTTACACTAGAATGCAATTAATGACTTACTATTTCCAAAAGCAATGTTTAATACATTATTAAAGAAGACATTTTCAGACATTAAAGAACATTTAAACAAGAAGTCTCACCACTTGATTCAGGTAAATGATAGTAAATTTCTCATATTTTAACTCTTTATTAGATATTACAGAACCATGCAGGTTTTAAGGGAATCTCCTTTACTACTTTTAATCCAATATCCTCATAGCTCTCTAGTAAAAGCAGGTTGCACAAGATTTTCTACAGTTGCATTTTGAATAGATCCAAGGGTGAAGCATCCCAAGAAAGGGAAAAAATATCTATTTCTCAGGCTCTTGTCCTTCAAACACAAACCTCCAAGAGTTTTACTTTGTCATCATTGTTGGCAAATACTGAAAAAGAGAAGGCATCTTCTGGAGGCCCTATGTATGGTATCAACTTCAAGTGAAGGTTAAGGTGACCAGTAAATATAGGAGGAAAACAGTTCCCTTTGGATTGTGATTGTGATAGAAAACTTCACCTGGTTTTCAATTTCCTTTTTTTTGAGATCCAGACCTCTTACTGAAATCTCTTTAGATGGGAACATATAGTACCTGAAGGCTAGAGACCTTATTTAATATCTGATTAATTTATAAATAACCCAGATGAAACAGCTATGAAAAGTATTTCTAGGAAATTAATCTATATGAATTACTGTGTCAGATAAGAACCTCATCTTGTTTGCAACTGCATTGAGTGTCCTATTTCATAATTTCATTTAAAAGACAATACTGAAAATGAAACCATGTAGAAATTTATGCAGTTCTCACACCTCTCAAAGTGTCTTATTTACAGAAATCAACACAATACATACATTTTCTTAAGGTTTTTCTTCTTTATATATACTTAAGAGACATCCAAAATTCACAGTTCCTATACTACTTGTTAATCAATATTGTTTATTAAGAGAAAGGAACATTAAAGGAATGGGTTTCTTGGTGAATCTAGAATACATACCTCAAAATGTCACAGGTTCTCCCTTTCTGAAAAGAGCGATGATCTTTAAGATACTCTTTGAACTTCTATCATCAGCATTGATATGCACCATTTCCAGAATCTCTTTTCTAACTTGGCTCAGAAGACAAACTATAGACACAATTCATTTCCTCTCTTTGGAACTACAGTACACTTGCTTGCTTGCTTATGACTCTTAATTTTTTTATCCTTGCTAGTGCAGAATCACACATTACAAGCCCCCCTCTCCCTTAGACACCTGAGGTAAGAGTTTCTCACCGTTCTCATTCTTCAGTTTTGTGTTCCTTTGATTTATCTTGTTTGGGCAAGTAGACTTTCTTTTGAGTGAACCCAAATATGTTTAGGTCAACATGATGAATCATAGAATGGTAGGGGTTGGAAGAGACCTTTAGAGATCATCTAGATGAAGTGTTATATATTTTTTGCTTCCTTGCTCCCAAGCAAGGAAGAAGTACAATATAACAGTTTCCTTCCTTTCCAAGTACATGAGATTTTCTTGGAATTGATTTTTAAACAGTTATTTATGATTGTGATTACAGCTGCAACTCAAGGGTCCAAGGCTCAGAAGAATTCATCAGTATAAATGGATCTTGGAAATACACTTCCTTTCACCTTGTTCCCATAAACTTTGCTAGTGACAGAACAAAAACAGGCTTTGCAGCTCAGTTTTATTTCTTTTGTTTACCACCTCTCTTTCTCCAAAAATTGTGTTCAATGGACAGTTTGTATGTGCATCCCAACAAATAATGTGCAAAGTGAGGTGGTAAGAATGACAGCAAACATTCTGGACTGCTGAGGGTAACAGAGCACAAGGAATAAGCTGTTAAGTTTCTACTTCTCACAGGAAGAGAGAGGGATGACAGTAAATCACCAAGAACAAGCTTTACGGTGAGCACATGCAAGGGAACACTCCCATGCACTCTCAGAGCAAACAGATGTGCTATCCACAAACTCATAGCTGTTCTGTACCTCTGCAATGAGTCTGAAGAATACAGCAGTACACACACTTGCTATGCAGATGCAGAGAAAGGACTCAGGACATGGGCCTATACTGTACAGTAGGAGTGCTATCTTTCTTCAGCCCTGAATCCATAACATGCAGCTGAAACAGTTTCAAACAAAGCCTACATTTAATATTTCCCAGTTCCTCCAGACTGTCTCACTTCACTTACCATATTTCACCATACACTGTTGCTGAAAGCCATTGCTGAAATGAGACTGAAAGACACATCAAAGAAACACGCTTCAGGTAAACCAGGAAACTGGGAGTGTATTTGTTTTGAATGTTCAAGAAATTCCAAACAAGTGCAAAAAGAAATATCTAGGTAGATAGAAAAGGAGGTTTTGGTTAGTTGGTTCAAGAACTGGTCACTGAAAAACACAGATAAGAATAAAAAACGGTGGAGTGAAAGAAAGGTGGAAATGCTGAAGAAACAGCAGAAAAGAGAGCAAGTCTTAACAACAGGCAAAAGGAAATGGATTTTATGAAGAAATTAAAAATGCAAAGCAAGAAATATCTCCAAGTCAACCACAGGATGGGAGGGTAACTCGGAGTAAGTCAGAAGCAGTTTTGCAGAGGGAAAATAAAGACTTTGATGAGCAGAAGTAAACACCTGGTAACACAATTTGGTCTGGAAAAACTGAAAAAGATATATCAAACTGCCTTTTAACAAAAAAAAATATTTCATATAAATAAGGAGAACAGGCTCTCTGATTACACAGTAACCTTTGCTGTCATTTGATCATATTGTCTCATTCTGTATGTCTGTCTTCCGTTGTGATACATACGCATTTCAGTCTTCAAAATCCTTCACAAGAAAATTGAGAAAGGGATCCAGGTTAAAAGTTATTAATCAAGTACACACCACAGAATCTACTATGAAAGGGTTTTCTATGTTTATAGCTTTCACATTTATTAAGAGCAAACTGGAATATCTGTCATACAATATTGCCCATGTAATTTTATTTCATATATTATTGCAGTGCATAAATTGTACTGACATTGGACAGAAATTGTAACATCAGCTTTGATTAAAACTCAAGATACTAGGGCAGCCCTTCAGAGTAAACTGTGATCTGACTGTATTCTGAATCCATCACTTCTCTTTTTACCCAAAGTATTTTTATCATTTCTTAATACTGGCTTTTATTTTCCAGATGAGCAGATGGTGCTAGAGCTGACAAAATAGAAACATTTTCTGCTCTTTCACACACACAAAAAGGCACACACAATCTTTGAAAGAGCTGATCATTTTCTTGAGTTACTGGAACTAAAAGTTGAAGTTATCCTTCAGGTCTTCACCAGTTATAAAAGGAGTAGCTCAATGGTTTTGAACTTTGGCTGAGCTGGGAACAAAGTTAACTTTCTGAAACAAAAGCAAAGTTAGAATACTTGGATATAACATACAGTGCTTATTCGTGCCTACAAAACTGAATAGCACAGTCCTAATGTCTTCAATGAGATCTGGCCCTAATTTGTACTAACCAGCTGTGGGTTCTGCTGCCAGATAGATTCACAGCCTCACGCACAAACATATTTTGGGTTAAGAGATAGTTTCCTGAAGAACGAAGCAGAACTCTCAATATCTTAGATCATGCACTTCCCTGCTTTTTAACATGGACTTTGAGAAAAGAAAATTGGAAGCAGTGCACATAGGTGTTAGTAATAGGGAAAGGACTGTTCCTTTAGCATCTGTGGTGAAGTACACTCCTGGTCAGCTCTTGGAGATCACTGGGCACACATTCATGTCTCCATCATTATGTAGCCTCTACTTTTCTTGTACAAACTGATACCTTTAAGGCAGAGAGAAATGTTTAAGAAAAACAGAGGAATGTTAAGAGAAATGTTCTGAGCAGATAAATTAAAGAGAAAAACACCGTTCTTCACAGTCGTGCCCTCTCCTTTCAACCAAGGACCAACATGGTTGTTAAGAGAAATACAGTGCAGAAACAACGGATGCAGTAATACACACTAAAGCTTATAGATAAGGGAAAACACTTGTGTTTGGGAGATAAAGAATAATTTTGAAATAGAATTGCAAAAGAGAATTTGTATGAAAGAAAAAGTTGTGAGCAGCAAGCAGAACTAAGACAATTGATGCCTAGTGACTGACAAATAATACCGTGCAAAGGAAAATTAATGAAAAGTCTATTTGAAATATTAAGACTACATTTAAATCCTGAGATCTTGAAACTTTTCCTCAGTGCCTCTGCTCAAAAATGCAACTACTGTTTCATTTGTGTGACAATGAAGAAGATCCTTTTCATTGCATGAAGAGTTTAGAAAAGGTACTGATCCAAAAACACATTACATGACCTGGATTCAAAACAATGGCTGCTTAAGCAAATGAGACAAACATGGACATAACCCAGAATATGGATAATGGTCAGCTCCTGCAAAATTGTAATGTTTAAGATATAAAACTTAACTTTCAATTGATTACTTATTAGGAATGCTTCACTCCAGAAGTAAGGGGTTTTATTTACATTGCAAAGTTTACACAACTCCCCCATGTAAACCTGAATGAACTGAGAAATGGTTATTTTTGTACTAAATGTCAGATCAACACAGCTTTGAATAAGTACAAGCTGATCAAGGGGACAGCTGCTGCAGTGTTTTTGGCTTTGCTTCTTCAAGGCTGCCAAGTTACCACTATGGTTTCAGCACAGTGCTTTATTCTGTGATTCATAATTGGTTACTAGCTCTTCACTCTGTGATCTAAATTAAAATTAAATTTTGCTCTCAGTCCTGTCAATATGAAGTGGAATCTGGGCTGAAACAATTCAGCTTCCACAAAGGGATTTAAACTGCTGCAACTACCATCATTTTAGAGAAACCTCTTTTGGTTTCCACTTCACAGAGGCCCTATATTTCTAGCCAGCTGACCATCTCACCGAAAGGGAGATAAAAACAAGCATTCTTTCCAATTAAAAAGCAAACATATCCTCTCAATGAAATCAGGTGAGTTTAAATCCCAAGTGAGAGATCTCTTTGATCCTCCTTATCTAATGAGATAGAAGACAGTAGTGGGAATTAGATCATAGGCAAGCAGCAGCTGGAAGTGCATATGAAAAAGTTTTCAAAGGCAAGCGACTTTCTTATAAAATAGATTTTTTTTTTAAGTACTGGAGTCAGATCTTAGAGCCCCATGGAAATGTCTGTGTGCTTACACAGTTGGGGTGCTCTTCTTGCCCATTGGATCTCTGCAGTCCATTGGATGTCTAAGCTGCAGCATTGAGACTTAAAAGGACTGTGACTTTACACATTTTTCTCCTCAGAGATACATGGAAGTAAAGCATATCATACAAATATGTTCTTCATAGAATTTCTGAAGAGCTATTATTTTCTTGAGAGATGGTAAAAACTAAATAGTGAAACAGAAGCTAAGCATACCTCTGCCCAGTCTGCCTATCTCTTTTCTGCCCGCGCTGGAGACACTTCACTAGGTGAATGCTAACTGCAGCTTCCCCATCAACTCTCGTGTTCTCCTCCTGCTGCTCCAGACCATCAGTATATTAAAGCAAAAGAAATCACTTTTCTAAACTTGTCAGATGATGGTTTAATCAGTTTCATCAGGTGATCAAGACCTTCTCATGATATGATTGATTGCTGTATTTCTAGCAGCCAGACCTTGACTGAAACTTTGCCCTGGCCAACCACTGCCGTTGTTTAAGGATGCTCTGCTTATTTATCAAGGCTAGATGACATATAATGTCATCCTATTTATTTTGTCACCCTCTTCATGTCCCCGAGTACTTGGGATGGTGTACATTTGACAATTGCTTGCTGCATATCAATTCAGAGATAAATCTCACTTATTATACTCTATTGGCCTCACTTTCCAGGAAAACGTGACAAGAAAGAACAGTTAATTGGCACCAGTGTTGCTGATTCTGGGAGAACTTGGACTCTGCTTTGTGTAAATAAAAACTTTTACACAGACATGAAAGCCTGGTCAGCCCATCTCAATTGTCACTGAACAGGCCTGGAAGTTGAGGAATGAGATGAAGTCTATCTTCCTTCCTGAGAGGGGACTTTCAGGGGCCTTAGGATTTTAAGACCTAACATTGTTAGTGTTAACCTGGTAAAGTCCAGAGTTGTAACAGGGATCTTTCGCCATGTGCCACTCTTCTCCAAATTACTTCTGTTCCCGCTCCCAGATAGGTCACACTACTCTCATTCCTCATAAATGGCACATTGTATTTCAGAAACTACCCACTGCTTTATTTGAGATATGATACTCTGTGCTATCTCAAATAGTAATGCTCTGCTCATCCAAAAAGTGATTTCTTTCTCACAGTCAATGTAATTTTTCTCTCATATCCACTCTTATTTCATGTTTCATAGGAAAAAAAAAAGACTTCCACCATTCTGGTGAAAATAATGAGATTAAATTAATTTGATTTTATATCAAATTTGCTGCAAGTCAATTCCTCTAGCATGCTAAAAGGAGTGCCAAATCTACCTGTTTATTTGCTACATCACTAAGTGTATATATCATAAGTGAATTGCAGCTAAATTCCATTCTGAATTGAAATTGACAAGTTTAATATAAAGTAGTCAAAAGACTTCTGTTTCACTTCCTGAGTTGTTATGGTAGAGTTGTTTGACTAGGCTCACTTTAAATGTCATACAAGTCTTTTCATTTCAAAGGGAATGTGAATTTTTTCTAATTGCTTTTTTATGATAACTTCTTATAAAAGCCAGTTCACACAACTGATGCTCTTTTCATTCCCTCTTTGTACTAGTTTCTTGATCCCTTCATCTGCACATACAATTACATTTTATAATTGCTCATCAGATTCACAAGTGGAAATATTACTCTGTGGATAAGAAATATCAGGTATCAGGAGCCTTACATTTACAATCTAACTCTGTATTTCTCAGTTGGTTTTGTGGGTTTTTGGATCAAAACCACCAAAAAGAAAAAAAAAAACCAATAAGTTTTCCAGGTATAGTTTAGAACATTAATAGCCTCTGATGCTGATATTGGAAAGAAAAAGAAGAAAACCTCCAAGCATCTCACCCTATGTATCTCACAGTAGAAGTTAAGAATAGCCTTGGATTTGTTTTGCTTATGAAAGTAAGAGCGGTTTTTCCTGTTCTGCCGACTGGTAATGAGCAGACACTTTGTGCTCCAAATATCTTGCCTTCAACTCTTCTTGTAGCCAAAATCAACCCACACAGCAACTTTTCCCTCCTGCAGGTGGGGAGCAAATTGGCAGCAATGAGCAAGTGCAGCTTATCTCACTTGCCCCCACGCTTCCCATATTAGCCTTGAAATGCTCATTTCACCAAGTCTGACATAACACTGTTTTCAAGTGAGAGTGGACAAAGATAATGCCAGCATTCACCTGGGCGCTACACGTGCCTTAGAAGGCTGACATATGAGCCCAAAAACTGAAGACACACCCTTGTACACCTCCTAGGACATGGATATCTCTTTTACAGAAGTTTCCGTATTAATATTCCTTATTCATTCTTATTCTATTCTGAAGTTGCCCCATGCTTTTTCTATGATGAAAGATGATCAGTCCATAGCTTCTTTTTTTTTTTTTTTATGGGCAGCAGGTTTTTTGCTGTTCAGTTTACAAATTTGAGCAATTTCCTACCTTTACTCTCCTATGAAATGCAGCTGAGATTGACTCTGCGTCTTCTATAAAGGGAGTGCATGACAAAGGAGTTATTAAAATAATCTTGCTACAAAAAAAACCCAAAACCCATTTCTTTGCAGCAAAAACATACTTAAGTGGAGGATATATTTCAGAATGAATAAAGAGGATAGTGGTGCCAATCATAATGTGGATGTATGCAGACTTTATAGGATAACAGTTTGCTTAATCTACTTAACTGGGAATTAAAATTAGAGCTATTAAAGAATTGTAGCTGTAGTGAATTCACAATTAAAAAAATAGAAAACACAAAATCTAAGACAAATAGGGCTAAAGAGAATAAAGGACATTTATGTTCAAGAGAAAGTAGATAAATTCTGACAATATTAATGGTCACAACAAATAGAAATTATAGAACTGTTAGTTAAATGAAAGAAAGGTAGAAATATTCCATATTTTTCTTCTGCATCTGACAAAAAACACTAGGAGAAAAGACAGCAATTTAATAATAACTCAGTAGGATACAAAAGCAATGATGACTAAGACTGGGCATGACAGTCCATATAAGGAGCTTTGAAATGACAGTCGGTTATCTTTCTGAGCCAGGAACAGCTACCTTCAGTAGGTCTCTGAACCATTTAGAAAATTCAGAGCACTGAAGATAAGCAACATTTGAGGCATCCATTTTAGGGGCCAGCTTATGCAACAGCTTATGGAAAACAATCAAACTTGTCAGCTGGACACCAACAAAAAATAACTACCCATGTAAAAAGACATCTATTCTGGGATAAAGTCAAGATGCCATACTTCTAGGACAAGTATTACTACCTCAGGATGGATATCTAAGTGAAGGACTTGGGAAGTCAGAGTGATATGTCTGTGTTCGTGTGAATGAACATAAACTGCCTCTCCCTCAACTTGCTCAGTCAATAGCCGTACTTGCAGTTGTTCCCACAGTAACCCAACCTTGTAACCCTAATGCTAGACCCAGTGCTGTCTCCAGCAGCATTTGGGCTGCATTTGGCCTTGGCCAAAAAGTTAGTGCTGTCTTCAGGTGTGTAAGGTGGGTGATGCTGAGTGGAAACCTCAAGAGAATGTCATCTCTGCATGTTATCAGACTACTCTGTCCATTTGAAGAAAGGTATTAACAAACAGGCAGAATGAAATTTAGGGCAAGAAGGGAGTCATGAAAGAGGTTTTAAAACCTGACTTATAACAAGATTCAGAAAACTTCAACCATTTTTCTTATCATAGAAATTGCATCATCTAAACCTAAGTACCTCATAAGGACAGAAATTTGACAGAGGGCTCTTCAATCTGCTTGATAGCACTTTGAAGTTAGATCAATTTAGATTGAAATAGATGTTAAAGCTCAGTGTAATAAACCTCTGAAAAAAAATTGTCAAGACTTTCTTCGGAGCTTCTACTATAAATATTTTTAGTAAAGATACTTGGGTTTTTTTTCCATTAAGGTATTAAACCAGAAACTCATTCAGAAAAAAACAAGTTTATGCTAAAGAGATTATCAAGATCATCAGACTAATCCTTTTGGCCTTAGAAATCACTCACATGAATTCATGTAACACTTCACACTTAGAGCTTTCATATGAATGTTGTTTTAAATAAGGTATTTGATCATTTTCTGTCCCTTTTGTTTTCAGACTTTTCCCCCCATGCTCTTCCTGAACTCTGGTTTCATTCCACTGACTCTGCTTGAAAAACTTTTTTCTTTCACTCTTACTGAGGAATCCAATCTTTTATTTCTTCATCTTTTTCTTCAGTTTCAGTTTTCTTTATTTCTTTCTAAGTTTGTTTTCCTTCCCATCCCTCCTTTGTCTTTCCTTCCCATTTTCAATCTTCTTTAGTCTCTTTTTTGTCCTATTTATTTTTTTCCAAACAAAATGTTTAATGTGACCACATGTTGAACAAGTGTTCCAGGGAACATAAAAATAAGTTAATAACAACTCACAAATAATAATAATTTTAAAAACATGCATTAGTGTAAGCAGAAGACATTAAAAAAGTCATAATATCCACATCCTGCAAAACACATGGAGATGATTTATGAGGATGCTGAAATGTAACATATTAGCTAGTTGCTTTTGATTCTGACTTTTATAGCTTCACTCAGTGAATTTTCTAAGATGTAAAGGCAGGTATGTTGAAACTACTTTAAAGAGTTGGCAGAAAGAATACATATGCCTTTTTTTCAGAGAGCCAATCACATCTAGGGGTGATCTTACTGTTCTAGAAATTCTAACAGGTATATCTGAAAGGCATTATCCTCTTATGAACAGCTATTACCCTTTCTGAGATAGGTGTGCAACCCCAGAGTCTTACAATTATATATTCTCACACAGATCCAGCAGCGTTTCAAGTCCTTCTATTTCTTCCTTTCAGGGTCTTATAGTCCAAACTCAGTGAAAGTAACTTTGTGTCTAGTCACTGGAACTAATCAGAGCAAAATGCTGCAATTTAGCTCCTGAGCAGAAATTAAAGTTCTTTGATACCTGATTGAAAACTTTACACAGAAGCCTGCCGGGCTTTACTTAATTCATGACTCACACATCTTTCAGTGAATTCTTAAACAATCTTACATTTCCATGTAAATATATGGAATGTGAGTTAAATGGTTTAGTGTGAAAAACTTCCTTATCACAGGCAAGTGTCATGGTTTAACTCCAGCTAGCATCTAAGCACCACACAGCCACTTGCTCGCACTCTTCTCCTAGCATGAAACAGGAAAGAATTGGTGTATTGGGTCTGAGGTGCTGATGATTTTCCACAGCAGCCTTTGTAGTGCTGTGCCTTAAGTTGATAACTAAAAGTGTGTATTGATAGCACATAAAGGTTTTGGCTAGTGCTCATGTGGCATCAAGGCTGTCCCTCCAGCATTCTTTCCTCCATCTTCACCAGTTGCTGTGGTTGGGCAGGAGCCTGGCAGGGGCCATGGCCAGGACAGCTGACCCAAGCTGACATCCATACCATATGACATCAGCTCAGCAATATAAACTCGGGGAGAGGAGCAGGAAGGGGGATGCATTTGTGATTCACTTTTGCCTTCCAAAGCAACCATTACAAGTACTGAAGCCCTGTATCCAAGAGAAGTGGTCAGACATTGCTGCTGATGGGAAGTAGAGAGTAATATCTTTATTTGCTTTGCTATTTCTTTATTAAACTACTTTTATCTCAACCCATAAGGCTTCCATCTTATTTTCTTCCCTCCCTGGCTTGCTGAGAAGGGAGGTGATAGAGTGGTGTGGTGGGCACCTAGCATCCAGTCAAGGTCAAACCACCACAACTGGGAAAAAAGAAAACTAAAAATAAAGGGTTGATATAAAGACAGTTTAATAGGACAGAAAAGTAATGTATTAATAATAGCGATTATAAAAATAATTTGAGTATGCACAATAAGTGATGCCCTATATCATTGTTTATCACTTGTCAACCAATGTCCAGGTGTTCCTGAGCACTAGCCCTCAGATGGCTTTTTCTCTCCAATTTATGCTGAGCAGGACTTCATATGGTATGGAATATCCCAGTTGCCTTGGCTGTGTCCACTCCCAACTTGTTATGACACTGCAGCCTTATTGCTGGTAGGGCATGAGAAACTAAAAAATCCTTGACTTAGTATAAGCATTACTTAGCAACAACTAAAAACATCAGTGTGTTTTCAACATTATTCTTATACTAAATCCAAAACACAGCACTGTACCAGCCACTAGGAAGAAAATTAACTCTGTCCCAGATTAAATTAGGACAGCAAGTTTCTCCTATGCATATCCAGATCATTTTTTTTTCCACTGAAGCATGAGTGCTGTATTTTTCATTTTTATGCTATGCTACTTACGTGAATAAATCCATTCACCAAATCTGATGTGTATCCAGGATTCACCTTTTTCTTAAAGGTAACAGATATTCTTGTTAGATGTTAACTTTCCATTTCAGACATTGCTATTCTATATTTCAAAGGAAAGCTATTTAAATTGATTTATGATTATATGTATGCATTACTGCTCTCAGGGAGACAGAATCTGGCTTTCAAACAACTGAGCAAGAACAAAGCTATTCAAAATTTAAGTGATAGTCTACAAGGCATTTCATTCTTCCTACACATTGCAGTTCTCTGTTCAAAAGTACAACAATACCTAGAGGATGGTAAGGAAATTGAATGATAACTTAAAATAATTTTTTTTAAAAAAATAAGAAAATAACAGATAATTATATTGAGATTGTTCCAGGAAAATGTCATAGATACAGGGAGTAGCCCAGGAGTCTCATCAGAGTCGTGTTTCTTCTTTCTTTTCCTTAATAAATGTATTTATTTATTTGTATGACTAACATTATCAGTTTTCTACAAAAGAGAAGAAAAAAGATAAGAAACAACAGTCAGAAAACTAAGCTGTTGAGATAATGATTTGAAAGACAGGATTAGAGACATCAGCAGGGCAGTAAGAGGGTCACAAATCACTGAGCCCACTGCACAGAAAATGGCAAACAAAAGTGAGTTAGGAGTGAAGACAGAATGTAATAAAGTGGCAAGGAATCCATCAAAGTTAACATTGTTCATGGCTTTTGGCAAGAGGAAAACTTTGCCTGGATTAGAAGTAGTTGAATCTGATGGGCAGTGGTGGACAGAACCCAGGCCCAAGGACAGGAGGGTGCTGTGGTTCCCTGTCCCACTGTGCTGCCATAGAGAGACTTAGCACTCACTCCTATGCACTGCATGTTTGCACTCACACTACACATTTATTCAGGCCCACAGGTCAACACACAAAGAAAGTGTGTTGGGTTTCCAAGTGTACATCTTCATACACCCATCACTCGGACAAACATGAAGAGCACAAGGTGGCCAAGTCCTGTTCCTTCTCTTCTGATTACTGTCTGCTAGTGCAATACAGCACACACAATAAATGCATCATTGCTGCTGTTGGCCTTTTCAGTCTCTCCAGGAGCAGTCCTCTCATGTTCACCAGCTAGTGTGGGTTAAGGTTTGCTAGTGTTCACACAAATATACTCTAAGAAGAAAGCACAAACACGTAGAAGGTAGTCAGAAAATATATTTAATGAGAACAGACTGTGCTGATTAAGCACAGGGCTCTGTCAGACAAGCTGCTAACCTTTACATTCGGTTGGCCTCTTGTTCTCTTTTGCCTTCTTTTTTTTTTCTTTCATTTTTATTCCTCCCCAGTCCATTTTGATCCATCTCTTTACTCAGCTTAGATCTTTCCCCACTGACTCATCTTGACGTTTTTCAGTCCAGAGACAAACTTTTCCCCATCCCTTAGGTACTTTCCACTGGTTAGGTTATGAGGGTTCCTCTGCCTATCATTGTTCCTTTGAGTTCACCATGATAAGCCTTTAATCACAGAACTGCAGCCTGCAGGAAGAAAAACCATGTCATGAATAACAGAATGACAGAAAGAGTAAAAGTTAAGCTATTCATCTGGGGACAATGAAAGAAATGTCCATAAAATAAGAATAATCTTAAATAATAGTAGATATAATGACAAAATCGCCAGAAAAAGTCAGGGAAGACAGTAAAAGAAATACAGGCAAAGGTGGACACTGGTCTAAACTAGAGACAAAAAGAGGAAGCATCATATGTCAGGCTGCCTCATAAATGAGGCACAACATACATCCTGAAATCAATCTGTGTCCAGACGGCATCTGGCTGCACACTCATCAAACTACACACTGATCACCTCTCCCTTCTTCCCCCCACATAAATCAGCACTCTGTATGCATGAAAGCTTCAAGCAGAGCTATGGAGAAATGCGTACCCTGTCACACGTGGGCTAGTGCAGTTGGTTTTTGAGGACAGAGAGGAGGTCAACATGGACATTTCTCATTTGCTGGAGAGCCAGGTGTGATGTGTTTAAGGTGATAATTTGACTACATATATCCTTGAGTTGGTATTTCATCTTCAACTGTAGCAGAACAGGACATATGCTTTTACTGCAAACATAATGAAACATCTGTTTCCTTTTTCCCTCTTTCAGTCAGGCTCCTGCTACCTGTCAATCACACAAGTGCCATACACAGGAAGATTTGAAGAGCATTTGTAATTAGTTTCCATCCCAAAGCAAAGCTACTGCCAGCTAGCACCATGTGCAGCAGTGTAATCACAGACACATCTAAGGGAGAGGAAGGCACTTAACCATGTGTGCTTTGGGGAAGATCCTTGTGCCTACACCTACACTAGCACCTTAGTTTCAGAGACTACTCCAGGGCAGTGGATCTCCACCACCTTGTTGCATGTTTTCAAAGCATCCCTTATGCGGTTTTAGCTACAGCTGAATTTAAGCTTTAGCTAAATACTTACTCCAATGATTCTTAGACCTGCTTGGGTCATAAATACCATCTTACCAAAGAAAACTTTCCAAAGAAAATTTTCATGTGATCACCCAGTTTGTGAAATAACAGTTTAGAGACATGAATAAACAGGCCATTCATTGTAATTTGTATTCACACTGAGAACAGACCCAGGTTCATTTAATTTACTGCTTTAAATCTCCACACAGCTACTGTGTATGGCCATAAATCCAGTGTGGGATACGGGAGCTACACCAAATTGCTATTCCTGAGAATTCAAATTAGTTGCCAGAGATTGCACTATTTCTGCAGGATTTCTAATGACATAAGGAGTTACTTTGCATAAAGAAATGTTCCTAGAAACTAGGATTAAAGCAAATGTTTTATCCAAGGGGGAAAAAGCCTGGATTCTTTTATCTTCTTTTCTGATTATAAAGAGTCAACAAAAAAAAAAATAGAATCAGGAGTATTGTACAGAAAAGAAGAAAACTTGACATTCCCAGCATCTTTCAGTGCCTTTTCAAGGGGCCTTTAGCCTACAATAATAGGTATTCAGAGTAGGATTTTCACGAACTACATTAGAAATAGTGTTCATTATATTTTCATGTGCATTTCAACTCACAAACTCATTCAAATAAACTTCAAAATACAACAAAAAAACACAATAAGATGTTTCAACTTTCCCATATTTTAATTCTTTGGCATTTTAAAGTGCAACTAGTGTGGTATCTGGTATTATCCCACACAAGGAATTGGATTTTCACAATGCCTAATGCCATACAAAACAGCTGCAGAAATCATACAATTTTGACTACAGAAATTGATCAGACAGTGGCTACACATTGAGTGTGTGTCATCTGGGCACAATTTCCAGACCACACATCCATGCCAATTGTCTGCATAATTTTTGGAAGACAAATATAGACCATTTGGAGCACAGTAAAATGATTAAGATGTTCTAGTCTGCACTCAGAAAAAATTTACAGCTGTACACAGCATTATGCTTGGGGTGAAGTCAAATGCTTCTCACTCTGTCTTGTCCTAAAAACAGACTGATATTTAAACATCTTTCAAGCGTCTTCCTTACCTATTGTAATGCAGCAGCATACATTTTCATTTAGTAGAACTCTTGCTGACCTGGCCCTTTTCATGTACATCGACCTTGACAACAAAGTCTGAGAGATAACAGATTTGGGCACTGAATTCAGCCGTCCTCCACATCTGGTTTTGTTTTCTTGTCTGAAAGATGAAATTCGGACTGCTGAGGAATTGTGTTAAGATGTAACAGTTCTCATGATAAATGTGACTTTAGGGTTTCATGACTATCATGATGCTTCAACTTTATTCTGATGCTCTGCACTATTCTCTAGCTGGAAGACTCATGGTGGAAATCAGGATTTCATTGAAAGATGGAAACAAATACAGAGGATATTTTGCTGAACTTACTTTTAACTGGGAAAAAAAACACCCAAAAATCTATTCTTCTAAATGTCTGAGTAAGTAGTTCTGCATTTTTCAAGATGAAGGTTTTCCTTAATACTCATTTTCAGTATGTGCCACTGTACAGAAAATAGTACTCTGGAACTACAGGCCATGTTGGCAGTTTAAATTTATTTTGATTATACAGTAGGAAAACATGAGTGTATGTACCAATTCAGACTCTAGAGAGAATGTGACTATATGTGCAAGTCGAAAGCTTCTTATTTCAACTTTGTTATTTTGAACCTCTGCAGGCATAAGAAGAATATTATAAGAGAAGGGGAGGGGGGTTGTAAAAACAAATGTTTTATTAGGTCTACTGATACAAGTAAAAAAAAAAGAATTATTCAACATTTAATTTTATATGTTTAAAATAGAAGCAGCACATATATATTTTTTCTTGAGTGCATTTTTACCTCAGATACTCCTGAGAAGCAGAATTCTAATCGTTTAGATACGTGATTTACAGGAATCACTTTGGGGAGGAGCAGTCACTGGCCATTTCTTATGCCAGATTGGTGTAAAATCAGAATTGTAACACTTTCAATATAAAATATAGCATATTGTCAGTTTTACGAAAACAGGGGTTTTTTTTCCACCTCAGTCTGAAACAAACACACACTAAAACCTCAGTAGCTTACAAAAGAGAATCACTGACAGCTGGTCATCTCTGCTGCTAGCATGTATAACTTGTCAATAAAAATCAGCTCTGTGCACAGGGTTTGTCACTCTCAGATGATTCTAGGTTAGAAAAGTATTAATTTCTCACAAATAACTGTCAATCTCCTCTCTTTGAAAGACAATGCTTTTCAAAAAAATAATCTGCTTTAAAATAAATGTTAAAAAGCTTCTACTTATAAAAAACCACTGAACACATACACTGTGTAGATGAATTCAATTAGAGGACAATTTCAGAAATAATTAATAAATTTTCTCGTTCTTTCTTAAATATACCCTTTTGCAGAAACATAAGACAAGTTTGTTTTCAGAAAAACTCCAGATCTTAACCAATAATACTGAAGTATCACAATGGGAAAAATTCAGCTGTAAAATGGTGGCATACAGGGAGCACCACTTCCAGTAAGATAAAAGACACTGGAAAAATAATTTTAATAAGCTTTTAATGTAAACAGAATGCATTTTTGTTAATAGACAAGATATTGATGAAGGATATTACACATAGATATTAGAAAGTAAATCCATGAACACAAGCACTATTCCTTTTGCTGCTGCTACCTACTCAAAGTATCAACATAGCTTTTGTATGTCTATACTGTTGTACTGTGTTTTTCAGAGCAGTGGCTTAAGGACAACAGAACACTGGGAGAAAAAAAAAAATCTATAAAGCATTTTGTACCCTATCGTTGCTTGTAATTTGTTGACAGCAGGTAGGAGGATGAATACAGAGAATATCTGGCATTCAGGGAGTTACCGACCTATCGATGTAGTTAAAATCTGTATTTTTTTTTTTAATATTGGCAATTATAATGCAAAACTATAGTCTGGTAAAACAGTAATAGTTTTAATTACCAATATTGTTATTGACAATAGTTTCAGAGGAGGGTCGCAAAAATGATGAGAGGACTGGAAAAGTGACTGTAGAAAATTAAGAAAAGCTGAGAGTGTTGAGATTCAGTCTGGAGAAGAGAAGGCTCTAGGGACACCATATTGTGGCCTCTCAATATATAAAAGAAACTCATAAGAAAGATGGTGAGAGGCTTTTTCCCAGGGCCTGTGGTGACAACAAAAGGGATAATGTCTCTAAGCTAAGAGAGAGTAGATTTAGTTTTGATTCAAGAAAGAAAATTTTTTATCATGAGGATGGTGAGACAGTGGAACAGGTTACCCAGTGAAGTTGTGGATGCCACATCATAGCAAGTGTTTAAGGTCAGGTTGGATGGGGCTTTAAGCAACCTCATCTGGTGAGAGATTTCCATGTCCATGACAAGGAGTTAGAACTAGATAATTAATCTTTAATAGTGTCTTCTGACCCAAACTATTCTGTGATTTTATGATTCCCCAATAAGCTGTTCGTAATAGTACTATCAATTATACATTACCTTACAGAAAACCAGTATAAGACATGTCCGATGTTGTTTTCCTTCTGGAAGTGACTTCTTGTAATTTTTAACTACATAAACACATGCTGAGTTTCATCTCAACCCTTCTGGGCTTTCAAACTTTAACACTTTCCCCTCAAACACTGCAAAATGTCAACAGAAAACAGCCAGCACATGATTATTTTAGCTCTCCTGCACTGACTGAAGAGAATAGCCAGATGAGAGCAGTTATACATTACTTAAATGTAATTGCAGTTTTTTACTTCAGCTTTTCAGTGGTTCTGGGTAAAAATAGTTGCTGAATATCTGAGATCAAATAAATTCTGTCAAAACACAATCTTTTATTAATTAGATTCTTGTAGATACGATTTGAAATATGAACTGCATTCAGCTAAATTCTACTTAGGGGACAAAGTGCCCTATAAAATAGCTTTTAAAGGCATTCTGCTCCTTTCAATTTGTACAGAACTATTTTGTGGAGAGTTTTCACATTGAAATTCTTCAATAAGTTTTCTTAGAACATTCTCTTAGAATCACTCAGTAGTCTCTTAAAAATAATAATGCTTACGTGAGATACGGAACTCTTACCTCCTTGGTCTTTTTCTTTAGAACATCACCTAGACAACCTCACAGTGCTTTTGCAAGACTCTGACATGTGCATATGTTCGAGAGTACCACTTTCCAAACTCCTGCTTGATGCTATTTTACTTTCTTCTCCAGTCTTTCAGCTTTTAAGATTTCTTCCAACTGCCTTTGAAGTGTGTTTGAAAGGCACTATACAGTACTTATTTGCATAATAACATTGTATAATACTTGTATTGTGCTGCACTCAACTTCTACTACTGCAGTGACCTGTGTGCTTTCATAAAGGTTGCATAATGGTGGCCATTAGGCTTTAAATAGATGAGTCTTGAAAATATCATGATGAGACATAACTGATAAATGCTAACTGACCTTCTAATAAAGTCAGATTTTCTCCCATTTTACGAGATGGGAGAAAACTGTCTAGAAAACTGAAGACTCTTCAGATGCAGTTTCCAGGAATAATATGAGTTCTTGAGCACTTTATCACATTAAGAGGTAATTGTGCATTTTACTTTGTAATGGGCATTTTCAAAGCCAATGACGAGAATATTCACAGATGTTTTCTACATGATGCGTAATAAATAGACACATTGTTTGTTATGAAGTGCCTTCCTTCCTTTTTGTAAGTTGTTGACATCAAGGAATCAAGCCCTTTGCTGCAAACTAAGAAAAGCACTGGCAAAGTTTTATTACCCCTCATCTCGCTGTAAGAAGACCAGTCACTATTCTACTTTGTAAGATTTGCAAGATACTTAACACCTTCCTCAAACAAGTTGTTTCTGTATAAAGCCATCATTTGTTAATGAATGTTATCTACTGATGTCTGATCTATCTAGTAATTAGTGTTTCTGGTTCTTTCTTTTTCCTCTTCTAGAAAAAAAAAAATCTCAAACCAAATCAAAACCAAGCAAACACAGTTCTCTGGTTCAAAATCTAGTGAGTGCATGAAGTACTAAAAAAAAAAATCTCAAACCAAATCAAAACCAAGCAAACACAGTTCTCTGGTTCAAAATCTAGTGAGTGCATGAAGTACTATAAAATACTCTTGTCAGTTGTTCCAGCTCCTAGGATTGTTGTCACAGGTTTGGCCAGAACTCTTAGAAAGAGGGAAACAATGGGTTGAAATGGCTTCATGTGGCATCTGATATTATGTACTTAGGACTGTGTGGGGCATTTTACAGCCTTCCTGATGGACACTTAAGTACACTTTTTAGGGAATGGAGCCTGTGATGAACCACAGTTGATCTTCAAGCACTGAGATTTCAGAGAGCGCTTGGAACAATATCTGCTGTCAGCGATGAGGGTTGATCTCATTAACGTTTACAAATATGTAAAGGGCAAGTGTCAGGAGGATAGAGCCAGGCTCTTCTCGATGTCCAATGATAGGACAAGGGGCAATGGGTATAAGCTGGAACATAAGAGATTCCAAAGAAATATAAGGAAGAATTTCTTCACTGTGAGGGTGACGGACCATTGGCACAGGCTGCACAGATGGATTGTGGAGTCTCCTTCTCTGTGGGCATTCAAAACCCACCTGAATGAGTTCATGTGTGACCTACTCTAGGTGGTCCTGCTCTGTCAGGGAAGTTAGACTAGATGATCTCTCGAAGTCCCTCCCAGCCCTTGAGATTCTATGATTCTGTGATGTTGGTGGCAACGTGGAGGATGGCCAGTGATGTTGGCAGTTGCTCTCTTCTACCTGTGTCCATGAGAATGTGTGAGCATTCTCCCTATACAGTCACACTAGTCCCAGGAACTTGCAGGGAAGTTTCTTCACTTTGTGTAGCCCTTACTGCAGAGATTGGGATGATAGCAGGGCTTACTTGCTTGCAGCACTGCACAGCAGCTAAACCACAGCTTTTCAAGTACAGCTATGATGAACAGGTGTGGCCGCATCTTCTCCACTCATGAACACCTGAATGACTTTTAATTTAGTCCAAGCTGCTTTGTGTAAAACTACCAGAGCGGAAAGTAAGAAGTGATTTGTTGTTAACTGCTGTACGGATCTAACTAAGGCTCTGAACCACAACAGTTTTCCAGATAGTTAATGTTCTTTCATCATTGTTACAGGGGCTTCTGTTATTAACAAACTGACTCCCATATGCAGGAAGTATAGAACAAGTTCCTAGTTAAATCATAACATTTTGAGATCTGGAAATATCTTATGGGTTCCACATTGCTCATAATAAAGTAGATGACAGTCATTAATATCTGGTTGATTAAAAAACTAGAATGATCAAATTATAATGATCAATTAATCATTTTGCATCAAAGGTAGTATTTCTATAAGCAGCTTATAGTCAGCAAAAGTCTATCTTTCAAAGTCAGTGTGGTCTAGGAATCATGCATGCTAAATTTCTCTGCAGTCATTTTCGTTTTGCTTATCTTAATTATTGTGCTTGAAGTTTTTATTCAGCTATCTAGTAGCTTTACTTGGAAACTTTATTGTGTACCAAGATGCCTTTACCCCATCAAAAATGTGTTTCTCATTTCTACTCTTAAGTTGTTCAAGTTGAATACTCCAGCCCTGAGTTCACAGTGTGCTTTTGTAGGCCACAGTAAGTAGTCTTTTAGGTCCTCATCTTTTCCTTTAATGAAAATATTTACACACTTCAAGAATGTAATCTCAATTCGTGGCCCTTAGCAGGCTGAGAGCTCTCTGTTGTGAGAGGTGTTTTTCCTGGCTTTCAGGGGCTCTCTACTCTGCTTTTTTTTTTTTTGCCTTACCTCCAAATTTTTCAAATCCTCTTATAGTGATGACAGCAGGGTTGCACTCAGTATTCCAGTCTAAGCATTGCTCTATGTTGACAAAAATCACCTCATTGCTCACTGATTTAGACATTCTAGGATCACATTAACATTTTTATTACAGACTATGCTGACTGCTCAAGTTAAGTTGCTAGCATTTCCAAGGCCTAAGTATTTTTTAGAGGCAGGATCTTCTATGTCTGGATTTCTAAAAGTAGATTATTAACTGATTTTATTAAATGAACCCTCTAGATGAAGAGGGGGGGCTAAGATAGTGGATTTCTGAGCAGTTAGAGAGGGCCTTGGATTACGATTACACTGCGATGCAATATCAAGTCTCTTACAACAGAATGTGATCTAGAAAAGTTTTTGTCAGTTCCTCCTAAATCTTTCTGCATCCCTTTTGTCCCTACATGTGTAATATATATAATTTGACAGTCAGCGTTTCCATTTACAAATGACAATTAAAATACCCCTTCTGAACTGCTTTTTAATAAGAGGCCATTTCAATCACTTTGATTAGTCACTTATTCCTTTCATTCTTTTTTTGCTCTGAAAGGTCTTTCATCTGTTTCCATATTTTAGAATTGCTAAAAGGCAACTTTTAAAAGTGATTTCAGCATGCTACACTACAGAGTGATATTGCAGGAAAAGACATATAACAAACAACAGAATATGGAAGTTAAGGTCTATCTGTGACTGTAAACTGAACAAATGAACTGTTGTTGAGTTTGCTTGTGCCTGTATGGCAGCAACAAAACCAGGAAGGCTAAAGCCCTTTTGGTATTAAACCTGCCAAAGAAAGTAAAGGAAAACAAGACAGGCTTTTTCAAATACATCAACAGCACAAAGAAGATTAGGAAGAAAGTGAACCTGCTGATGAACAAAGAAGGTGTACTGGTGACAGAGGATGCAGGGAAGGCAGAACTACTGAATGCAAAACTACTTTGCCTCAGTCTTCTCTGTCAAGGCCAGCCCTTAGGAAGCCCATTCCCTGGAGTATAGTAGAACAGTGTGGAGAACAGGACACTTTCACTTGGTGGACAAGGATGAGGTTAAAGGTCTGCTGGGCAAGCTGGACATCTGTAAATCTATGAGATCTGATGGGATGCACCCACGAGTGCTGAGGGAACATTGATGCTGATATAACTGCTAAGCCACTCTCCATCATTTTTGAACTATCATAGAGCGCAGATGAGGTGTCTGAGGACTGGAGGAAGGCCAACGTCACTCCAGTTTTCAAAAAAGGTAAGGAAGAGGACTTGGGAAACTACAAGCTGGTCAGCCTTGTCTTGGAAAGATGATAGAGAAGAGGACACTGAGGGATGATCTCATTAATGTTTACACATACGTAAAAGGCGGGTGTCAGGAGTATGGAGCAAGGCTTTTCTCAGGGATGGCCAATGATAGGACAAGGGGCAATGGGTATAAGCTGGAACATAAGAGAATATGTCCCAAAGAAATGTTTCCAAAGAAATGCAAGGAAGAATTTCTTTACTGTGAGGGTGATGGAGCACTGGAACAGGCTGCCCAGGTAGGTTGTGGAGTATGAAGGTAAATAGAGCAATTAGAGCCACTTGTGATTCAGAGACCCTCTGCTCCTTATTTTGGGTCACTTACACATAAGTGATGATGTAAAATTACTCCTAATAATTATTTCCTAACCAAAGTGATATATACAGATTTTCATGTTAATTAAATTCATATAATAAACTCACTGATTCTACCAAAACTGAAGACCCAAAACCACAGATAATCTCTAAAAGTCCTTTCCAACCCTACCATTCTATGATTTCCCAAAATATCAGAGTCCATTGCTCTTCCCACTAATGTAAACTGTAATTAACATGTGTATGCAATTTCCATGTGCCTGGAGAGATCCCTGTACTTCACGCTGCAGAGACTCCTAGAAACTGGGCTTATACATTCGAACTGCATTGGGGTGCTCTTTGCATCCAATGCCTGGTAATTTCACTACTCCTCCAACAGCCTTAAGCACAGAGTCACAGCTGAACAGGTCAGTCTGCTGAATCATTAGGGTTTCTCCTTTTATCATGCCAAATAAATCCACACCACTAACATGGACAAGTCAAAAGTCTAACAAAAAATCCACAATGGTTTAAGAATTTCACATTCTTACCCATTTTCGGGACATAAGAGGTTTCATATCATTTATTCAAGAGCTTTTTAATAGAGGTCTGAGTTTCCCCCTTTCCCATATTCCAGCTCATGGGGCTATGGGGATCAGTGTGTCAGTAAATCACTGTCTGCCCTGTCCAGCTTTCAGCACTAGTCTTTTAATTTTGCCACAGCTCCCTGCCTCCTGAATGAGTTCCACCATAAGGGACACCTTAATATCCACCACTTGGAGAAGCAGTGAAGTAGTCACAAATACTGCTGATCCCTGAAAAGAGCCTACATTGTAATAGTGCAGCATCCATACAGTGAAGTATAGCCAGCTACTATTGTTCTCCACTGTCTCTTCTTATTTTCTTAATTTGTTTCTGTCCATTTCTCTGATTTTTGTTCACCTGTTTGCAATGTTATCAGTTATCCTTTCTTATATCAGCTTAACAAGCCTTCATTCCTCTCTGTACAATATCTCCATTTTTCAGCCATTCTTAGGCACAGGAGTAGACCATCTGAATTCATCAGACTTACATAGGCACAATGTTTGCAGTAGCCAAAATGGAAAAAGGAAGTTCATCTGTTTCTCATAGTACTGAAAAACACCCCAAATTACCTGATAAAGCTAATATAAAAACATTTGTTCTTCCACAGATTTCAGAATCAGAGTTTGGTGGCTATGTTGTACATTGCTGTAAAGGAGCAGCCTCCACTGTTTCTTCCAGCAGCACCTCTCCTGTGGCACCAAAATACCATACAAGACATTTTGACTAATTCACTACTTGCACCAGGTATTTGGACAACTCAATATCTATGTGCTGCTTCCTCTGTCTCTTCCAGAATCCTGTTTTTGAGAGTGCTCCTTAGAGCAGCTATCAAAAGGTAAAGATAAAATATTGTGGTTTAATCAAGGTGTACATGCAGAGAACAGCTGTGACAATTCTACATTTACATACTGCCTCTTAAATACAATTGATGATGTTATCCTTGGATTTTGCCGCTTTTGTTCACCAAAATTATCAATCTTTTCAGTACAAAGGGCAAGATCAGACCCTAAAATAACCATCTCTTTTTTTTCAATTATTTCACTTTTAATATCAAAACTTCCCATCTGTGTCAGAAAAATAGTCTTTAGGCAAGTTACATTACCAAAATAGCTTTACTGAGAGCATAGCATTGATTCTTAGTGCATAACACATCCAGATTAGTTTAGGAAAAGGGAGAAAAAAGTTAAATTTTAGAAGAATTAAGATGAATGCAAAAGTGATAAAGAAGAAATATGCCTGAAATTACTGTTGATGTAGCAAAAAATGTACCTAAAAATTATGAGAATATATAATTTATAGAGAAATCTTATTGTCAGAATAGCAAGAACATTTTCTTTAATAAAAAAGATGTCACTGACTTTGTAGAAGTCATCATCATCAGCAACAAAAATCAGTGCTCAAGATTCAATGACAGGTAACACTTTTCTGTGAAGCTGGAGAAGTGTATTTTGCTGGATTTTTCATTTATTCTTTCTTCTAAAAACCCTAAAAACATATAATTTCATCACGGCCAATTCTCAGCTTAGACAGAGCCTCTGGATTTGAACCTGTGAGGTGTTTGACATGTTGCAATTTCCTTTTGTCCTTTCCAAACAGAAATATTCCCTGTTAGCCAATGAAAGTTGGACAAGGAAGTGAAATATGGGTATGTTTCCATAGCAACTGCAGCTACAGATCCTGCACCTTCTCCTGATACATCTTTGTCCAGAGAGAGAACCCATACGGCTTGATTCACACAGATAAGTGTGATATGCAGATGTGTGGTGGGGTCCATGGGATGTATTTGTATGCTGTGAATTCACACACATTTGTTGGCAGGACTGAAGTAAAGGAAAGTCCTTTCTCCCAGGAGGTTTTATATGGAAAGATATTGTATCCTCTAGGGATGGCACCATCATTCGTATGAGGTACCAGTGGTGTCAAGCTCAGGTGAGGCTAGGGGACCTTCAGCCAGCTAAGAAAATAAATACCATAACCAGGGGAAGAAACAGCTCTTGAGAAACAAAAGTCAACTGGTTATAACTGCAGTGCTAATATGTGAAGCTAAAAGTTTACCACAGAGCATAGACAATGTGTTTCCTTGCTCATCTTGCCCTCCTTAGTCTAAATATCATAATTGACACTTCATAAATGTAGGCTTTCTTTCTCAAGATTCTTCTCTCAAAAAGCTGCGCATTAACAGTGTAGCATACACTGCTGTGTTAGGAAACAACTGTATTTCTCCAAGAGGGAAAAGGAAAGTGTTCAAATTAGTTTTGAATATTCAAGCAGGAAAGAATTTGGCCTGTTATACAGAGCATCAAAGAAAGAAAAATCAATATTTTTTAAAAAATAAATCTTTAAAGTGAGACAAAGTTTCTGAAAAGCAATAACATGCTTTTTTAGACCAGCTGCTCTTGTTGAAAAAAAAACCCAAATAAGCTGTCAAAACCACAAGCTCTCTTTCAGAACTAAACAGAATCATAGACGCTAGCTAAGAGTAAATGTTCCATGTTTAGCATAATAACGTTAATCAATGGGACAATCTTGCACAAAATGCAAGTACAAGAGGGTATTGGAAAGGGAGAGGTCATAAAGTCAGTAGTTCTGATGGGAAATAGAGAGACACTATCTAGTTCATTAGTAATGACTCAGCTTTTTTTTACATTTCTTGCTTTAATCTTTTGACTTCACAGTATAACATAAGAGCTTAACAAGTTTTCAGGGGACTGGCTCATGAGTAGGAGGTAAAATGATTTTTCTAATTCCTTTCTTGATTTCCAACTAATTATATTTTAATTCTACTCATGAACAATTTTTTTAATTTATTTAAATGCAGGACATATTTTTTTCTCCCAGCTTCTGTGTGGCTAATAAAGTTTCTAAAACATCATGCTGCATTGCTTGCAATGTTATTGTTTCTCCTCCATATTGAAACACTCAGATACAGTGTACACACATAGACATACTATCCTGTGGTAAACAAGGGACTGAAATTACAGCATGACTACTACAGCTTAACTGCTCAAGGATGTGCACTGTCATGGTAAACACAAGTTAGCTCTCGGGCACAGCTGGTTAACAGAAGCTACGAGCGTGCACAAGGGCAGTTAGTCATCACAGTCAATAATGTAGTACATTAGCACCCTGATTTGCTTCTTTTAAACCTCTTCTCAGAAGCTTGCTCTTGCTTTATGGCACGTAGGCATTAATCACCCCCTGGAAACATGAGTTGAAACTATACTAGCTTTGGCTATCAAATATGGAAAAGTCACAAAAAACTCTCCTAAACAATATGTCGTGTGCAGCTCAGTCCTGAACACATTTCCTAATAATACAAAACTGGATATATACCTTGTGCATCTGTGTCCCGTCTGTAGTCAGCATGACAATATTATTTTATTGTCCTGCATGCCTTTCACTGCCTTTTGGAAAAAATCCTTGTGAACAGGAAGACTCATGTAGAGGTACTATGGGATCTCACAAGTATGGTCATGTCAGGCCTCTACCAGTGCTTCTCAGACCACTTAGAGAGAAAGAAAGGTTATAGCCAACCATGAGCCCTAGTTGGTGCCTTTTGACAAATTGATTCAATTTATTTTGCACTGCGGCAGGCTAGAGGTGAATGTATAAGAAAAATCACACATAAAATTCATCTTGGGCATGGAGGAGGGCAGTGGCAGGAGCTGAGCCCAAGATTCAAACTAGGAATTTAATGTACATACTTTCCTTTACATTCTCAAACTTTGCCAAGAGAAAATGATATATTTTCAGTTGAAAATAAGTAGACAAGTTAATAAGGCTGATGACACTTATACAGGCAAGTCTCCCACGTGTCAGAGATCATAGAAGGAAATGCTCTGCACTGATAAAGGGCCAGACACATAATCAACAGGATAAGAGATGGAGAAAACACACATCAGAGAAGATTTGACAAGTGACATTGTTATCAACAAACAAACAGCAGGTCTGCTTACCATCTCAGCACTAAAATTTCAGTACAATAATGAAATTTTTACCAAGCTTCAGAGAGGTGAGACAGGCCATTATTTCACTGTCTGTAGAGTATTCCAATATCTCTGAGACATTAAAACCAGTGAATTATAGGGGCACCTATTCCAGAAGCTCTAAGAGCAGCTTTGTAATTCATACTGTAAGACAGCGGGAAGGTCTTTCTAGCTATAAAAAAATTCAGGAAAGCACTGAACACATTAATTCATAGTTATTTTCCCTCCGTATCCTAATATCTCTCACACATGTCTAAATAACATGACTGATTCATGCATTATTTATCTGGCAGCAAGTACCTTGTCTGTCAAGGAATGCAAACTTGGATTTAAAAGGTGTCAAGATACATTTGCCAAATTAGAAAATTACCTGATTTATTCATTACCATCAAGGAGCCTTTCATGTTGTGCCCATAAAACATTACCCCCTACTAATTCATTATTTGTGTGTACACGGTGCACAGGACAAAATACAATGGAAAAGAGTGTTATCAGATCAGGCATTTTATTATAATGTTGCTCCACTCATCTGCCCAATTATAATTCATTTTTCAAGGTGAAGTAAATGATTCAGGACTGAACCACATAACAATCTTTCTTCCCTGTTTATTTTCAAGACACTGAGTAGGTTTTTTATTTCCCAATTTAAGGTCCCCTTCATAGGTGCCTTTGAGTTAAGACACATTTTTTCTTCCTCTGCATTTTCAACAAGTGAGTGTGCAAGGGGTTGGTGGAAGAAGTGCTCCTTTTTAATGGTCCACAAAGCTTTAAAATTGCCAAAAATTCCCAAAACAACATGGACATGGAACAGGATTTCCTGTGTTCAAAATATTCATGAGTAGAAAACATAGAAACTACAGTTCCATCATATAAGACCTGCGCTGATTAATAAGGATAATGATTTTCACTGACAAAGCCCACTTTAAGTAAAGCAAAACACCACTGCGGAACAACTAAAAAGCTCTTAACTTCTTTTTTCTACTTTTGTATTGCTTAGTTTTACTTACCTGCTTTTGAATATTCTTCAGCAGCAGTTAAGAACAGATAGGTAAATTGAATGAGATTTTTCCCATTTTCCATATTTTCTTTCTGTTTGTTCCTGCAGTATACTCAGGATCATGTGTTAATGACAGTACTTGCTGCTCAATGTGTTCATAAAAGCATATTGTACCACTTAAGATTTCTAAATCAATGTTTGTATCTCTCCTATTTCCAAGTACACGTACAAACATATAATGTTTGGAATATTCCCTGCACCATAACTCCCACAGTGTAGGAGATAGCGTCCTGTAGGAAACCTCAACGAGTATCTGTCTTATCTTATAATCCCGCAAAAACTTTGTTAGTATGGGAGAGAAGCTCCTGTTCATTACAGTATCAGCTGTGATAACTCACTGAAGCACAGTTGCTACTGATACAGCCACCAACTCTACAGCCAGTAACCTCCTAAAAAATCCTACTCCCAGATATCCATCCCACTGTGTAATTACTTCCATAATTACTAGAAAACTTGAGAAATTCCTCAAGCAAAAATATCCCAAAGATAAGAGTGAGGAAAAATTGCCTTGATTTCTGACTGCAATAATTCTCACAGCCTCCTGACAGTCCCAGTTGACTCTCTGACTCCATGGCAGTTCAGATACTTTCGTTAGGAAAAGCCTTCTTCATGGTCCAAGGGTCAAAGTATTGGATGCTCCTGTACACTTGGTGCAGGAGTATCCTTGCAGAAGACCACAGGATGGCAGGAGAGGGGAAGGAGATAAACTTTGATGTTATACTGAATGAGAAGGAAATAACACACTTTGCAAACCTCAGTCCTTAGGAAGAACCTTCTCTCTACCAGGAAAGGACAAGAGACTGAAGAAGAAAGCATTGCTGCAGAGAATCTTTTTGGTATCATTCTAGGAGCATAATTTACATTTTTAACAACAAAAAAAAAGGTTACTCCTGTAGCTTGGTAAATAGATTCAAAAGGAATTCATACTTCAGTAAGGGCATGACAGACACATATATAACAAAAAAGTTAATATGTGGAAAGGAGTGGGGTTGCAACAGCCTCAAAACTTAGGCAATGCCTATACTATGGGAGTGAGTAGCAAGACAAAGCTCTATTAGGAGGAAACTCCTGATCTTATCAGACCATATACAATATGAGAAAATATATTATCAAACCATAAAAGCCATAAAAGACGTAGCTGGAAAAGACCAGTATACAGTGCAAAGGAGGCTTACTTTCCAGCTTTATCTCAGAAAACTTCAAATATTCTCATTTCAGTGAGAATTCAATAGTGTCTCTTTTGGGTAAGAATTTGTAACGAAGGAGAGATGAATACCTTTATGTCACTGAGCAATAAAATATCAGTAGATAAATCTTCTTCTGAGTGATACAGCTTCCCAACTCTTTTCTCATTTTCTAAAATAATTTTATTTTTTGCTGTTTGGCTAAGTATTACAAGTAGGGTACTTTTCTCTAATTTTAAATTGACTCAAAGTCATAACCCATGGCAGCTAAGTGTAGCTATGATTAATATTCCAAATCTCTTCTGTTCAAGTTCCCACTGCATTTCACTCTGCAGTACCTGAGCACTCAGCACCATCTCTGGCCA
Source organism: Urocolius indicus (assembly GCA_013401255.1). Lineage (NCBI taxonomy): Eukaryota > Metazoa > Chordata > Aves > Coliiformes > Coliidae > Urocolius > Urocolius indicus. Next base: position 188,173 of record WBNH01005050.1, read on the forward strand.
GCTGTGTGAAGTACAAGTTTAAATTGAAGTAAACAGATGAAATTCACAGGAATCAGGAAATATTAAGTTGTCATGAAGACTTTGTAGACAAAAAGATTCTTGCTCATCTGGAATGTAAGGTGCCCTCAGAAATGAAAAACATGTTAAATCAGATTTAGGTCTTTCTATAAAACCCTATACAATTTCTATACATTTCTGCATGATGCATTTCAGGTGATATTTTTGTCTTTCCTTTAGCTAAGAAGTATTAAAATCCCTTGCTCCCTCTTGCAAGATGACAACATTTTCTGCCTTTGCATTAATCTCACTGTTTAATAATTGCAGAATGATGGACTAGGCTTAAAGAAGCTGTGAAGAATCTATTTGGATTTAAACACATATTTCCTGTTTGGTTCCTTACCATAATGAACCAAATCCAAACTATAGATCCAAATACTCATTTTTACAGAGGAAAATATTGAATTTCAGCTTATACATCTGAACCAAGAAAAATGCTCTCTCCAACTTCTTTATGCTATATTGAAGCCTGCATCTTTCCTTCATAAACTAAAGCGTAAATATACTTGAAGGATAAAGGTAATACGTGCAATCTAATTTGCACATCATTTTTGCTTTCAAATCTTGGGAAAAAATCAAGTTTAAATAACTTAATTTCAGAGTTGGAGGCTGAAAAATTTACAGGAAATATGAAATGATTGGAATTGAAAAATTATTCCCCCAGATTATGTAAGCTGTAGAATGCATGCATTCTTCACACACACATACAAATAACACATACATACATGTATTAAAAAAACCTACAATTTTGAGGTCATATAGATTAGATCAACCTTTAATCTCTGTAAGTGCTTTTATTCACATGGATTCAAATGCATATTTAGCAAAGCCCAAGAGGAAAACAAGATCCTCAACTGTATTTGCATGCAGGACAAAGACAGTGTTCTTCCACTACTGAGGCAGTTTAAAGTACAAAAGTATATTTCAGTTCCACAATCAATTCTGGTCCCTGACCCAAAATGACTTAGAAATTCAAAGTAAACTCAACACCAGCCTTTGTATTCATCTTCATTCTCTGTCTCACATTCTCCAGCACTTGAAAGTTTTTCTTACCAGTTCAAATTGATAATCACCTCTTAAATAGTTTACCAAAAAGAATATTGACACATAACAGAAATTTCAGACTTCAAATCTACAAAGTTCTAAATGGCAATTTAGAAATAAAGTATTATGATAATCTAAATCATAGATAATACTACATTAGAAAATCTATTTAATATCTATTTAAATTTCAATATATCATCGGTGTGCTAACTAAACATGAAATACTAATGAATCAAATAATTACATTTTCCCAATGTCCCAAAGACATGAAAAATAAATCTGAGTTTTCTTTCTACTTTTTCCTTAGTCCCTGGAAAGCATGGAAAAATAATCAAGAAGAAAAAAAAATTGCCTATTCACCAAGCATTCGCTGAGATTTTTATGCTGACTTCCTGTGTCTTTCCCTGTACGTTGTCTTGCTGTTAAGGCAAAAAACACCTGACTTTGTGCAGCATAATATGGTTGTAGAAAACAAATTTAGATAGGTGTCCTTGAATACTTGAGATAAGTAGATTTAAAACTCAGTGTTCAAAAGAACTTACTTGGAAACTTGATTATAATCCACTAGCTTTCATACCATTCTGGAAACATAATACTCAGATGTCACTTGTGTCTCAGCCCTAGAAGATGATATTCTTCACATCTTCTGAAGGTTGAGCAAGTGTTACATGAGCAGGGGCTTGTTGTTTACCTCCATTTTATTCCCTCAGTTCCACCCTCAGTCTATCCCCTTCTCCATCTGCTTCTAGCTCATCCAAGGGGTTTCCCTCTTCACTCTCCTCCATAGCAGCTCATTTTTATTTCTGTGGTCTCACATTGCCATTTTCCATATTGCCACACACAAGGTCTCCCTCTTCCTCTTTAACACTGTCCCCTTTCTTCTCACACCAGGACTCCTGTGTAACCCTTCCTTCACATACTCTACTTTTTTTTAATATCTTCTCACTAGGCACAAAGTTTCCCCATGTACTTGAACCCTCCTGCTGCCTCTGTCTTCCATCTTGCAACTCATCTGAAGTTGGTCACAGACCTAATGCACCTTCTCTGGGAGCAGGTGAGAAAGAGTGAAGTAGGGGGAAACAAGTTTTGAACATCATTGAACCTTGGTCAGCTGAGGTGGTAATAACAGGGAAAAGAGGGAAAGGAGGAACTGTGAGGCTGAGGACAGCCCTATGGTAAGACAAAAAAAGGCAAAATTGTCTTTACTTTCTCTCCATCCTCATCTTCACTCCTCTTTTACTCTCAGTTCAGTAGGATTCTCTCCATCATTGCCAAGAATATGGTCTGAAATTTTCATTCATGAGATGCAATGTTCAAAAGTTCATATTCCAGAGAAATGGTCTAATAAATCAGTACTGCTAATTTCACTAAGGTGGGACCTAAACTAAAGACAAAGCTGCAAAACATTACAAAATATTTTCCAATACCTCAGTTAAGAAAATGGCCATATTTTCTGGAGGTATGATAAAAAGAAAAATAAAGGATCAACATTATTAAAATAACCTTTCAGTAACAGTTATGAAATAGAGCCTAAGAAAATGAATGCAAAAGTGTTCAACTTGAAGGAGGGGAGAAACTGCTGACAGCGTATGGCATGTCCTCATTCATTTTGCGTTTTGTGCATCTTTTATGTATTGCAGATTTCACAATGTTAAGTCCCTGTAAGGCTGAGGATGGTAGGGTAGCTACAAGATCTTTTTGACATGTGGTTTAAAATTGTATGATAGGAAGATAAGTTAGAAAAGATTACCAGCAATGCAGTTATCAACCTAAATTGCAGGCCTGTATTAGGTAAAAGAAGTCATGGTTATGCATGCAGAAATCTCAGCAGAACACCTGCTTGCTTCTAAAAAGTACAGCAGTACCTTCAAGGACAATGAACAGCAGGATCCAGAAGTTTGTGCCTTTATCTGTGCCCCGTATGGCAGTTCTTCAAAGCAATAGTTTCCAAACATCACATCAGAGCTCTGTCTCATTAATAACTTTATGGGAAATGTGACACCCAATTCACCAGCATCACTTACAGATGGTATATCATTCCCTGAGAGTATTTCTTAATTACAAATAGTGTAATGCCTCAAGAAAACAGTATGGTACATGGTGTTCTCATAAGCTTAAATAAAAATGCCACACATTACTTAAGAGACCTTTTAGTAAATTCTTGCAATTGGGACACAGCAACAGCTACTTAGCTGTTGTTTGTTTTCCTAAGCCGAGTGACAGTTTGCTCCATAACACCTTACAGCTGGGTTCTTTTAATTGGCTTTGCATGTTTTTTAAGAGTGATCTTTCCTCTTAGTAACATGTCTTTGAACATGGAAATGACTACTGACAGTGGGACAAACTCAGACCTCGTTTACAGATTGGTACAAATCCAAACTTAATTTTACTTTGTATTGCAGATGTGTAAAAATGCAGCTGAGATTGGTCCTTGGCTGTTGCACATGTAAATAACTCAAATAGGTAGAAATATTACCTCTTATATAGCAGAAAGATAACTAATTTTTTGCATTCTCAGTTTTTATCTTTTCTTTCCAGTTGTTTGATGCATATCAGGGTAAACACCAGAAAAACAGAATCAGAATACTTACACTAATCCTGAAGTCGTGTGTATCCTTACTAATGCCTCATAATTCTGTCACGCAGGATAGAGACTCCACTAATGTTTGACAGAGCATGTGCCAGGAATGAAATCTTAGAGACACTAACCAGATTTGCAGTCAGTGCAAATCATCAAAGCTCCACTGGATTTCATACTTTTCCAACTGAATGAAAATGGCCTATAGCTTCAGAGAAGATAATCTGTAGCTGCTCTTCACGAAATCTTTGTACAAAATTTTAACATTAAATCCTGAAAGAATGGCAAGACACTAAGTACAGGGCTACAAAAGTAAGATTTGAAAGGATAGTGTGACAAAGCAGAGACAACCATACAAAAACAGACAGAAATGTTTCGGAGCTAAAAAGCATGTGCTACTCCCTTGACATTTCTTTTCTGTCAAAATATAATTAAAGAACGGCAAAAATCTGTCTCAGTAATGCATATAATTATGTCTCCAGCTGTAGACATATTTGCTTGAAGTGATAAAAATAAAGGCATACCCAGGTGCTAATGTTGACTGATCAATCTGCTATTAACAGGTAACACACCTTCAACTGAAAGACAAGACATTTTCCTAAATCAGTCATTGCATCAGTCAAGAGAAAACAGGACAGCAGAGGCATTAGGTGTGTACTACAGGCCCCGAATTTTTGTGAATTACTAGAATTTAAGAACATATTTTTATCCAAAAAGTTAATATTCCCCCAGCTCCTGAAAATAAATTCTAAGTTTTGTGTATTATTCTTCATTAAAGAGGAAGAAATTATGAGCTACAACATGCAGAACTGTCTCCTGATTCTGGTTTGGAGAGGGCAGAAAAATCTGCAGCTGTTCTCTATATGCTTTCCAAACATTTCAAAACTATGTATTTTATCAAACCTCTAAAGACTTCAAAAGATTCAGTCGAGGAAAATACATTTTCACCTGAGCTATCTCATAAGATACTGTCACCCACATTGATTTCCCCCTCCTAACCTTGACAGAAGAGTTTATTTTTTCATTGTCTCCCTTGTTCCCACCTCTAAAAAGAATTGATCCAGGAATTGGGAAAAAAAAATTCAAATACACAAATGATTAAGTGAAAGTCATGGCAGGTCTCAGTCCACCCTCCTTTGCCTAGGAAACACTGAGGAAATACAGGAGGCTTCTCTATAGTCCTTTAAAGTAATTCTCACATAGACAGACGTAGATCTTTCACTCTTCTCAAACCTGGAACAGAGATTATAGTTAGGAGCCTCATTGAGACCAAGCAAATGTCTGTGACAACTAGGAAGACCCTGGCAAGTCTGGTTCCTGCTTTAGGAATGTATCTGATTTACTGCTTACTTTTGGGAAGCAAGTAAAGTGTTGGTCAAAGTCCTCCACTTTTTAACTCAAATAGATCTTGCTCTGGAAATGCAGCAACACAACAGTACTGGAACTGAAGGGGACTCCAGTTTAGAACATAAAGCAATAAATTAACTGAAGTGCTCTTTGCATTAGAGTGAAAATAGTTATCACAGTATGGGATCCTAAAGTCCACCTAAGTCCTGCTTTGATTGTCATAAACCTTTTCTGGATGCAGCTTCTCTCTCCCTATAGAAATTATGCACCTGAACAGCAAGCATGAAAATCTCCAGCTATTTTGGTGATATTGTATTTCTTCTTCAGATGTTTCTTACTGTTCCTCCGATTTCTCGGCAACACTAGTTACCTCATTTATTGTAAACCTAATGAAAGAGTAGTATCAGAACATGATCAGCCTTGCTGATCAGCCAAGCAGTGTTTGTCTCCAAAGGAAAAAAAAAAACCTGCTAATGGAACAAAAAAAAATCCCATCAGAAAATCTTAATTATTTTTGTTATCAAAAAAGGTAGGTAAATAAGCAGGGTTTGTAAACTCTGTAAACATCACTGATTTCTCTTGGGATGTTTCATTAGCTTCATTTTTAATTCATACACAGATAAAGGTTCACATTGCTGAAAAGTAGTTTCTATTAGCTGTGAAAATATTATGATTCAATGTCCTCACAATAAACGTAATGTTCAGAGAGTTGTTTATAAGGATTCAGTTCAGTAAAGCTCTTGAACAAATGTTTATATTGTAGTGATGCTATATATAAAACAGCATCATATATTTCCCATTTTTCCAGATGGTTACTGGAATAATTACTTTGACAGAAATATTTCCAATACAAATACACCACATCCCTTCAAAAGAAATCAATAAAGGAATCATTGGTTTTTCTTTCTACATGAATAATCATATTGGGAATCAAACTGATCATAAACTCCTAGGGAAAAAGACCTTCTGTGTCCATGTGGAACAAGTCACATTTAAATCAGGCTTTATTACTAGGACTCCATAATGCCACTATACTTAATAGTAATAATCTCAAAGATATCTCCTTACACACAGAAACTGCTGTGGTATCCAATCTTCACCCAGGAGAAATTTCTTGTACCACTATATGTCAGGAAAATGAAGAAAATGCACTTTCTCAGCAAATGCGCCCGAGTGCTGCTCTATACATCCTAATTCAAGGACACACGACAGAAAGCTTTTAAGTACTTCCCAGCACCTGCGCTTCCTGGGTATTGTAAGGAATGCAGACCATAGCACAACTGATTCCACCCTGCATCCCACTAAGTGAAAACTTAGTTATGGCAGCTGCAGCAAACATTCTGGGAAGTATGGAGATGGACACAAAATGGTGACCTTCTAGATGTTCTGAGTTAATCCAAAACCATCCTGCTTAAATGTCTAAAGGAAAAAAAAAAAGAACAAAAACAAAAACACAAAAAGTTTAATGACTTTGAGTTTCTTTGCTGCATTTTAATATTTTTTCTGGTTAGATAGCCGATGATGATAACACTTCAACTTTTCTTAACAAGTGATATTTCAATGCAAAAACGTAACCAGTTAAGAAAAAAATAGCTGATCAGGGATTTTTATGTAAAACCACTACACACTCATGGAAAAGTAAAGGAGATAAAGAAGTAGAAATCGAAAACCACTATGCATTTTTTGAAAAGAAAAGGAGGTAAAGAAGTAGGAATCAAGGATAGCTTGTTTTCCCATGAGTCAAAGGCATCAGCGCTTGTCTTTCCATGTCATCTTGCTATCAATAAGCTGTTGCTAGGATGTGAATGTTTCCATGGCAATGACTGAACTCTTCAGCAGCACTAACAGCACTGTTCTCCACATATACCCTCTTTCCTTTTTCTGACATTATTTAGTTTTCATACGTCTGGGACAAATATTAAAAAGAAAATAGAGCAAGATGTGTGAATCCTACATCAGGTTAAAACCTACAAAGGTCTAAAGATTTCAGTGTGTCTTTAGGTGATGTCATCAAGAGAAAATGGCTTTCACCATAGTTTGTAGCCACTTTCTTCTATTTCAAATCTCTGACATGGAGCAGAGCACCGTATTAGGCTGAGGAAACGTCCTGAAACCTTCAAGCCAGCAGCTTGCACAAAGCACGATGAATTTTCATTGCCTGCTTTGCTGGGTTTGGAGGATTTCAGCAGGCAGAAGCTCTTGTGCAGGTGCTGAAAGGAGGTGGAGGTGCTGGGCTCAGCCTGCGATTGCCACCTGCTGGGTCTGAAATGGCAAGGTTGGGGCCAGGAGCCCTGCTGTCTACCCCACTGCCCAGCCTGGGCCAATCACAGGCCTGTGGGCCTGCTGAGTGCCCCTGACTAGGGGCTGGCACAGGAGTGCCAGTCCATCCTTACCCCCACAGTCTGGCAGCTGCCTGCCTCTCTATGTGGAGGAACCATAGGAGCTTCTGCTACTGCAGCATTCAGAGTAACTCGTGCTTCAGCTCAGTTGTCAGGCACCAATTTTTGTTTGACAAACTATTCAAGTAAGCAAATGTTAAATCAGTACTAGATGAGAAAAAGACAAGCAGTTCCTTTACCTCCCCTTCCCTCCTCTCTGTTCTTAACAGGAGGAAAAACACCTTGGAATGAAATTTGTTGGCTGAAAGTCTCCCTCTTTAGGCAAAGAAGACAACAGGAATAAGGCCATAGCTCTTACTTTTGCTGCTCCATTTGCTCTTTCTTCTTCAAACGTGACAAAAGGAGATACATGGCAAAAGAGGAAGTTGAAGTGCTTGCTGCTCCAGGTCTGAAGCATGCTGGGAGCAACAGGCATCACTACAGGCTGAGTCTAAACCCTGACATCATGCCTCTATTTCTAAGAGCTTCTTGACTGGATTGCCCTGATGGTCCTTTCAGGAGACTTGCAGCCCATCCATTTCCTCAGTCAGGCTAATCACCCTGAGTTCAATTTTGGAAATTTTTTTAATGTAGAATGCAAAGCCTGAAAGAAGAAAGTGGTAACAAAGTGACAGAAAAATCATACACAAAAAGGTAGGACAAAAAAAAAAAAAAAAGATTTGGCATATAAAATGTTGTAGATAAGAAAATCAAGGAAGTCCTTTTCCTCCATTCTTCAGATGACTTTCTAGGAAACAATATGCGACAGTAAATCCCAGCAAGTAGTCTTTAGGGTGGTGGAGTTTGAGGGCAGTGGAAATGATTAACTAGACGAGAAATGTGACTGAGAAACTTATGAAATACTTACAAAAACCTTTGCTTTATAACAGATCAGATTAACCAAAAATGAGAAGCCCACTTATTATGTTTTTCTTAACGACAGGGGAACACAATCTCTACATCCCACTCCTTCTGCTTCACAACACTTGTGTAGTAACTTGTGCTAGGCTTTCAAATGCGCTCAGCATAATGTTTTCATCTTGCACAAATACTCTGGCATCAAGTACTTTGTGTGTGTGTTTGCCAAGTGGTTTTGACTGTTCTTGATTACAAAACAACATTTTTCTTTGAACTACACCATTTTCTAGACAGCCACCTTAGGCACAGGCAGTTTCCTATAAGAAAAAGCATATTTATGGAACTATATTGTTAAAAATTAATGGTCTGTTACTGCTTTTCAGTGTTTGGCTAGTCCCTTGTTTTCTACAGTCAGCTACTGTGCTCAGATGTCAGAGACTCAACAGACCTACATTAGTCTGAGGTCTAGTCAGGATCTTCACTACCAATTAATTTATCTCCTGACATCCATTGCCTTCCCTCACTTTGATAAATCTGCCTTTACACTGAAGATATTTTCTAGTACCACATTGCAAGTTCAAGTGTTTCTCCGTATTTCCTCCTGAGAGGCCAATGAATCAAAAGCAGATCAGATTCTGACCCATATACCAATTTGAAGCATTTATAACCCTAAAAATATTGTTGCTGAAGTTTCAAAACTAGCATAGGGCCTATGACCTGTTACTAGCAATAGCAATCATGATCTTACTGGATCACTTGGCAACAACATTAATTGATCTGGACAGGGTGGATCAATGGGCTGAGGCCAATTGTATGAGGTTTAACAAGGTCAAGTGCTGGGTCTTGGACTTGTGCCACGACCACAGGCAATGCTACAGGCTTTGGGTAGAGTGGCTGTAAGTGCAGCTCAGAGAAAAAGGACCTGGAGGTATTGGTGGACAGCTGTCTTGAACATGAGTCAGCAGTGTTCCCAGGTGGACAAGAAGGACAATGGCACTCTGGCTAGTATCAGAAATACTGTGATCAGCAGGACCAGGGAAGAGATTGTTCCCCTGTACTTGGTGCTGATGAGGCCACACCTTGAATATTGTGTTCAGTTTTGGGCTCCTCATTACTAGAAAGACATTGAGGTGCTGGAGCGTATGCAGAGACAAGAAACAAAGCTGGTGAAGGGTTTGCAGCACAGGTCTTACAAGGAGCAGAAGAGGAGGCGGAAGAGAGATATGATCACTCTCTACAACTACCTGAAAGGAGGTTGTGGTGAGGTGGGGGTCAGTCTCTTCTCTGAGGTAACATGCAGTAGAAAAAGAGGAAATGGCCCCAAGTTGCACTAGGGGAGGTTTAGTTTGGATACTAGGAAAAACTTCAGTGGGCTTTAGGATTTCCTTTACAAGGGAATAAGAAGTTCTGAGGGCAGGAAGAAGCACTAAAAAACACTTTTTCAAAGTAAGAAAGCAAAGCCTTACATTACTTTCCGAAGCACTAGTTCCACATCAAACTCAAAAGCAAAAAAATCAGCACATCCCTCCGATCTTTTTTCCTTCTAGCAGTGTAAATGATTTTCAGAGGATAACAAGTATCTCTTCCACTGCAAGTCATGGATGTAAAAGCCCCTCTGGGTTCTGAGCCAACTTCACATTCAGGCATGGGAATGCTGCTGGGAAGATCATTGGAAGAGCCAAATGCTGTCCTCCAAGCCCAGAGATAACAAGGAAATAGCACAATAGTTGTCCTGTACTGCTCCCATGGCTGCAGTGTCCCTGTACCCAAGCAAGCTAGCTTAAAGCAAACATGACAAGATCTCTCAGCTGGCACACTGCCACAGGGTGTAAACATCCTTTGACTTTCCATTGCAACCTAAAACTCTCATCCTTCCTGACTTGAATGTAGTCCTAAAATCTCTCTTTGCAAACTGTGAGAGCTTGTCCTCAAAATAAACTCAGTTTATTAAAAAGGTAATCTTCATATCATCTTCCCCAGATCCTTATCAACATCTCTTGACTTAATATTCTCTTACAGCAAAGCTACTAAGGAGCTAAGAGATAAAACAGTATGAGATATAAAAAAATAGTATAGTGTAAATAAATTTAGGTCAATAAACATAAAACTACCCAAACTTAATCTTGTAGGTTTTACATAACGTTGTGATGAGGAAAGTTAAGATTTCTTCCAAAGGAGTGCATTTCAGTGGCAAATGAAGAAAATGTGGAGGTAGTATGTGAACTGTGAGCAGGACTGCAGCCTTTAAGCCAGGTGAGAACTTGAAAAGGTTCTGAAAGTGAATATTATAGTTCTATAGTAATATTTGATGATGGAATTTGATGCAAACTGGCACAGGCATTCATTAAAAAAAACAAAACAATAACACAAAATAAATCTACACACGATATCTTATTATTCTATTTTCAGCATTTATCAGCCTTTCTTGAATATTTTACTTTTTTCAGTCATGGTAGTTTGCACAAGATAAAATTAATGTTTTCTTACTACCGAGCAACCTGATGTGCATTTATTTGTTTTCTGTATGTTTAACACTTCTGTTTTTGTTTCTTGATCTAGAGCTGTCATTGCATTAAAAATGTCCTTTTATCTACATTCATGGAGTTATGTCTTGCATAAACTCAAGATAACTCACTTTTCATTTTTGTTACTGCTAACACAGCTTACTTTCTTGACAGTTTTAGTCTGAAAACATCTTTAATTCATCCCTGAGAAATGTAAGACAATAACTAATTTGGAGATGTGGCATATCAGGAAATCTGGATTGCAGTTTCAGTTGAACAAGAACCAGCATCTATGATGATTAGACATCTCCTAAAAGGAACAGATTTTAGCTGTATCAGAGCCACACAGCTCTTCCTCACATTTGAAAATCACGTTATCAGGGACGAAGCAAATAAAAGGAGGAATTATTCCTAGGAGATTAAATCTAATATTTTGGCAGCCCTTGAGAAGTGATTAGATACCATCAGGACTTGGTATCACCCATGGAGAAAATAAAAAGGCATGGAAGGCTTGCTGGTGGCACCAAGCCATCAAAAGACTGATTTTTTTTCTAGACCAGCTTAGTGGGCATGGTGAGGTGACTCTGATGGTAAATGTTTACAAGAAGGGAGTGATGCCTCAGCAGAGACAATGAAAGGTGATGAAACAGGGCAAGAACCAATGGCCAAAGCTTGAATACCTCTTTTGCCCATGTCAGGGCCCTGGAAAGCCAGGCTGGATGCTAGTCAGGGATAGAGCAGACAGCAAAGGAATTCTTTTGTTTAATTTCCCTTACAGGAAGGTCAGCTGTCACAAACTTGTCTTCCTCTCCTCCCAGTCTGTCTTCTCTGTGTTTCTTCCCATATCTGTGTTTGAGGGCACGAGCAGCTAAGGCTGAGTCCAGGTGTGCTTCCTGTTGCTTTGCACTGCAAGATCTTTCTTACACCTGCAATTACCTGGAATTTTTGCCTGACTTTTCCAGAGCCAAATGAAATATTATTCCTAGCAGAATACTTAGGTCACCCTAAAAATACATAGCAGACACACAGACTTTTTCCAGACATCAGTTCCAGTTTATTACAACCAGCTGTTATACTACAGATCCCTTTCACAAACTGCTGAAGCTCCAATCCTGACCCTAGTTAGTATTTCAATCCCTTTACTGTTCTTGAAAAATATTTCCAGAGTCTTGTTCAAAGTAGAAACCTCCTCCCAGTATGGAGCCAATTAATGGTTAATTCATGTCCACTAACTTTGCTAGTCATTCCTTTTCACCTAGTTATTTCTTCTTCAGCAGTTTGACCCATGTGCATTTTCAGATAGCAATCATATCTTCTCACAGCTTGGATTTTGCCAGTTTAAATGAGCCAACTTCTTTTAATATCTCCTCATGAAGCCTCTTCTCTTACCCTCCTCCTCACCCTAGCAGTCTCTCTCAGCAGGGGCTTGTGAGGTCTTCTTTCCTGAACGGGGGCAGCCAATTTGAACACAGTACTCCAGAATTATTCTACAGCACCTTTTAGAAAGACTGAACATTTTCCATCTCCACTGCTAATACTTCAGCTGAGAACAGCAGTTGGGTTTTGTCAATGCAGGACATTTTCAATTTGTAGTTACTCCATGATCAACCAGTATAGTTGGGTCTTTCTCTTCTGTAATTTCCAACTGATGAATTCTAAGCTTGTAATAGAAAAATATTTTATTAGTGCCATTTATTCATGGCACTGTGTTTTGTATAATTAAATTTTACCTTATTTGTAACACTAGAACTTTCAGTGTCAACCAGAATCCTTTGTATGATACTCTGCTGCTTTTTTCTGTTTGCTTTTGTGTTAGGCCTAGCTCTGTATCTTGAGTAAATTTCAGTAGCTTTCACTTCTCATTCATCATTTCCCAATATTTGAAATATAGTTCCATAAGATAAATCAATGAAAGTTATTAATTTTGTCTTTTCTGAAAGGCTGCAATTAATCTTACTCTATATCTAGCTCTTCCTTTTGATTTTAATTATTTATAGCTGTTAGTACAATTGGTTGATTATAGAGAATTTCACTCATTCTGCTACTCTGTACAGCTATTTTCCTCTCATAGCACCTCAATTTAAAAATAAAAACTTCACTGTATGGTGTAAGTTCTCACTTTGGAAGTGATCTTATCTAGACAGCATTGGCAAGTCTGGGCTTTTTTTATTGTGTGCTCCGTTATTACTGTGGAAGGCAGCTCTTGCCTTTCTATTTGATTTGATAGTGTTTGTAAATTGCTTAGTGAATGTAATTTCTAGTAAAAGAATGTTAATAATTAATGGGCAGCCAAGATGGAGTATTAGCAAGAAAGTAGCTTGGTAGCTTAGTCTGAGAATTCAGATTGAAGAGTCCTGAGTTCCCACTCCTGGTTTACAGACCAATTACAATCATCAATGGCTGCTTGACACAAATACCCAAGTGATTGTTGAAACAGGAGCCACAAGCTATTTATCTCCCAGGTTAACATCCTAAACATAACTAAAGATCAGATCCTTTCTTTAACCTTCTTTCACAACTATCCTGGACTATTTTATGAACGACACCACAGCTGTAATAGAAAAAAAAAATTTTTTTTTTCAGGGGAAAATGGAAAGTGATGGCATGATGCACAGAACTATGCATATGTGTTGTAACTAGGAAGCTCTTGCTTAGCAAAGGAACACCTGATTAGAAAGAATGCAATGGTCACTACAATGTTTTCTGCAACCTGGCCAGCATGCTCTGAAATTGCCAAGATCAAACCGCTCAGTCTAGACAGGCAGAGGAGCACCTTCAATGACAGCTCATATGGTGAAATAGAAATGTCACATTGTCTGGTACAGTGCCACAGCTGAAAGAAAAGCTGCTAGCAGCTTAGAGGTGGCAACTGGATACTATTTCATATATTTCATACACATTTTCATTTTAAGGTCACTGTCATGTATGTATTATTTCTCAATCACGCAGAGCAGTTAGCTATAGTGGTTTAGTAGTCTCCCTTTTCTCATTTTCAGTATGTCACAACCACCAAAGAAAATTGAACGTACAAATTTTCTACAGAAATTTATCATAAAATGACCTTCTTTTGTTCTTTTATTTATGCTACATTAAACAAACTGTAAATGTTGAACTTGGGACTTTCTGCTTATTATGAATATCACCTTTCTCTGCACCTACCCAAGATTCAGCATCTTATTCTCCTCTTCAAATTACTTTGCTGAAACATTACCAAAAAATGAAACTGAATGTATTTCTAACTACTCAAAGAGTCTACTAGTAGTTGATACCAAACACAGTTCAATTAGTCAACAGACAGCAATTTGGGAATTACTTGCACAGATAAAATGCAAAATAGATCCTACTTATAGATTCATTACTTGTGTTGTTTAAACACTGCTAGACATATGACATACATTGTTAGTGCATTGTTTAAAATTTCATAAAGCTTGGGGCATGCTACCAATGCTTGTCTTTCATGTATCAGTGAGCAGATTGCAGGTGATTGCTCATCATTTTTGCCCATGTGGCAATTCCTTCTCCTGATATCAGAAACAGATGTATTCTGTTTTCAAACAAAGCGTGGACTAAAATGGTTGGAAGGACTGAACCATCAGCAACAAAAATTCTACCTATTGAGTCTTCTCCTTTTTCTTTTCCTTCCATTCTCCTACTAAGCTACTCATAGGTTTTGCACTTCAAAAAGAACTCAGCTACTATTATACAAACCAAGCCTATCAAATACGAACAGCACCTTTGGAATTAAATCAAATCTCCTCTCTTAACCTCTCCACCCTGTGTTTGACACAATCTCACAGAGCAGAGAAGGCTGAAACAAGAATTTCACCATAGTAAATGAAAAAAAAAAATCAATTATTCTGATTACTCAGACTACTAAAATGATTAAGTGATAGAGGTGAATTCCAAAAATGTTCCTTTCCTCTACAAGCTGGAAGCCTACCTGAATAAACTTCAGGCACTGAGTAATACATAGACACAGTCTGTAACTATTGGATCTGGGAGAAAGAAAGGCTAATGTAATTACAGTCTTCAAAGGAATCACTCCATTACAGTTCTTTCTAGCTACTTGATGATGCAGTGAATAGCATTTAAAGAGCATATCATTGATGGTTATGTGGATACCAATTGAGAGCAAAAATCAATGTGAAAGAAAAAAGTAGCTATTAAAAGTCACAAGTCAGTCATATATAAAGCTAACTCACTAAGGTACAAAATTTTACCTAGGATCAAAGAAAAGTATCAAGGACTTCTCTGGAGCAGACGGGAAACTCAACATGTATATGAATTCACTGCCAGAGAAGGCATTGGACACAAGCATTGTCTCTGCCATCCTCTCGTACAAGTGACAGGCTGAGACACTCCCAGCCGAAAGAGACCTGCACAGTAGCATGCTTGCATGAGAGCTCTGTCTGGGTTCCCACATTTTTTCTTGTGTTGACTTTTGTACAAGTGGTCACCATGGCTACTTCTTGTAAGGGAGCAATGTCCACTAACGGAATTAGAGAAGAGGGATCAGTTACTACCAACTGAACTTACCTTGTGTAACACATCTCCTCTCTCTGTTTTTGCTCTGTGAGCAGGGAACTTGAGACAGCCAGACCTGCTGTGTGACTAAAGTACCAAACTGCCACAGCACATCCAGAGATTTCATCCACATGCCTTGGGTTTTATCTTGCTCCAGGAACTCTTCACAAAGATTTGTATGTGAAGTATACTGAGGGAAAACTGATGATCAAGGTGCTTGTTTGTACATCAGCACTCAGGGAACTCATTAATCCTGCAGACCTCACATGGTAGGAGTCCATTCTGAGATCTGGGAGTCAGCGTGAAAAGTGTGAGCTTCTTTCATCCTCTATACTCTAGTCTGAGTGCTTTTAAGGTAAAAACTATGCATGCAAATACATAATCTGCACATGCTGTCCAATTACTCAGAGCTTCATAAATTCATAACTGACACCAAATCAGTGAATGGGGAAGGATTCTTCCCTGTTTTGTTCATTACAGGAGGCATGTCTTGTAGTGCTGCCCTGTATTGCTGCTCTGTGATACCAGAAAAAGCGTCTTTCAGCTGCTACAGACTTGACAAAAGATGCAGTTAGCATCATGCAAACCAGACCCAAATCAGAAAAGTCAAATGCTGGCATCATTCCAGTTACAATTATTTAGCTTCACATTTGATAGTGGCATTAATCAGAAAATCAATTCGAGATCAGCAAGTCACTGTTTAGAATGCATATGTAGTGAATGGTAAATAGCGGCCGAAAAAAGCAGAGTATCCTACAAGAAGAAATATAAATTGTTGTAGAAAGGATCTGTATACCTAAAATTATAGTATTTTATCTTTGGAAATCATTGAACTTCATTCTTAATTATATTGTCTAGCAGCAGTCATGCACTGGTAGAGAAAGACACTGACATTTGGAAATAATACATAAAGTACAGATGGGTGTTAATGTCTTTCAGACAAGAGAGGGCTAAATACAAAATGCCTACAATTCAATTCTATGGTTATTTGCAGTTGATCGTGGATTTCTGATGAATATGTAAGGATAAATATAGGTGTAGGCTGCTCTCAGACAGCAGTATGTAGCATTACTACATACCCTACTCATACAGATGAAACTAATAAAAATGAATAATAAACTAACAAAAACAAAACAAAACAAAGAAAAAGTAATGCTTGGAAAGAGAAACTTTGCCTTGTATGAAATTATTTTTTCTGGAAATTCTTTCTTGGAAAAATTTAAAATGTCATGTTTCATATATAACTGAAATGGAAGTAAATGTAAAAAACTGTAAACTTCTGTGAGTGGGTGAACTCCTACGCAGTGTGTCTCAGAAAGAAATTCTGCATGAGCTTGAGAAATTTGCACAAGAACAAGTAATTTTAGTAGGAGATAGTAAAAGACACAAATAAAAGTAAACTATTAAAATTTGAACTATCAAGCAATTTTAAACTGAATTGCCCTTTAGTTGGTGGACTTTTAAATTACATCCAAACCTTGTTTGCAGGTAAGGTATTCTAAATGAAAGTAGCATTTAGGCCAGACTGAGCCAGCTTGTGCTCTCCATTTGAGAAGTTGTTTGTGACGTAAATTAGTTATATTAGAATAGGTCACTTTTTTTTGATGCCCCCAATTTCAATATGGAATGTAGACTCCTGACTTATTTTACAGAGTCCTTCCTGAAAGAGATTTCAGAGACAGACAAAGTTGATTTTTTTCTCCTATTTGGAGTACCATACAAAGGAAGTCACGTGTTCTATATACAATATGCATCTCCACAGACAGGCCTTCTCCTCTTTTCCTCTCCCTTCTTTCACATTTCTTCTGTTCTTACTGTTAGAAATAAGACGCACAAGTTTGGTGGGCTTTGTAGGAGTGAGGAGTTAAGGCCAAAATAGAAATATGATTCCATTTTTATATTACAAAACATCTAGAGAACCTTGCCTAAAGTGAGCACTGATAATACCCATTCCTATACATCCTTCAACACTGTTCTGGCATTAGAAGGAAATACCTTTTTAAAAAGTAAATGGCTACCAGCCTTCAGGGCACAAATCTGTTTCCTAAGATGACTGGAAATGCCTTTTAAAGACCCCCCATTCTCTCTGCCACACAAATATCTATCAGATGGAATGAGCAAATCCTTTAAAAAGGGTGTATTCTAATAGCACATTGGGTCAAAATCAACCCTTCACTATCATCAAAATTAAAGTCCCTGGTGCTGCGTAAAGCTACTGTATAAAACAGTAGTTTAGAACAGCAAGTGAGCTATGGTAAGAAGACACTTATATCATCCACTACAGATATGGTGATTAGTAGACTGGTCTATTTGCCAGTGTTGCTTATAGAAAATTATGACCAAAAAAAAAGAAAAAAAAAGACAACAAAAAAAATCTCCAATGTACAGCAGTATGTACCAAGAGAAGAATCAGCCCTGGCATCTTCCAAGTGTACCTGACAGAAGAGGTAGGTGGTACAGCTGGCATCCAATGCAAAGAAGGCATAGCTTGAGATCTGAGTGCATGTTGACAGATCCAGCAGCAAGGAGCTGTCCAGCAAGGAAGCACACAGAGAATGTGGCCAGTCCCAGTTCAGGGTTCAGTCCCTTTGGGCGTTCACTGCTGTCCGGAAGCAGAAGTAACAATGGCAAGAATAGTAGCAAATGGTTCCTTTTATCTGTAAGTTACATCAAGTCAACTAATCTTTTTTCCCCATACTCCTTTCTCAGATCCACAGAGATGACAGAACTCAAGCGACACAATTTTTTCAGCTCACCTTCCTCCCTCTCCAGGGCTGTGGTAACATGCACCAGTATCTGTCCCAAAAGAAGCTGGTATTTTATTATACCACAAACTTACAAGGAAAACTAAGTATAATGTATTCAAGAGAATACATTACCAGTTCTCTTGAAAAGGCACAAGCTCCTACAAACCTACCTTAATATACACCCAATAGAGAAAAAAAAAAAAAAACCAAAAAAAACCACATATCTGTTACTTCCTTACAATACCATGAAAGAAAACAAATAGATAAACTTAAGCCAAATTCCAAATTTCTGTTGCCTCAGCCTGGAGAACTCATGGATTTCCATTTATCTCAGGGTAACACAGGTTACCACATGGGCAAGTTATTATATGAGAATTCAAGCAATTGAAGTCTAAATTCATTTTAATTACATTTGGGCACTCAACAGAGGCACCTGTCATAGGGATATTGGTATAGGTCCAACACAGTCCAGCATCAACACAGCCAACAGAGACACAGAAGCTTCCTCAGGAGAGAAATTCCTCTCTCACACAATTCAGTTTACTTCCCACTCTGCCACTAACTAATACTTGTCCTCATTGTAGCTCTTTTCTCTATTGCTTTTGTACATCTGCAGGGCTGAGACTCTTTATTCACTTCCTCACAGGAAGGAAATCTCATTATGGCTGGGCTGGAATAGCAGCAGGTGCCATAAGAAAAGTGATACTGGAAGTTGTTGCAGTCTTATGATACTCAAGCACAAAGGAAAACTTTCCTAGCAAGACTTGGAAGGGAAGAAATAAACTCACTGGCTTGCTAAGTTTTTTATGACAGGTCCTCAGCTGCAATTAACTCCTTTGTATTATAGCTGAAGGACTATATGCATTTGCTTACTTTTTATTTCACACTTATGCTTTAACCTCAAATAGTATTTGATGGTACAATGCTCTTCTGGGTGCTTGTGTTTTGAGAGCACCATCAGAAAGGCTACCTGACTGAACAAGTGAGCTATTGGAAAGTATGAATCATGGGGTGCTGTGAAACCAGCTTCTCCATACTTGTGTATAAAAAAACCTTTATTCATTGAAGGAGGACAGGCTGACTTCAGCCTTTCTTCTGTGCAAATGATTCATTCCAGGGCTAAGGAAACTTCAAGGTTTTGGTAATCCAACCTCCCACAATCTATCATATCAAAGGGTAAATTTACAATGATGATCCAGACTCTATATTCATGTTCTAATTACTGTGCTTACTCTACTTGACCTTAGAAGTGATGCGGGGACTGCAAAGACAGTCATGCATGGCAGGTGAAATCTTCACAGTGGCAGGATCATGATTCTTGCCTTCTAGATTTCCTTTCCTTTGAGCTTATTTTCACACTGAATTCATAGGCTTTTATGAGCTACAGTACTGAGAATTGTTAAGATCTTTATATAAATAAAGCCTTGAACAATGATTTGTCACTGTCCTTTCAAATATGAATGATTTCAATGAGAAAAATCTCACACCCTCTAACGCTATATTTGGCCGGTAACACTGCACAGGTTCAAGTAGTCTTCCAACCAAGACAAGAACACTTCTATCCAAGAGTAACTTGACACAGGAAAAATTATGCATTCAATGGATAATAATAATTTTGTGTACTTCTACTGCACGTGTCATCTGAGGATTGCAGAACACTTCTCAAATGTTAATTGAGCTTTCTAATAGCCTTCTGAGATACATAAAAGATGTAATAGATGCTTCAGCTCCTCAGTAAAATGTACTAGCTTCCAAGAGAGAAACAAGAAGTTATCTGACAGTATATAAACATTTCAACAGGAAGTGAAAAATGACAGCTTATTGCTTTGAAATCAAACAAAGGGAATTCAGTAGCAGCTTATTGAAGACAGCTAAAGCTTCCTTTTGCATCAGATCCACTGAAACATTAATGAACACATAAGTCAGGAATTAATTTTCCTCTCCTACTAGGACAGTTGATCCTTTAGTAATACAAGTGTCTTCAACCTCCTTCTAAAGTACCGCAGCAGCAATAATTCTGCCAAAAAGTGCCATTTGTTCCTTCACTCCTCCATCTCCTGCAGCATTTATTACCACAGTGTGGTAACTAGATCATCAACTATGGCTATTGTACAGCTTCCCAGATTTGTGGGTCCTAACATGGCTGCAGTGTGAAGTGATGTGGCCCCAGGTGCCTCCAGGTAAGTGAAGGGCTGATGTTGTTTCCTTTTTCCTTGTCAGCTCCACTCCATGGGGCTAAAGCTCTGGTGACCCTGTTTGCCATGACTCTTTGACTTTGTGCTCTACAAAGTTACTTATAGCACAAGGAAGATCTCCCCCTCTTCTCCAGAACTTGCTGTCTAGGTAAATCAATATACCAGGCAGAATCTCTTTCCCCAGGTAACAATAAATGATAAGTCTTTCCTCAAGTTCCTGTTGCCCTGTGCAGCTCCACTGATTTCAGCAGAATTATACCTTAATTACATGTCGTGGTTTCGGCCCATCAGGGAACAAAAGACCACGATTAGCCTCAAGTACCGAAGACTAAAGGATTGCTAAAGGGCAGGGAGAGCTTAATTGCCGCTTAAGGTGCAGGACAAAACAGACCAGGCTACTCGGCTTGGGGAAGAAAACAGAAAACAATTTAATACCAACTAAAACACAAAACCCCAAAAACCAGAACCAAAACAAAACAACACAGAATGGTACAGAGATGAAGAGTCCGACCAGCCCTTTAAGACCACCTGCTCCCCACCCCTCTCCTCTTCCCGGGCTCAGAGCCCTGATCCCGGTGTTTTATACCTCCGTCCCCCCTGAACGGCCCAGGGGGGCAGGGAGTGGGGGTTTCAGTCAGTCCGTTCCTGGTGGCTTCTGCCGTTTGTCTCACCTCAGGGCAAGTGGGTTCTGCACCAGTCCTCCTTGCAAGTCCGTGAGGTACCACACACACATGGCAGCCCTGCACGGGCTGCACCGACGCACATTTGTCCCAAAGCCCTGCACGGGCTGTACCGATGCTCATTTGTCCCAAAAGTTGCTGCTCCTCTCTGCCTCTCGTGTGGGGCTGCTCTGCGGTGCACAGGCTCTCCAGCATGTCCTGTGCCATGACCGCCTCCCCCACACAGTCTCTGGCCCGTCCGGGCACACTCACATGAAGTTGCTGCTGCTGATCCATAGGTTGCAGGGGTACCGGCTGCACTCTCACCACGGCTTGCAGAGGGGTCTCTGGTCTGATGCTCCATCCTTCCTCCTTCTCCGACTGTGGGGTCCGCATGGTCGCCTCCATCTTGTACCACTCTTACACCTCCTGCCTGGCACCTCAAATTCCCGTCCCTAAATAGTGATCGCAGAGGCGCCAGATTGGCCCAGCCGGGCCGGGGGTGGGTCTGAACCCAGGAGTCGGGGGAGAGTCTAAAAAAACTTTTACCGGGTCTTCACTGCAACTCGCTCCCCCTGTTACTAAACAAAAGCAACTCCTTGCTAAACCATGACATTACATTAGTAATATTAAAGACAAGTTAGTCTCATATTTTTCTTTCTGACAAAATTATTTAAAATACCTAAAGATAATGGTAACCTCAAAGGAAAAGGTTTGCTATTTGAATGTGATGTTAAGGGTAGCATACTAAAAACAGGTTAGAATAAGGCTAACATAGAAAATACTCTTCTATCATTTCATACACCTCAAAGGCACAAAAACATTTTAAAACAAGAAAAAGCATGAAAATACAACATCCATGTTTTCAGTCATCCATCACGCAACTTTCCATTGCTTCTCCCATATATGCTCCCATTTACCTTCCACAAAAAATGCACATCCTTCTTCAATCTTCCAGGCAAAGACAACATCAAAGTCACATTTCAGAGTTTACAAGAGGTCTTGACTTAATAGACTACAGATGTTTCATAGAAGAGAGAAACCAAAAAAGAAAAGGTATTTAAAATTGTGGAACTTTCCATAAACAATCATTTCTATAATCCAAAGGGAGGGGAAGGAGAGACTATATTTTAATTTCACTTCAAATGTACCCAAACAGGACACCTTCCTATTGACAGTGGCTGCTAGCATCCAGAATCTTAGCGACAAATTAAAGGTCATCTTCCTCTATGCCATCTCCTACTGTGAATTAGCTTTTGCAATCACTAACTGATGAGAAATTACAAGTGCTTATTATACAGATGAGCGTGAAAGCTTCACTTGAGTTGATTTCTATCTACTATTGTGCTTATTTGGAAATGAATCATCTCCTATGCTCTCTTTTTAGTAACTGCAGGCTACTTATAAATAAACAGAAAGAATAAAAAGAAGGAAGGCAGAACATAAACCAGAGAATCCAGAAACAAATGTTTCTTTAAATTTGTCACGGTTTAGCAAGGAGCAGCTTTTGCTTGGTAACAGGGGGAGGGGGTTGCAGTGAAGACCCAGTAAAGAGTTTTTTGACTTTCCCCAGCTCTCGGGTTCAGACCCACGTCCGGCCTGGCTGGGCCAATCTGGTGCCTCTGCCATCGCTATTTAAGGACGGGAATTTGAAGTGCTTGCAGGAGGTGTAAGGGTGGTACAAGATGGAGGCAACCAAGCAGACCCCACAGTGAGAGAAAGAGGAAGGAAGGAAGAGCACCAGACCAGAGACCCCTCTGCAACCCATGGTGAAAATGCAGGCTGTACCCCTGCAACCTATGGACAGCAATGGCAGGACTGAGAGCCAGCACTCCATGTGAGTGCACCCAAACGGGCAAGAGACTGTTGAGGAGGTGGCCATGGTGCACGACATGCTGGAGAGCCAGTGCATCACAGAGCAGACTCACACGAGAGGCTGAAGGGAGCTGCAGGTTTTGGGATAAATGCACATCGGAGCAGCTCGTACAGGGCTGCCGTGTGTGTGAGGTACCCCACAGACTTGCAGAGAGGACTAGTGTGGAGCCCACCTGCCCTGAGGAGAGATAAACAGCAGAAGCTATCAGGAATAGACTGACTGAAACCCCCATCCCCTGCCCCTCTGAGCTGTTCAGTGAGAGAGGAGGTAAAAACACCGGGATCAAGGCTCTGAGCCCGGGAAGAGGGGAGGGGTGAGGAGAAGGTGGTCTTAAAGGGCTGGTCAGACTCTTCATCGTTGTACCACTCTGTGTTGTTTTGTTTGGGGGTTTTATGCTTTAGTTGGTATTACATTAAATTATTTTCTTCCCCAAGTCAAGTAGCCCTGTCTGTTTTGTCCTGGAAATTAAGTGGCAGTTGAGCTCTCCCTGCCCTTTAGCAATCCTCAGGTTTTTGGTTGTTGAGGCTAATTGTGGTCTTTTGTTCCCTGAGGGGCCTAAACCATGGCAAAATTTTTAATTTTTATGTTGCTTAAAAATACATAAATAAATAAGGCACATACTTACAACCTTTCATCCTGTTGTAAGTAGTTCTATTATCTTGCCCCTACAAATGAGAAAACCATGACTCAGACGAGTTGTGCAGTTTGCTGACTGTTACACATTTCATAAAGTGCCTGAATAGTTCACTGAGCATGGTCTGCATGCTTGCATGCATTTGCAACACAACTAACTTGTACCATTCTGACTGTAGTAATACTTATTCCACTGAAACCCTGTGTCATGTGGCACAAAGATATCATTACCTGTTTGCAAGCTGTCTGCTGTACTTGCTTCGAAGGAGTAAGCTGAGTAGGTAAACCTCTCCAACAAAAATTAGCCCTGAAATCTCTGTGTCCTCCTGCAATGTCTCCTTTCACCAAGTCATAATTCAAAATGAATTAGTGTGAGAGTAAAGCTACAACATAGAATCACAGACTCATAGAATCATAGGGATTAGAAGGGACCTTTAGAAATCATCTAGTCTAACCCTCCTGCAGAAGCAGGTCCACCTAGATCAGGTTGCACAGGAACATGTCCAGGAGGGTCTTGAAGACCTCCAGAAAAGGAGACTCCACAATCTCCCTGGGCAGCCTGTGCTACTGCTCCATCCCCTGAACAGCAAAATAGTTTCTTCTTATGTTTAAATGGAATATTTTGTGTTCCAGCTTCTTCCCATTACCCCTTGTCCTGTCACTACATGCAATAGAAAAAAGAGATTCCTCAACCTCCTGACATCCACCATTTAGACATTTGTAAATATTAATGAGATCCCCCTCCAGTCTTCTCCAAACTAAACAGTCCCAGGTCTTGCAGCCTTTCCTTATAAGAAAGATGCTCCAGACCCCTGATCATCTTGGTGGCCCTACCTGGACTCTCTCCAGAAGTTCTCTGTCCCTCTGGAACTGTGGAGTCCAGAACTGGACAGAGTACTCCAGATGAGGCCTCCAGATGAGGGCAGAGTAGAGGGAGCAGAACCTCCTTAAACCTGCTGGACACACTCTTCTTGATGCAGCCCAGGATGCCATTGGCCTTCTTGGCCACGAGGGCACATTACTGGCTCACATTCAGTTTATTATCATCCAGGACTCCCAGGTCTCTCTATGTAGAGCTGCTCTCCAGCAGGTCAGACCCCAGCCTGTACTGACACATGGGGTTGTTCCTTCCCAGGTGCAGGACTCTGCATTTGTCCTTGTTGAACCTCATGAGGTTCCTCTCTGCCCAATTCTCAAGCTGGTCGAGATCCCACTGAATGGCAGCACAGTCTTCTGGGGAATCAGCCAGTCCTTCCAGTTTGGTGTTAGTAGCAAACTTGCTGAGGGTACACTGTCCACTTCTTTCCTTGGCCCGTGAACTGGCAGTCCACAAGTGAATGAAGGATGAGTGGAGTGCTTTTCTTTGGTGCATTATGTAGAGACACAATACTTGTAAGATGCAATTTTAAACATTTGTCAAAGGCATGATGAGGGCAAATGCAAGTAAGCAAGTTCAGAAAGAGAAGTGCTGTGTTTTCTGTCATAAATCTAAACTGAAGCTCGGGACACTATATCAGCATTCTCCTTATGGTACTTTATTTAGACAATGTTATTATCTGGTTACAGTCACCTATAGAGGATTGGATGGACTGAGTTCAAACCCAAGGGCCTCTTTATAGAAGGCATTTGCAAACATTAAAGGGAAGTTGAACACCAAAATCAGCAGTTTTCCTTGGGACTTAAGTTCCCTTACCCTACACTTCAGGGACATGTCTCCCTTCAGTTTGGAATCTAAGCCACAGCTTCTTCCACTGCTGGGTGTCCATCTCCATGTCATTCCATAAATCACTGCTGTGGCTGTGATGCTTTCCCTCATACATCGTAACACACATCTCAAGGACAAGAACACCCGCACAGAACCTGGAAGATCTGAGCTCACATCTCTCAAAGGAGCAAAAGGACTTGAGAACAATTTTGAGCAGAGTTCATCTTGCTGTGGATTATTAACCACTTACTTATCCAGAGCAAAAGGAAAATTATAATTCCCAATGCAGCAATTAAACTGATGACTTGACCTTATGAACTGAAGTCAAACTGTATTGCACCTCAAGGCAATTGTTCCAACCACTCAGTGACCCAAAACAAGGTCTCAGTCTCCCTTGGTATTTGAAGAGGTTTATAGGACTGTACCTGGAGTGTATGAGAAGCCAGAGTCTGACATCAGACTCTTCATGGGATTCAAGCTTTTCAAGTGTATCTCTTCTGTTTTGTTTCTTTTTTTATCTTTGGTAGTCTTTACTTCTGCTTCTGCCTTCTGGTCTACATCTGTTAAGTGCAAGCTGTAGAATGCAGTGCTCAGTTACAGAAAACAGGCAGCCTTCCAGATGAATTTTGAATAAAGCAACACATACTGCCCACAGCAAGAATGCACACAAACATTTTAAGAAGTATTTTGAGTATTAATTGCCATAGCAGACAGAAACAGCAATTACTGTCATGAGCTGGCAAACAGAGAGCCTCCTTTCACACTAATTGATTCCTACTGGGAAGACAAAAGATATATTAATTCACCTTATAGTATCAGCTACTGTAGAAATGTTTGAAAAGAAAAGCCCGTGGCATACCTGTAGATAATTGCTCCCAGTCAGATTTGCTACTAGTGCCTTTTGGAAGAGTTGTTGTGAGGTCGCAGCTTTCATGATTCACATTAGCCTCTAAAATTGTCTCCCACAAATCACTGTAGACATGGTGGTAAAGTGTGTTTCCACTGCATGTGGAAGAATAAAGAGATAAAGCCTGTGAGGAGTTGTGCTGAGATTTTATTTTGGCTCATTTCAGTGGCATCTCAGCTCTGGCTTATGCTTTCATGAGGGAGCAAGCAGGATATTTGAAGGGCAAATCAACAGTTTTCTCATGTTATTATCCTCATTTAATATATTTTATTCACCTTGGCCTGAGAAGAAAAAATAAAACAGAAAAAATAAAATTCTAAACTACAATATTTTCTCTTTGTTAAGAAACATCATATTTCTTAGAAAATGGTTTTCTAGGATCTAAGTCCATAAGCTGAGCCAAGAAATTCATCTCTTGTCTGCTTCTAATATCAATTTTATTAGCCCTCTGAAATCTTAGACCAGTTTCTTACAGTATACACAGTGGAACACTCTCAAACACTGTTATTCCTTTAGATTTTCTGAATGGCATAAATATCTTCTAGAAAGTTTATTTTAATGCTTTACATTAACAGTAAGCATATTTCTGTTGATATCAAAATAAAATGCTAGTGTGTGGGAACAAATATATAAGAGTCATTTAGTATTACCACTGGTTTCTTATATTAGAAGTTATCTGATTGCAAATTATCATTACAGAATTTTAAAGAAACAATAATTACCTGAAAGACACAGTAATATCTCCCCACAAAGCTCTGGAAAATATGTTCTTAACTTTTCTAGTGATGCTAAGAAAAACAGATCATAAGTCCTTGATTAAGACTTAAATTTAAAATACTTTCTTTAGGACATATTTCAATTCAAATCTCTTGTTTTAGAGGCAAGAGTCACACATACACGAACTACAATGCTGTCTTAGCTATTTACCACTGTGTATTTAACTGACCAGCTGATCCAGCTTTCAAAACCAGAATACAGAGTCCTTGGTTCTTGTTTCCTTATGCACCAAACAAGCAGATTTAGATCCACCAGACTCTGCCTTGCCAAGGATGTGACCCTCTGTAGTAGCGGACATGAAATGCCGAGGACAAATGTGAGTGTGGCATCTCACCATCTCTGCTGACTCAGAGATAACAAAAGGTATCTTCTCCACTTGATTCCTCTCCCAACCCCTGACAATAAAAGGTCAGGTTTTTCTCAAAAAATAAAGCTGAAAGGGAATGATTTTAAACAACAGTAAGTAATTCTGGATGATGATCAACATGGATTAAACCCTTCCTTTTTCCTATGAAAACCTGTGGAATGTAGTCTACCATTCCTGTTGAACTTATCTGAACAATAGGAGAAAATCCAAGATTCAGTGGATGAAGAAGAGGAAAACAAGCACATGAATTTATAATCTAATAATTAGATCACAGAGAAAGACCACACCTAAAAAAAAAGAAGGAAACATACACTACCACTTTATACAAAACACCTAAACAAATCTTTGCAGTAGGGCTAAAAATCTCCCCAAAGCCCAGAAATTTCACAAAAGTACATATCCTTACAAGAAAAATACTCACTCTACTTTGTGAATGCCACAGTTCATCTCACCATAAACAAGAAGTTTCTCAGAAACTTTAAAGATGAAAATCTAGGTGTCTACAGGTCTCCGATTTCTCCAGAATTAAGGAACTAACAGATTCATAACTTTGAACCTCAGAGCTTAAACCATGCTGATATCCTACTGACCAAGATCCTCTTGATATTTTTGTCCATGACAGGATTACAATGCCTCAGTAATCTGTATCGAAATTAAGAGAGTATCTAAAGGGACTGAAGGCAAGAAAGAATGAACTCAGTAACCCAAAGGAAGCTCACTAAAGACATTTGGGGATCCTTCTGGGGAATTAAACTCCCACTGCTCATAAAACCCAACATATCCCTTTATGGGAGACATTATCAGGATGATCCATTAGCATGCTAAACACCTAATATTTAAATCTAATTAACCCTTAAAGTATATCTCAGACATAAACGAGCTCCCCAGAAGGAAATACATGCATCTCTCCAATTCAAGCAAGTCGCTGACACTGCACTGTCATCTGTCAGCTTCAACTGCACACTTTTTTCAGCACTTTCATCTTGTCTCAGTTTATTCACCTCTTGTGAGCAAACAGCGGCAAAAAAAGCAATAAAGCAGGAACATCATAACACGAAGAAGCAGCAATCCTTTTTGTGCAGCATCACTTTTGAAATACACATAAGATCAGGATGTCACTATCAAAAAGGGAAAGAAAATTTAGCAAAGCCTTTCCAGTCCTTAAATTTGAAGTTCTCTTCTTGAAATGAAGTAAAAGCATTGCTCTTACAATTTAGAGAGGACAACAGTTCCTCCTATTAAAAAAAAAAAAAAAACCAAAATTACTTTTGCTGACAAGAGAGAATTTGCAGATTTAATTTTAGCAGGATGCCTTCAGCTCATGTCATTAAGCTGCTTCCACTAAGGGGCTTTTTAAAGTAATTCAGCATACATTTTTTTCTGAAGTTGCAAGAAATTAAGACTGGAATAACAGACACTCTAATTTTCTGAAGTCAAGCCCATTCTGAGAAGTGAGACATTGAAAATCCTCTATGAAAAGATAGATAACTGAAGTCATGTTGCATACTGTTTGTACTTCTTTTACTTTGCCCACCACTTTTGATAGAAAGAATAACTTCACTGTTTTATGTCAAAAGACTAGACTGAGAATTTTACTAAATCAGACTAAATATGACTAAAAGAAGTGTCAACAAAGATAAATATAATAGAATCATAGAATCCTAGGAATGGTAAGGATTGGAAGGGACCTTTAGAAATCATCTAGTCCAACTCCCCTGCAGAAGCAGGTTCACCTAGATCAGGTCACACAGGAACATGTCCACCAGGGTTGTGAAGACCTCCAAGGAAGGAGACTCCACAACTTCCCTGGGCAGCTTGTTCCAGTGCTCCCTCACTCTCACAGTAAAATAGTTTTTTCTCACATTTAAATGGAACTTTTGCTGTCCCATATACATTTAGTAGGACAGAGGACCTGTCCTGGGGTAAGTTAATCAGTTGTTTAAATCAAATCATGTCTCCTCCTCACTCACCATCTTTCCATTAGTCAGGATCTAAACATTTTCAATTTTCTAACCTTAAAAATTTAAAGGTGGCTTTCCTGAGGGCTGAAGATCACAATTTTACCTTGAAATCAAGCTGACACGTGTGTTCTAACTAAACTTAAAAAAAAAAAAAAGAAAACTACTACTAATGAT
Organism: Urocolius indicus; assembly: GCA_013401255.1. Taxonomy (NCBI): domain Eukaryota; kingdom Metazoa; phylum Chordata; class Aves; order Coliiformes; family Coliidae; genus Urocolius; species Urocolius indicus. Next base: position 217,464 of record WBNH01005050.1, read on the forward strand.
AATCTCAACAATGAGTTGCGAAAGACAAGTATTCAGACTCAGCCTCCTATTTTAGTTTCTCTAAGCTGGACAATTTTAGAAAGGCAGAGAGATACAGCTCGTATTGTATTTTAATTTGTTCCCTGCACCACAGCAGCCAGAGAAGACCTGGAGCATATCAGACATGCAGAGTGACTGCATAGCTCTAAGGATGATGCAACCATGTGACCTGCTTTGAGGACCAAGAACTGCTAGGAAGAAATGGGATCCACCTACCTGCAGTGGGCATAGGCCCACAGGCTAACCAGCCTGTGAGGGGGGCTTTGAATTAGGGATGGTAAGAGAGTAGATAACCAACAGCTGAAGGATGAAATGGTGGACTGAGGCAACAAGTAAAGCGAGTGGGATGATGTGAACAGGAGATAATTAACAGAAAGGGCAGAAGAGGGGCCATCCCAAGGGCATGCACACAAACAAGCAAAATGCCTACATGACAGTGAGGTGATCCTTCCCTTCTGCTCAGCATGGGTGAGGTATATCTGCATCGAGTTCTGTGCTTCCCAGTGAAAGAGAGACATGGACATACTGGAGACAATCAAGCAAAGGGCCACAAAAATGATTAAGGAATGGAGCATCTGACATATGAGAGAGCTGGGAATATTCAGCCTGGAAGAGAGAAGACTCAGGAGAATCTTATCAATGTGTACAAGTACCTGATAGGGCAGTGTAAAGAGGATGAATGGGAATAAACTGAAATACAAGAAATTCCATTCAAATTTAAGGAAAAAAAAAAAAACACAAACCAAAACATTACTCTGTGTGTGGCTGAACACTGGAAGAAGTTTCCCAGAGAATTTGTGAAGTCTTCATCTTTGGAGTTATTCAAAACCTGATAGGACAATTCTGAGCAACCTGCTGTAGATAACCATGGTCTGAGTGGGCTGTTGGACTAGATGACCTCCTGAAGGGCCTTATCACCTTAGCCATTATGTGATATCTGTGATCTAGGACACTGGCGCCATCCTTAGGATTTGCACAAGTACTGAGAGATGGGTTAGTTTTTTGTTTTTTTTTTTTTTCTTTATAGACTCTCATCTTTTCCCTTGTAAGGCAGATGATGAACAGAATTCGTGAAGACACAGAGAACCAGGTACATTGTAACTGATGATACAATCAGATCTGAACCACTGGTGCAACAAGGTTTGTGATGTGTGAGAATGACCCTGTAAAAACACAATGTGGAGATCAAGCTGTGCTTGGCAGCAGCTGTTGACAAAGGTATGCATTATCTTTGACATGTTTAACATTTGTGTGTAAGTATAATTGGGAATAAAACTATCAGTATATTTTAAACCTCCCATTATTTCAAATTCAAAGCATTCATATAGGAATGTGAATGAGTTACATTGGAGAGAAGATTTCCCCATGTTAGATCTAATGAATCCTTTTCTTATCAGTTCTTTTAAGTGCTGCAAAGGAAATGAGAAATGAGCAAGGATTTGATAGGGAACAGGACATGAGCTTGAATGATGGAATAAATAATACAGTCTTAAAAAAGATCCATAAAGAATGTCCAGAAAAGTTTTGGCAATGTATGCAGGTAGAGGCAATAAAATGTTGTGTTTGATAAACATGTCAGGCAACAAGATCCCAGAGTTGGATTTATGGAAAGAATTGTAAGTTCAGACTTCACACAGGAGCAAATGAAGACTATTTGTTCACTTGTAAATAAGTAGAGCTTACCAGATTTTTAATTCTGTAGCTTTCAACTATTTCTAAAATGAACCAAAACACACTGGAAAATTCTCAAAAATGTAACCAACATTTTCGCTTTGCTTTTCATTCTGAAGTGTATGTATTTCTCAAAATCAAATCACATGAAAAAAACCAAAAAAACTAAGCATCACCAAGCTCACTCTGTAGCAATTTCATTAGTGTTCTTCCACTCCAAGAATCAATTTTATCTCTGCAACTTTGTATTATTTAATTTCATTAAACAAACCATGGGTAGCAATTGCTTAGTGTCACATAATGCTCTGTTTTCAGTGCTACCAATATGGCATTAATCTGTGATTTAGAGGTAGTATTTGTCACAGGGCTCCTCAGACTTTTCTGTTTGTTTCAAAATGCCTCACAGAACCTGTGAGGCCTAAAATAAGTACTTTACTGTTGCATTCTCAAGATTTCCTAGAAGTATATATTTGGGAGGTGTGTGGATTGGCTACATATCAGCAGCTGGAGTGATGTTGCAGCCTGGGGGCTCATATGTTAGGGTGGCAACAGTGGAGATACCAGGAGCAGCTGCTGGACAGACCAAGGATCTGATGCCAGTTGATCACTGAAGAAAGCCACGTGGCGTGTAAGTATGTTCACACTAGCAGACCTTCATCCTGGACAGCCAGAGAGGGAAATAGGATGAGGCTATGGGTGCTATTTGTGCTTCTGTGAGTGTCAAGTATGTGTCTGTGTGGTCAGTGATGGGTATATGTTTATGTATGGGTTCTCTACAGGACTCTGCATGCATGACTATTGAGAATACAATCCCAGCCTTGCTACTGGTTAGTTCTGAGGACACAGAGCTGCAGCAGCCTCCCCTCTGTTGAGCTACAGGATTTGGAAAGCCTAATCAATGACCATGAATTAAACTTGCAGAGTTGAAATATTCAAGAGTTAGAAAACATAAGATTGTATGAATTTAAGTGTCTCACTTACTATATTGTTCAGTTATACTATATACTAACTTTCTCTAGACTCTTATGTCATTCAGTACAGTGGTAGTTTTTCAAAACACCTTTCATTCTTCTCATTCAATATGTAGCTCCAACTCAGCATATTAAAAATTAATAGGTTTTTCAATGATAGTTCTGCTAATACAGACCTTAACAAACACTAATGAATCTGCCTGGATTTGCCACATGATGAAGCTTGAGTCTATATCCCCAAAGCCTTATTTTACAAATGCAAAAACTGTCCCTCATAACTACATTTGTTAAAACTTTGAAAATACATCTTATTTTTCACAAGTGCAGGAAAAAAAAAAAATCAGAGATCCTGTAACCTAAAGCACTTTCAACTAATGGATTTAGTTTTTGCCACCCTGCAGATTACCATCACAGCTTTGCAAGGAGATGCAGATGACCTGGGTCACTAATACCAAAGTAATGCATATGACTGAGGCTGCTTCTTCAATGTGAAGACAGAAAAAGCTGAACACAGAAACTTCTACTTTCTACAAAGATAATTGGCTGGAGACCAGCCTTGTCCATGAGCTATTAATACATTATTATTGTTCATGTGCTAGAAAATGAGGTAAAAATGTTAGTATCAAATTTATTAAGGTGTTACATTAATTTTAGAGACTCAAACTGCAGCAAGCACATCACCTATTCCATGCACAAATTATCTGAGCTACATTAGATATACCAGCCAAAGTGACCCCAGTCAGTCCCTCTAGCCACTGAAATATTGATATTAATTAACAGACTTGCCTGTAAATTCTGAAATAGCCTTTTCCATGTCACATATTTCTCATATTGCATGGTGAGATGAACTCTGGCCAAACCCCATCCAAACCTGAGAACAGGTCATATGGCCTATTGGTATAGTAAAATAGCCTTCACAATGCTACTACCAAAATACTATTGCTACATCACCTTGAAGGTGTCCTTCAGGGGAGAACAGAGAACTTGTCTTTGGAGGACTTCAGAACCATGAATGTTATGATGCAAACAGGTCTGGGATTACTGAGATAGCACCCTCCTTCTCCTCTCTTTCATACTCTCTCCCTCTTCCCAGGACTCCTCTTCCCTCCCCTCCAGCAGCACAGGGGATGGGAGTTGCGGTCAGTTCATTACAGATGGACTTTGTCACAGCTTCCTTCTCAGAGGGAGGCCTCCTCACACTTCCCACTGACAGTTTAGGGTCCCTCCCCATGGGAGACAGTCCCTCATTAACGTCTCCAATGTGAGTCCTTTCCATGGAGACAGTTCCACATGAACAGCTCCGTCATGGGGCCTCCCATGGGAGCAGCTCCTCACACCCTGCCCCTACGTGGGTCATCCACCAGGAGAACAGTCCTTCACGTATTGACTGGTCCAGCCTGAGTCCCTCACAGGATCACAAGTCTTGACAGCAAACCTGCTCTGGCGTGGGCTCCTCTCTCCCCATGGACTCTCAGGTTCTGCCAGGAACTTGCTCCAGTGTGGGATTGCCACAGTCATAGCCTCCTTCAGTCATCCACCTACTCCAACGTGGGGGTTTCTGATTTCTTGTGGTCCTCCATGGACTGCAGGGGAACAACCTGCCCCACCATGGTCTTCACCACAGGTCACAAGGGAGTCTTTCTTTCAAGGCCTAAGCACCCTCCTCCTCCACTGACCTTGGTGTCTGAGGAGGTATTTTTCACATTCTTACTCCTTGTTACTGCTGCAGTTTAGCAACTGCACAGCAACTTTTTCCCCTTCTCAAATATGTTATTCACAGAGGTGTTACCTCAGTCACTAATTGGCCAGACCTAGTCAGCTGCAGGGTCTCTCTTAGAGTTGATTGGCCCTAGCCCTATCAGCTACAGGGGTGGCTTCTTTAAGCAGAGATCTGCCAGAAGCCTCCCCTGTAGCTCCCCCTTCTACCACAAAACCTGGCTCAGGCAAAACCACTAGACTGTAAGCAAAGCACATGGTTTCCATTTAGTTTAGGAGTCATGGAGAGGCTGTGTAAGCAAATGTGCTAAGTGAAACTCTGTTTTTGCTACTAATATAGGGGTGTGTGTATATATATGTATAACTGCATAGAAATGGCCTCACTGACCACGACTCCTAGGACAGACTATATTCATCCTAAAATTCTTTGTAAGTCTTGAGTCTTTCTCCAGTCCATCCATTTCTGGTTACAGTCCCAGAAACTTTCCTATTGCAAGTGCTTTGGCAGAAAAGAGACAAGAAAAGATTTTATTTGAGATGGAGGTTGTGGTTCTGACCCCAACCTGATGTAAAGGCATCCATTTAAAATGTACATGTCTCAAAGCTATGGTTTTCCCTTTCCTACTACTACTACCCAAAAGAAAGAATTACTGCTCTGCAACTTCATAAATACCTCTTCAGCAGAATCTTGACTACACAGTCCTTTATTATCTGAAATCATCTGGAGAAAAGTTGTCATGCATTATTATACTTAAAATGTCCTTCACCATCTGAAAGGATTATTGTAAAGATTTATTTAATATTGTTTGTGTCCTTGAGAAATAACTTTTGTAAGGACTTTGCAAAGAGTTGCATTTAACTATAACTCTTCTACATTGAAAATTTGCTTAATGAGGCCTATCTGAAACAAGCTCAACATCCAAGGCTTTTTGCCAGTGCTTTCTGCAGCACGAATTTTCATCTTCACCTGTCAAAGGTTGACTTAATAGGGCATAATAATTCTTTATTATTAAAGACTTGTATATAACACTGGATTTACCTGGGCATCTATTTGTAAGGCTTTTTGAGGACACTCAATACACCAAAGGCCCATCTGATAGCAAGGAAGATACATATCTGGCTATGAAACAAGATACAGAGTGGACCTCTGAGCAGCTTTGATGTTTGTTCCCCATCTTCTCCATCCCTTTCACAGAAAGGCATGAGTGTATTTAAAGAGCTAAATACTAATTCTGTCCCAGCTTACATCAAACTCTTCTGAAGGCTTTTGTGGAACAAAGGGCAAGCACAGAGAGAAGCTCCTGCATGCCATGCACATAGCCAGAGAGAACAGTCCAGTTTTAAAGCCTTATTCCTTCTACCCTGTGTATGACTAAACATACCGCAGAAAGAGATAGTCAGTGACTTTGACCATGTGAAATCTCTGGCTTTCATTTATCCTTGCCCACAATTTTTGCAGCAACAATGTAACTCTTATCCTATAGCTCTTTTTCTAAATGTGATGCTAAATGGCTTTCTCCTATCAATAAAAGATGCTGAAAATACTCTCTCTAGCCATGACGTAATACACGCTATCTACCAAAAGTGCCCATTAGCAGCTTACTTGATCTTTTTCCTCTAATCTACTATATGCCTGAAAGGACTAGACAGTACCTAACTTGACAAAAGGAATACCAATTACCAATTATCTTTTTAAAGTCCAGTGGTATTCCTTTCCCATTCCGTCTTCTTCCTTCCCACTGCTAACAATCAGAGATGCTTTGAAGAGTGTGTGTTCTAACTCTGCTGCCATTAGCTGTCCTGATGGGCACTGGCTCTCATTATGGCACAGAAACGTGAGAACTCCTCAGAGCAAAATGTCAGGGGTTTCTGTATCTTTCCCTCAAGGTGCAACTTGCTGCATCTCCACATCAGCTGTTACCACTCTTGAAGCAGTGAGAAGTGCTCTGCACATGGTGAGCAGATACACTGAGTATGCATCCATGATGAGGCAGCGGGACCAATCACCGACACTCGATCTCTGCTCTCTAGGAGGTATTTTTTCTGCCTTAGCAAGGATCCCCTCTGATTTCATTAATGAGACAGCAAGTGACCCAAGTCCTAGTAATTAACCATCAGCCACCCTGCAGGCAGTCCTGGAGATGCGCCTCTGTGCTCATCTGGAAAAAAAACTGATCATAGAAATGTGTCACTGCAACTAAGCAGTGTGCAAGCGAAGCACCCAGTACAATGTATGTACAGTTCAGAGAGGCTGTTGATGTCTTCCTTGTCCATGTTATCGCACCCAATAATAATCACACCCATGTCTATGGGAGAGGGTTCTCAGAGCAGTGGAACACGAAGTCCTCTGAAAATCCCGAGGATCTGTGAGATCCGTGTAATTTCTAAAGCACAGTTCTGCTCAGTCACCCCTCTCAGCACGGTGCCGTACAGTTTGACACATTTTATCATCAGGCTCAGCTATCTCTAGACACCGTTTTGTCAACATCCCCGGCTCGTTAACGTTAGTTCGCCGCGCACCGATCTCCTCCCCACCCCGGTCCTCAGCCGGTGAAGTCAGTCTCTCCCGGTATTTTCTCTCTAGGGTCCGCCAACCACGCGAGCGGCGCTCGGAAAAAGGGAAGGTTCTCAGCACTTTGCTTTCAAGTGCCAACGTCAGGGAAGGGGAAGCCTGCTGCCGCTCCCCGCGGAGCTCGGAGGCGGGCAGGCTCCGCTCGGCTCCAGGCGACACGCAGCAGGGGCTCCGCTCACCGTGTGAGGCGGCCACGCCGGGGGCGGCTGGCCCCGCCGCTGCCCCTGCCGTTGCCCCTCGCCCTACCCCTGGCCCTCCTGCTGCCCCTGCCCCTGCTCCTGCCCCTGCTCTTGCCCCCGGAGGCAGCAGAGCGGGGAAGCACCGCCTCCCCACCGCCCTCCGCCGCTCTCGCCGCCGCAAACCCCGCCTCCGCCGCCCGCCCCGCCCGTCGCACACATGTGCCCGCAGCCAGCGGCGGGGCGCGCCGTCGGGGCGGGCGGGCGCTGCCGCCTCCCCGGCACCGCGCACGGCGCCGGCAGCGCCCCGCACCAGCTCCGCGCAGAGAGCCGCGGCGCAGAGAGCCGCCGGCCGCGCTGAGGTCGCCGTGCGCCATGGCTGTCGCCTACCTGCTGGGCAACGGCTCCGCGCCGCTCCTCGCCGGCGCCCTGGAGGTCCCCTTCGCCGCCAACGCTTCGGCCGCCGCCGCCGCCGGCTGCCGTCCAGCCACTCCGCCCTGTGCAGCCGCCCCGCCAGGAGCCTGGGGCAACGCCTCGACGGCGGCGGGATGGAACCGCTCCGAGCCCTGCGGCGGAGCCAACGGCAGCGCGGGCGGCGGCGGGCCCTGCGCGCCCACGGGCGGCGGCCCCTCCGTGGTCACGGCCATTGCCATCATGGCCCTTTACTCCGTGGTCTGTGTCGTGGGGCTCTTCGGCAACTTCTTGGTCATGTATGTCATCGTCAGGTGAGTGCCGCCCCGCCCCGCCCGGCCCTGCCCTGCCCAGCGCTGCCCCACAGCCCACGGCCGTCGGGGCGGACGCCCCGCCGCGGGGAATAGGGCTGCGGGCCGGCGTCCCGGCGGGGAGTGCCACCTCCCCGCTCCGGCAGGCAGCGCGCAAAGGGGCTCCTGTCCCCGCGGGGAAGGAAAGGGAAGGGAGTGAAGAAGGCGCGTGAGAAAGCGCCGGAGAGGGTGATCGGGGAAGACAAACTTGCCGTGGGGCCGTCAGAAACCGCTGCGGGTCCGGGAATACTGTACGGACCCTCCCGTGCTGCAGCATCTGTGCGAGCTGCTCTGGCCATCGAGGCCTGAATCCCTCATCTGTCCGCTGAAGAGGCAGGGTTAAAAGGGGCTTTCGGTACTGCCTGTGAGCGGCTGCAGGGTCCATACGGACAGCCGGCACGCGTCCACGCGTCTTTCCCACCACTTCTCCGAAACGCACATGCGAAGTATAGATGGCATCGCGGCTAAACGCATATTGCTGCCCGAGTTTATAGATCTTGTGCCTCAGATCTTGATATGCATGTTGATATTCATAAACATTTGTGTATGTATATATACATGCATGCAATATATATATACACATACTCGCGTGTAAATACGTCAAGACCTCGGCCGCCATCCGTAATTTTGTTTTCCCGACTGTGCTGCAGCACTTGGCGGCTTTCTCGCCTGCAAGCCCACCCAGGCTTTTACTGGTCACTCACACGAGTGTCCTTCACGCACGAGAAATCTCGCGCCCTCCAGTCAGCGGAAAACGGCGATGGAACGGTCTCCGTTTGGCGCGGGCGGGCGGGCTCTGCGGAGGAACACCGCCACCTCCCGGGAGCGGCTCGGAAGGCGGCGGCTGGACGGGCTGACCCGGCTCCTCTGCCTCCTCTTACTTGGCGGATGCTCCTCTTTTCTCCAAATCGAGCATCCGCTGAGCCCAGCGGGCGCCTCTGCGGGGTTTGCCACTGGGGCACGCAGCCTCCCTGCCCGGCCAACCCCAACCAGACCACTTCCCCAGGTGTAGAAAGCGGCCGTTTTCCGTTTGAATACAACATTTCCCAAGGGTTCAGGGTAGCAATCGTCGGGCACTGTGGCCACAGGGAGCTGAGGCAGGAGCAGAGGTGGGCACCTAGCGTCGCTTGCAGGCTGGTGGCATCGGGGTGGTTTCGTGGTATGGGCAGCGTTGACAATGCAAGCGGAAGAAGGAAGAGGGGAGGGTAGCGGTCAAGGTAGGGGGCTGCAGCACGGTGGAGGATTATTCCTTCGGCACGTGGCAGGGATGTCACTGCAAAGCCCGTGCAGCTCACAGACCTGGTACAAACACAAGTAATGTGCCTCAGTGCTCAAACGGTAGTAGTCGAGAAACCTCGTGGGTTCAACTATACTTTAGAGGCTGCATTAAAAGTGCACAAAGCAGGGGAGTTTCTCTTCTGCCCCGTGGTTTTGATCAGTCCGAGACTCAAGCTATGTGAAGGTAGAACAGAGGCATGACTGCAATCAAACGAGTGGTGTTGAATGCATTCCTCTGGGAGAAAAGGCAGATGCAGAATGCAACAGAGCCAGGATAGCTGTCAGCAGAGAGCTGTGCCACAAGTTGTCCCTGCAATTATGTATTTATACCAAACATAACCCATACTAGGTTCATATTTCTTACACTAATTAATTGAATTACACTTACACTACAAAGCCAAATTGAACGAGGCACTTGCATTTAGACTTCCATCTAAAGAGATCATATTTCCCTGAGATTACGGCTTAAAAACAAAAGCCAGAAGCAATAGGAGAAAGCAAAAATGTGTTTTCATTTTACAGAAGAAAAGGCAAACTAGTTAAATGGCTTCTTCAAAGCTATGGCAAAGGCAGGACAGAACTCAGATGTAGTGTGCAAGAGCAGTTTCTGATATGACAGAGGTCCTTCCAAATTAGTATCATGCAGCTGTTTATAGGTTTTGTATATCTGGATAGCAATAGGGAACTTTTTGATCTGTTTCTCATTGTAAGCTATACTAACATGACTGTATTCTCAGCCATATCATATGCATATACGAAATGGTGAACATATGTGCTCACATTCATGTGTCCTTGGATTCAGCTGCAGATAGGAGGCAAACCTTTCACTAGGTTGAATTTAGCATCACATGAAGCTCCTTTTTATCTGCCTTTCACACCACACCTGCTAAGGAGTAACAAAACATTGAAGTTCATATTCATTTTGAGAAGAACGGAGACTACTGGAAGCAAGATTTTGAAGTGATATTAGTACCTAGTTTGCCTTGAAAATATAAGGAGTTGGGAAGTAGGTGCTTAAGTATTTGAAACTGGCCCTATTCACTGTTCAGAGTCCAGCCCAGTGAAAGCAGTAGTGACTTCATATTCAGTGTACTGCATGCTAATATCTTATGCTTGGCTTCAGATTTTTTTTTTTATAATTATTGTATTATTCTTATAAACATTATTCTTGCAACTTTTCCATGTGAAGCAGATCCATGGGTTTGGAGCCAGAACTTTGCAAGTGCTTGCCTAATGTGGAACTCTCACTATCAGTCCACAATGCCATTGTCATCCCAGCTGGCAAATATGGGTCAGAAAATAGATATGTCTAACAAGAAGTTAGAAATGTATTGTCATTATCGATATGAAAATCAGACTTTCCATGCAAAGCAGGTCCATGGATTTCCAATTTATATACTTTATAATTAATGCATTCTCATCCCCTCTCATCATTCTCCCAGATGGTTCCTCTTCAAGCTGAATACTTTCATCCTTGAATTAATATTTACATGTTGTATCTGTAGTGCATGAGGCTGAACCCTAATGTTGCTAACACTGAACTGTTTCCTTTGTCAAGTACAAAAAAAGTGCTTTCTGAGTGACAGCAGTAACAGCTCTACTGCCAGCTATAAATTTCCTGTAATCTGAAAAATCTGTAGATCATTTTTATTATCTGTTCTCCTCGTGTGCTTTATAAAACTGTAAATTACTAATGTGAACACACTGTTGTTCACAGCTATGTCAACAGCAAATGGTACTTCCAGCTGCTGCAAAGTACAAGACAGCGTACAATTAGTACTATGTAGTACTGATTTAATTTACATGGTTACCTATAGGCTTTCCTATCTTTGTCATCAAGTCAGTGAGTTATTAGTCACACCTTAGAGTGACAAGAATACACTGTGTTTAAGGCAATAGGCAAGAAAGTCGTAATAAATCATAGAGGAAAATCTTTAACATTGCTGCTCTCAGAGGCCCCAGTCCTCCATGACACCAAGTGAGAAGACTAATTCCACCAGCACCGATGAGTCATTCAATCCAAGAGTGATTCCTTAATTGCTTTTGTCACATGTCATCAACAAAGGGATCTCAGATTCTCACCGATCCTTTGCAGAAGGCAGGAAACGTCATGTTTCCTTACAGTAAATTATTATTTTACTTGGGGGGGGGGGGGGGGNGAAATAAGTCCTCTCCGAAACAAAAATGTTTCTTTCTCTTTTTTTGCTAAAAAGAGCTGTGAGACCTGAGACATCATCTAATTTGGAAAGACTACTTACTACTGAAAGCTGTGGTTTCTCATCTCGACACTTCAGGAAAACTGTATCACTACGTAGAATAGAATTTAAGGTGAAATTTCAATTGTAGAAATAATAAATATCATCAGGGAATAAATATTCTCATATATGGGCCACTGAAAGCAAAAGTGAAGAAGTGAAAGGTTGGGAATAAGGTCATAGCATATGCAGGGAAAGGAGGCAGTTTAAAGAAATAAATTGAAAATGATTACGTGCTTGAAAGTGGCAGAATAGAAGCAAGTTTTGCTGAAAAGCAAAGGTTCCTCTTTGTAAGGCGACATAATGCTATGGATGCAGTGTGAGAGAAGGCCTACAGCATCTCTTGTAGCAGCATAGATCAGGGAACTTAGAAACCCAGAAATGCAGCAAACTTATTATTTTCTTTCCTCTCTACAGTCACATGAACTTCTATGCATTTGGATGGCATTGTACGTGGGAATATGTGTCCATCCTTCCACTGACTGCAAAAAAGTTCCACCCCATTGCTAAGAGCTGTTTAACCAGCAGCTTTAACCAGTCATGCCAATTGTGAATTGATACTGCTAACAGGCACTAGTCAGAAGAGATCTGGAGACCAGAGCTGAGGGAGCCAGGTTGGGCAAGAGCAGCACAGAAACTAAACTAAAGGAGCACCATAGTGAGGGGTTGACCCTCAGCATCCTGCATTACAGAAAGGCAGGTGTGCCTGTTTGCACACTGTTTGTAACAAAGGTTTACTAACCTCTGCTAGTGGGTAAATGTTTGACCAGCAAGCAGCTCCCTTCCCTTCCCCAAGATCGAAAGGAAGCAAGCAGATAAAATGGCATGTATACCTTTGTATTCTCTTTATTCAAAAATTATGTTTATATGGTCAAAATTTGGCTGAAAATACATTAACCTGCAACCTGGGGACAATCTCCATCTCCATCAGTGAGCAGAAGTGACTGCAAGACAAGTGAGAGCTCAGCAGACCCACAGTTGTTTCCCGACTCTGTACCTGGCCCCAGTCTCAGCGAGCTCTAACCTGCAAGGACAGCACACCTGCCCCAGGACATCAGACCCCCTTGCTCTGCTAGCAGCTACCACCAGACTTCTGAGCAGAAAATACCTCCTCTCGTGCAGCTTCTGTTGAAAAAGCTGATTTGAGATTCTGTGATCTGAGATTCTGTGTGTATTTTTCCTGCGGTATCGTTTTGGTAATGGTTCCCATGAAAAATAATGTTAAACACTTCCTGATTATTTGTTTTAATTTCCTTACAAAAATAAGTCAAATGGTACCAACTTTTCATGGCTTCAATAAAATGAGAAAATATTGTAAGGATATATTTATATTATGTAATTATTAGTAAGCTAATGACTAATGAGCTAATGAGCTAACATTATCTTGCAGTACTGCTTTCTTTCATTTTAACTCAGTATTTTTTTCAAATCATCTGACATAGCTTTTGCTGAACATCATTGACAAGCTTTTAAAATTTTTCTAGATCAAAAGGTGACATATTTACAAAAATCTTGAACAGCATGATGTAAGCACAGATGTCTCAGAATCATAGTCTAGTTTACTAGCCTCTGTTCCAACCATAGCCAGGAGCTGGTGTTTAGTCAAAGAGTTAATAGAAATAAGGGCATCACTGCATGAGAATCCTTCTAATAGTCTGTTAAATATCAGAGAGACTTTCTGAACTGCAGTTTGCATCAGCATTAATTCAGTAGCTTTTTTGTGAACATTTTTAAAATGCAATAGTCCTAAAAAAAAAATCACAATCATAAACAAGGTTGGAAACAAAAGATAACAAATATTACCATTTCATAAAAAAGCTGCTTTGAAACAAATATTCTCTGAAGTAAGACTTCAGAATTGGAGAACATTTTAAAAGATTCTAAAATGGTTATTTTTAAGCTTGACTGTTCTGAGATCAGTGGATATTTTCAAGAAATTATTTGTTTTCATTATGATTCCAACCAAAACCAAATTTTCAGTCCTTGATAATTCTCTTCTAAATACAAATCCACTCATTAGAACTATAGTTTTTAAAAAACCTGAAAGCATCTGTGGTCTGAATTATTGTGGTTAGGCTGATGTCAAAGAGAATTCTTTTCATAGTTGCCTGTGCCTTCTCTAGTTTATACAATTAAGTTTGGGTTTATGGTATTATAAGTGGGTATGCAATCATTATCTTTCAAAGCCCTTGTTCCCTTTTGGAAGTTGGCTTTTAAGGGTGCTCACTAGCAAGTAGTTCCATAGTTTAGCCAAGCTCCGTTTAATGTTAAACACTTTTAAATTGTATTTGTATTTCCCTTTGAATTTACGTGATGAAATAAGGTAGGGATGACAGACCATAGCTAATCAAATAACTGTGAAAGACATGAAATAGCATATTTTTTCCACCTTCTTACTGAGAAGTGTTCAATTATCAGCTATAAGATCTTGTATTTCAGATCAGGAATAAAACTTCAAAACCAATATGTTTGTATAAAAGAAAGCATCACGTACTCATTGTGTTGTATGGAGCAATCCCAGATGAGAGAAGTCTTTTACTTAAAGGGCAACAGGGCTTTAGAGTATCTTTTCCTGTTTCCCCCTTGCGTGGTGCTAACCTCCAGCCCTGGGATCTACTGCTTCTGTGGAAAAATCATCTAAGAAACCAGTTACCCAAATACCTCTCTCAGAGCCCTAGTTTCAGATGCAATCTCATCCTTGCTGCATGGAGACTAAACCCATGGTTCCGGGTACTTTTGATCCAGTCTTGTCAAAACACATAATCATACTCTTTCTTTCTGTCATGCCTGCCTACACTACTGTCTGCTTTCCCTCATCCCCACATCACAGTCAAGTCTTCCTCCACATTTATTCTCTCTCCAGTCCTCTGTCACTCCTTTATCACTCAACAGCCTCACTGGAAGATCCCAGTCTCTTGTGTATGAGAGTCCACACCTTGTATACTTCACATTACTTTGTTCTCTACAATCCATGGCACTGCTCCACACTACCTCCCTGATACCCTCTGACCAAGAGGGATTATCACTGCTGTTTTCCATCACACTTTTGAGGATCTTACACTTACTAGTGGTAAAAATGTCTTCAAAGGCTTCCCTGCCAGCTTCCCTGCTGTCTTCCCTGTTGAGCAGAAGATATTATATGTATGGAATCATGATTTGAGGTGATCAGCCTACAAATCCAGAGGAGGAAACCAGCACCTAGAGACCAAGAGAAAATAGCTGATAATTTGTCCCTCCTAGAAAAAATGTCACTGCAATTATCATAGATGTCATCAGTGGTTTCACTCTCGGTCATGCTTCCCTGAAGGCAGATGGGAGAAAGTTAAGTTGAAGACATTGACAGAATTGGCAGTTTTCCTTTCAGTATCTTCCTAGCAAAGCAAAAACTTCAGCAGTAAGCAAGTACCTGCTGCCAGATAATGGCAATATATCAGAGTTAGCCTTCTGAGCACCATTGATTTATTTGAGAGCACTGTGTTACACAGTAACTGCAGAAGCAGCAACCTTTACTGGAGACCCACATACACCTCAGCACTGGGCAAACAGAGACTCGGCTAAAAGTGGTGTAACAAACAGGCAAGATTAAGTCCTGGAATAATTAGCAGATAATTTTTCCCCCATTTAACAGGTCTGAAAAGGAAGAAAGTGTACCAGCAGATGACTGGACATTGGAGCATACATATTACTGAAATTACCTGTGCTTGGCTGGATCCCCTCCCCTTTTCAGTGCCATCAGCTTTATTTTATGAGGATTTCTGCCAGGATATTTTACTTAAATATGTAATTTTGAAATGTAGGGAAATGATAAAAGGGAAATATTAAAATGGTTACCTGTTATGACTACTGTGGAGTTTGTGTGCTCTGTCTGAAGTACTCTCACTGCTCTTTAATCCTCTTAGTCAGATATCAAGGAAAAGGACCAGTCTTCCTCCCTAAAATAACTACTTTTCCTGAAGAAAGATGTTTGGGTTTTTTTTTCTCTATGAGGGACTAGACTCACTGATTCAAACTAAAGAGCAGAAAGAGAATCTCTATATGATGGCTTTCAGTTGAAAAAAAAAATCAGGAAGAGCCATAAAGAAAGCAACAAGTGAATTTTAGCCTTAGCCCAAAGCTCAACACAGTACTAGAATTAATTGAAAAATGCACTCCTTGCTTTCTTGGTGCTACATCATTCCCCAAAAAGACTGTCTTTTAGCTCTCTCTCCCCCAAAGCTGAGGTTTGAGAGAACTTGCTAATTGATATCGAGTACAGGAGAAATGGCCCAGAGCCGTTATGAGAAGTGCTGTGCTCTGCTTACTTCTCCTGCCTGGATACTGCAAGCAATTACTAGTGAATTTACACATGGGTTGATGGTGTCTCAGTACAAGAAAAGACCAAGCTGGGAAGTCAAAGATGCTAGCAAGATAACTGCAGGGAAGCAAACTTTGTTGAAATTCTGGCTTAATTTCATTTGTGCAGTGGAGGAGAACAAAGTGAAAAAGAAACTTGGCAGTGGGAAAACAAAGTATTAGGTAGAAAAGAGGTAGCAGCTGAAGCAACTACATACAGTCCAGTAGTTCTCTTCCCAACATTCAGATCCACATTCAGCACGTACATTCAGATCACTTCACAAAACAAGACATCCTCATACGGGTGTGGGAGGAAGACTGCTCCAGCATAATGTGTGTGAAGGTCTTGCTGTGCTCTCAACTCAGTATGTCAAATAACTGAGCCTTGTGATTTTAGATCTAGTACACTGTGTCCTGCTTTGACACCTGAAATGATGCTTCATATTTATGTTTTTTCAGCTCCCTAATAAAACCATCATCACTGGCCACAGCAATAACCAGGTAGCACCATGTTGGGAGTCAGGATGCAAGACTTTACAGGAGGAAATAACCGCTGCTTCTGCCCTTCTTAAAGGCAGTGAAGTCTTCCTCCCTCCACCAGTTCAGCTTTTACCCCTAGAAGCACGATCAGTGCAAGAAGCATGTGAATGTGCTGCAAATTGCTCAGTGTCATTGTAACTGTAAACATTTTCTGCTATAATGTTATACCTGCTCGAGGTTATTTGTGGGTTGTTTGTTTTCACTGAAAGCTTATCATCTTTACATTACATCTTTGTATATGATCTGTTTAGAAGAATGTAAATCAAAAAGACAAGTTGGTTCTTAACCACAGTAATGCACCTCCAATCTGAGTGGCCTGACCACCTAATAATGTGTAAGAGTTGTATACAAATTTATGGTGCTTGTACCTAGAGCTTGAATTTAATGGCTTAAGTCATAAGCCTCCTGAAATACACATGAATGAAAAAATCAAAGACTAAACTTTCAAGTTGATTAAATTATGTGCTTCCAGATAGGTAGATTAGGCTCATCTAGAATATGTATGTGACTTCAAAACTTAGGTAACGGTCTGTCACAACTGTGGCTGAGATTCAGTATAGGTCTTTCAGTGCACAGAGACCCATTATCATGCACAGAAAGAAAAAGAACAATAAGATAGAATAGACAACAGCTAAAACCATCATTTGAGACCATTTTCCTGAAGGGTACTTTCTAGAAAATGGCCTAGCTGAAAGACTTCATTTCAATGCCAACCATTCTAATTGGATTTGCAGGTAGAAGAAATCTTTGATGTTTTTTTCCAGAACAACCTGAATAGGATATGACCTTTGTCAAAGCTTTAAGGGCTCAACAAAAAAAAGAACACATCTGATATCTCAGGAAAGCACACCTTTCCTACTATTTTGAGTTACATATGCAAGATGTACCAGAACAGACATGGAAATAAATGTTCTTTTAAATTGATTCAGCTAGGCATACTTTACATGTTTTAATCTTCCCACTCGTGGAGACCTCAACTAATCTAACACATGCACATAATGGTTATTCATTTGTTTATCAAGTCATTTATGCAAGAAGAACATGACTTTGAGACACTAACCTAATATTCTCCAGCATCAAGAGTTATGTCAGGTTGTCTCTGTGCAAGGCCTAATTGCTGGCTGTTGTTTCTTTCAGCAGCCAAACCATTTTCATGAACAACTGCTTTCTGCAATGAACCTTCTGCAATTAAGCCAGTTTTTCATTTATTTAGCATAGAATTAAAACATGCATCAGTTGAAGCAGTCTTTGTCTCCAAATTAGCATTCCGTGGACAAAAGATTGCATGACTTTGTGTTGCTGTAAGTCGTTACTTCTAATCTATCATCAACCAGCCCATTTCCTAAGTGAAAAAGACTGTTTCTGCTTTTCTCCTCACTGTTGTTATTCAGATAGGTGCAGTTTTCAAATTAATTTGTAATAGTAAGTATTACTGTATTCATTTGACTAAACATGGAGCCCCCCTCTAGCTTCTTTGCATCAGCATGATTGTACAAGGATGCTTCAAAACTGATCTGATCTGGTACAGAAGGGCTGAAGGGTCTGGAGGAGGGTGCATTTATACATTTACATGGATGTAAACAGCTTGTCCCAAGAAGCAGTAGGGACAAGACTCAGGTGACAGTATGCCAACCGTGTCTGTTAGGCTTAGATAAAGTGTGATGACAACTAAAAATTTGGGGATTTTTAAGGAAAATATGTGGTCTTCATGATATTTTTCCTTTACTTTTGAGCCATGGGCATTTAGAAGAAAAGACTTCAAAAAATTTGGAGATTATAAGATACAGACTAAACCATTGGAGTGGGCAAACCATAAACAGAGTCGTGACACGTGTCTTACAGAAGGAGCTGGGGGAGATCAGCCTCTCTATGTTAGTTTGGTGAACCTTTTGGTTTGCAAACTACAAGTGGCCCATGGGGTGCCAGTTGAAGAGGACATTTCAAGACTATTTATCTTTGAATGCTAGGAACTTAGTGACTAGGAGAAGGATTCTTATGCTTTTCTCTACTGCTTTTTCTTATTCCAAGCAAATCCCAGTTAAGTGGACCTCGACAGCTCACATCTTCAAACTTCAGGTATATTTTAAAGCTTTGCTGGATTGAAGATAAAAGCAAGGCTGGGCTTTCTTTACAGAATTAAATAGATACAAAGTATATTCTTACTATTGTAAATCTGATCTCTCATCTACTACTAACAACAAAAAAAATGCTTTATAAACAGAGACATTTTATGATACAAGACCCGCAGTGAGGAGATAGAAAGGACATTCTAGTGGGTATTAGTATTATAATGTGCATAAT
The DNA here is from genome assembly GCA_013401255.1 of Urocolius indicus. Lineage (NCBI taxonomy): Eukaryota > Metazoa > Chordata > Aves > Coliiformes > Coliidae > Urocolius > Urocolius indicus. Next base: position 236,076 of record WBNH01005050.1, read on the forward strand.
TAATTTGAATAAGTATCAAGACCAGTATCGAGCTAAATATTCACCATCAAATAGACATCTTGTGTGTCTAGGAGTCTTTCATAGCAGATTTGTAAAAATAAAATGTTGCCCAAAGCCAGCTTGTCTCATTAGCAAACTTTCTCATTGTCAAGCAAAATGTAATTTAGTGTTTTTACTTTGTGTTTTAGATGCTGAAATTTCAATGTAGTCTAAATACCAGCATTTAGATTTTCTTGGGTTTGCATTTAAGACTCTCTCTTTACACATCTGTTCATTTATATATTCTCTAGTGGCCTTCAATGAAAGTATGAAAACAATATCTGTTAAAAGATTCCATTTATATACACAATACTTTTGGTATTATAAATCATACAGATATCCTGTCACTTCAATTACATATAAAATCCAGTCCCTCGGAAGACTAGAAATCTCGTCATGTACACATCTATGTCTGGATGATGGAAATGTTTGTGCTGCTTGTTTGAATAGGTACACTTATACCTTAGCAAAAGATATAATAACAGCTAAGATCAAGACTTTAAAGAGCTGCATTTGAGGGACTGTTATTTTCCATGCTGTTAAAATTACTTTTCATCAATTGCCTCAATATTTATTTGTTCGTACCAAAAAGAAATAATCCTGGGGACACTGATAATCTACTTATTTGCAAAAACATATGTTTAGCAAAATGTACCTTTCAGAAATAAGCCCTTTATAATAATCTTGAAATATTCCATACAGAGAAACATCCAAATCCTGTAGAATTCACTGAAAGTAATATTGTGTCTTTCAATGGGCTTTTGTTGATTAGGCAATTATGGAAAAAATACTTTCCATCACCACAAAAGCTCTGCCTTTCTTTGTAAGAACAGCATGATTAGAAATGTAAAGATTACAGTGTACATCAAGCGAAGTCTTTCATTGATAGCCTATAGAGCCCATTAAACAAAATACTCTTAAGCTTAAACTTTTAAGTTTAAACTGGCAATGAAAGCAAGATAGCAAGACTGAAAAACATGTACCAATTAAGTGTGACAAAGGCCTATGCCAGTCCCAGTGAAGAAACTTTATTCTATTTATTCTGTTTTTCTCTGTCCATCTCTGACATGCTGAGAGTCATATGTTGGTTGATGTATTTATTTTTTGTTATAACAAGCACTCCCTTTAAATCATAAGAATGGCTTTATTTACTGATTAAAGACCTATTTTCATCTGATGACAGACAGAACTGGGCCAGAATCATGTGTGATGGCAGCAGCACAGAGCAACATACCTAAGCATGCTTTCTTGTCCAGACAAGATAGAGCACTCACTTCAGGGCTGAGTGGGGATCAGTAGCCTGGGTGAGGGCTCAGGATCTTCATTGCCTTTCCTTGTCTGTGCTGAATTGAGAGGTATTGCCCCTCTGCTGCTGTTGCTGCCTGAGCTGGTCAGACTGGAGCAAGCTGGATATGTCCACTTACAATCCAAGCAAGCCTCCAGGTTAGCTTTATGGATACAATCTTAGCTAATCCTGAATCTGTAGTCAGACCTATGGAGAAGCCATTAATTTTTAATAAAGAGCAGGAAATGTGGTAAAAAGAAGGCTTAGTGCAACAGTTTTGATCTTGGTAATAGTAAAGTCCATATAAAAATGTTGCTATTTTCATTCTCCTCTGCAAGATTGTCCAGCAAATATTTCTTCTCCCTCCAAACTGTTTTTAGAGTTGCATCTTATTGTGTGTATCTCCCACACTGCAATCCTGTTCATTTTTTCTATATAATTCCTATCAGAGAAAGACAGGGATGCTTGCAACATCTACTTCTGTCTAAGTTAGTGTTACAAACTTGTTGGAAAAATGGAAGAGTTCCTGTAAGAAAAGCATTTAGGATACTTTCAGAATAAAGGCTTAATTTAAAACTTGGAACTATCATACTCAGATCTTACTTTTCAAGACAGCTGTGAAGAATGAGCTTAGGTCTATTTGAAAATCTTTTTTAAAAGACAACCCTAAATTGAAATTAGGGTTCTTAGTGTCTTCTCATGCACAGTGCTGGAAAATGAGAGAACAAAGCCAGTACAAACTTATTCAGACATTCATCATAAAAGCTATCTAGATGCACTCAGCAAGAAGACTGTATTTCTCCAGACTCTTTTTGGACCAAAAGAAGTTCCAAATGTGTGTTCCCTACACAGCTCTGTAATAGGGTGGTGGTTTTTTGCAGCTAACTCATGTTCTGAAAAGAAAAACAAAACATTAAATGCTGTATTTTATACTTTGTCTTCCCCGGCAGGTTACCTGAAAGATCTTTTCAAATAGGCTATTCCTCTTGCAAATCACTTTGTAAATTGTAAAAATTTTCATAAAACACTGGACTTTGCAGAAACAAAAGGAAGTTTTATCAAAAGAGCAAACCATCTGACACCTTGAAAGCCAGGCAGCCACAATGTTCAGCAACCTCATCAGCAATCAGAAGTGCAGCATGGCCAGGAACATTACTTAGAGTGAAACATTCATTGTATCACTGCAAAAGTATAGCATCCTCATAAAATGTGAGTGTCAAGTGCTACTCAGCTGCCACAATGCATTTGAAACAGTGAAAAGCTCTTCAAAAACTTCATGGAACTGGGGATGAATTAGGACTCTACCTTTAGCACTGCAAATACAAATTAAAATATAAAAAACTCCTTCCACTCAGCTGTGATTGAAGTGTGACATATTCAAAATTGTTGGGAGCATAGGCTTAGGAAGAAGGGGGTACCATGGAGGTTGAAGGCACTGCTACCAAAATAGGCCCTGTGGAGCAGAGCAAGCATTTCTACCTTAAACAACAGGGCTGTAACGTCCACCTGGAGTGGTGGTTCTACTGATAAATTCCGTGCTAATGCTTAATAGCATCTGTCTTCTCATTCAATTGAAAGAACAGCTGTGCAAATTATATTGGACATTGAAATTGGTACAGCAATATAGTCACCGTCATTATGAGTGATATTAAAATTCTGTAATTATAAATTACTTATTCCTTACAGAATTACATCATTACTATTCCACAACTTACAACTGAGTTGGCTGTTTCTACAGATCATGCTTCAGATACTTGACATAACATCAGCAGATACAGAAAATCTATCTGATGTCTGATATGTACAAATACAACTTTTTTCATTTCTCAGTTCTTTATTATCTATGCTGTTATTTCTTTTACATGTATCCTTTCTCTCTGCACAAGGTAAATTAATCTTATCTTTTCTCCTTCCCTTCCCTTTCTTGCACCCTTTAGGTAATACCTCACTGAACTGCAAACATTACCGTAAATAAACCATAGCAAGGTCACTTGGTTAAAAGCATCCAATATGTCTTTTTGACAGTATCTAGTACATTATTTCACAGAAGTTTCTTATACTAGACTCAGTTTTACTTAATATTGTCAGTTTTTGTTGTTGTTCATATGCTTTGCTGATTTTTTTTTCTAGATACACGAAAATGAAGACCGCCACCAATATCTATATTTTCAATCTGGCATTGGCAGATGCCCTAGCAACAAGTACTCTGCCGTTCCAGAGTGTGAATTACTTGATGGGAACGTGGCCATTTGGTACCATCCTTTGTAAGATTGTTATATCCATAGACTACTACAATATGTTCACCAGTATCTTTACACTCTGCACCATGAGTGTGGATCGCTACGTAGCTGTTTGCCACCCCGTTAAGGCCCTTGATTTCCGTACCCCCAGAAATGCCAAAATTGTCAATGTCTGCAACTGGATTCTTTCTTCTGCCATTGGCCTGCCAGTTATGTTCATGGCAACTACTAAGTACAGGCACGGTAAGTCTGACTTTCTTTCCCAAATTGAGTATTTCAATGTTTAAACTCCTTTCTGCATTGTTTCACGTTACTTGTAGAGGAATTAAATTAACTTCTGACCTCCAACCTGTATAAAGCAGGTGTCAGTCCAAATGGACCCTTTCAACAGTTTTGCATACGGCTGTAGCTGACTGGTTGTAGCACTGCATATGACCTGTCTTTTACAACAGGCAGCTCCAGATCCTTCTGTCAGTGTATGTGAGTCTTGCTGCCCCACACAGTTACTGTAGCGTTAGGAAAAACGTCTGTCACTGCCTGCCTTCTGCTGTGGGTGGTTATGCACTGTCCTACAACACAGAAGCCTGTGCTTTACCCAGGATATTCCCAGTGAAGTTGGTGTTCACATATACACTGCACCTAGACTAGCAGGATGCAATCCAAAGCCAAGAGCACGTTCTGGATCACTGGTGCTCAAAGACCTTCCATGAAGTGACAGCATCTCAACCTAAATCAAATCTCTCCATTGTTCAGTCACCAAGTGTTATGTCATTCTCTTCCCCATTGCCCTGAAATGCCCAAACTCTCAGCAGATACAGAATCATAGAATCTCAAGGGTTGGAAGAGACCTCAAGAAATCATCTAGTCCAACACCCCTGCCAGAGCAGGAACACCTAGAGTAGGTCACACAGGAACTTGTCCAAGTGGGTTTTGAAGACAGTGGTTAAACTAACTTTCTTTTAACCAGGTTTTATACTGAAAGTAAAAATGAGTCAAACTTTAAGCATTTACGATGATTCAACTCTTTTTCTTGTCCAATATACATGCAATTCCAAGCAATGAAATGCAAAAAGAGATCATGTTACCTTATGTTTGTTTTTCTAATTCACTCTTCATACATGTTTTGCAGCACCATGTCCTATCAATGTTTGTGCTGCTGATGGGTCACTGATTGCTTCGTTTTACCTGTTTACTTAGTAAATCTTCATAAATTTGCCAATGATATTTAACAAAAAAGGTTTAAAGAGGAGCAAATGAAAAACCAATACACTTGTTCTTCTCTGTCATTTTCCTTTTTCTCCAGGCTCTATCGACTGCACACTTACCTTCTCTCACCCTGCATGGTACTGGGAAAACCTCCTGAAAATCTGTGTGTTCATCTTCGCCTTCATCATGCCAGTCCTCATCATTACTGTGTGCTATGGGTTGATGATTTTACGCCTGAAGAGTGTTCGCATGTTGTCTGGCTCCAAAGAGAAGGATAGGAACCTGCGAAGAATCACGAGGATGGTTCTTGTCGTGGTGGCAGTGTTTATTGTCTGCTGGACTCCCATCCACATTTATGTCATCATTAAAGCCCTGGTCAACATCCCAGAAACTACTTTCCAGACTGTCTCCTGGCACTTCTGTATTGCCCTAGGGTATACAAATAGCTGCCTTAATCCAGTCCTTTATGCATTTCTAGATGAGAATTTCAAAAGGTGTTTCAGAGAGTTCTGCATCCCCACATCCTCAACCATTGAGCAGCAAAACTCTACCCGAGTCCGACAAAACACTCGTGACCATGCTTCCACTGCCAACACTGTGGACAGGACTAACCATCAGGTATGACTAGCAGTGGAGATGTCATCTCTGGATGCAGGCCTCCCCCCTGGAGATGACATGTGTTCTGAAGTTACAGTTTATACAGAATTGTAGCTACTTGAAGGTCTAAACACCTTCAGGGTTATATTTGAAACTGGTGTTTGCGTACACAGAGATCTCAGTCCTGCATGGTGCTAGTTGTTCTGTCCTCTAATAGACGCTCAGAAGTTGAGGGCTTTCAAATGTACATTGCATGACCAGATCCAGCATGCATGCATATACAAAGCACACAAACCAGTGTTTAATTTACAGGATATTTACAACAGGTGACTGTTTTAGAACTGGTTGGAGATTAATCACAGATTGCTCTCTTCACACTCTTTGTCTGATGATGGAGACAGGAGTGAGACAGAATATAGATCTCTCTTCTCTCATTGCACCAGTGAAAAGGGAAGAAACTGTGCTTGTACACTTTTGGTTGATACACAAAGAAGGCCTAAGTGGCCTTCTTTGTCCTGGAAGACATTCAAGAAGTAGACAAAGACTTGTCTACTTGTTCTTGTATCAGATAGTTATCTGTGTTGGCTAAGGTGAGTTTTGAGGTATTTCTATATAAAAATGTATTTACATGTTAAGTAGTACTGTCACCTTTTTCCAGTTAAGGTATACCTTTTCCAGGTAGAAAAAGCCTTTTGAGAAGTACAGATTTTATGGCACAGCAGATGCCAAGAGAAATAGGGTTTTTATTCAGGCTATTTGTGCTTAGCTTTTGCAAAGCTGCTTTGTTACATGTTCAATATCCATGTTTCTGTGATTAGTCCTGAGAATTTTCAGTCCTTGTCCCTTAGTGAAGATCAAACAAAACATGAATGCAAATATTAACATTCATGAAAACAACTCAAGCATATTGCAAGCATTAGAAAAAGTCTGTCTCTGTAATTTGTTAAAAAGAACAAAAGGCACAAGCCTAGGCCATTCTTTGCTATATCACCTTTCAGCAGTATACTTAGGTTGCTCCTCCACCAGTTTCTCACTATTGTCACTTCAGCTGCAAGCTAGCTGCCTCCTCGACGTGTAGAAATCAGTTCTTGTGAAAGCAGTTGCATACCTGCCACTCGGCTACCTCTAGAAAGCCTGAACTGGAACATTACCATCTCCAAACAGAAAAAAATAGTAATTGCACCAGAAAAGAGGAGGGAGCAGGCTAAAGGGAGAAGCTTTATTAGGCATCTTCAGTTGGTGTTAGCATTCACCAGCATCTCATTCATGCATAACAAACTGGCCTGTGAAAACAGCACCTAGTCAGTCTTACACACACTTTGGTTGTGGAGCAAACTGCCAAACTTGGCACAGGCTCATGTATGTATGTATGTATATACATGTAGTATTTACTAGGTATAGTGAAACTTTATTGGACAGATTAATGCATTTGTAAACCTCAATGGAGTCAATTTTGTGCATGTTGTCATATAACATAGTTGTATCTGTATCTAGTACAGAGCAGTCTGTGTTTAGTCATGTACCTTTATGTCATTTTTAAGAGAGCCACAGACTTCTAAACTTCTACTCCGCAAAAATTAATATGGTACTTACCCAGAGGCTGAGTGAAGTGTCTATTTCCCTGGGAACTGATCAAACACAAAATAGAAGATGACCTTTTGTATAAAGGTCATTCAACCTTCACCAACAAGGACGTGCTTTATAGTGGCAAAGAGGAGGAAACTAGTCTCACAGTTAGGTTCTTTATTGGTTGTATGGGACTTTTTTTTCCATTCAGGATATAGTGATGAAATCCGTTAAGAACACACAAAGCACATGTAAAGAGAAGTGAAGAGGAAGATGCTGAAAGGAAAGGGAGGTGAGTGGAAGAGTGCAGAGTAGACATGGAAGCATCAGAAATGAGGTCAGAGGAAGAAGTCGGAAGCATCAGAAACGAGGCAATAAGAAAGAAAACTGAAGCAAAGAGACAATAGGCATGACACCAAAAAAAAAAAAAAAAGGAAAAAAAAGGCATATGCAGAGCTGTAAGAAATTGACTACCCAGTTTTCACTACTTTGTTAGCCCTTTCTAGCAACTAGCCATCAGTTTTCCCCATGGCCATGGAGAAGAAGACAACACTTGGCAACTCATATCTTCATAGATGGGTAGATAGGTCTCTTTACATAGTCTAGTGTTTGAAAAAAGTTTAAGTGGCCATTAATGGGACCAATTTCACTTCTTTCACCACCATCCCTACAGTCCTTGCTTTAGCAGTCGCTGCTGCTGTGGATGATTTATTTCTGCCAGATGTTCTTGCTGGATGCTGACCTGAGCCTTCTCACTCCTGTACTTCCTGGAGTACAGCGCATCAGCCATCAGGTGCAGGCTTTCTCACCCCCACAATATTTAGAACACGTTCACAGCAAGCCAAGTTTAAACCTGAAAAATAAAGTAAATTTTTTTTTTCTTCCTCCAGCAAACGTTTCTGGAAGAGACAACATTTTTGTTGTCTGCTACTATCAGAATGACAGACAGGGCTGTAGGATTGATCTACACTAAAAAGTTTCTCTGAGATGGAATTTATAAGTGTAACTTTTTTTTTTAAACACAGAAAGTTCTAGAATAAATGCAGCTTTTTCTCTCAGAAAATAAAAAAGAAAGAAAACAAGAAAAAAAAACCACAAACATTTTTTTACTCAGAGATCTTTTTAAAATTCTATTGGCAGGACATTCTTTTTCACAGGTAAGTGTTTTCTGTGCAACAGTCAAGCTAATACATCTGTATTGATCTAAGTAGACTGAGAAGCTCTTTTTTTTTGTATAGACAAGGCCTTGGAAAGCATTTGGAATGAATTCTTATTGTGAGGCTGTATACTACTTGGCACACTTCAAATCATTTGTGAAGAAACAGATGTTCTACAGGTTGCTTTTTTGCCAAATGAGAATTCTTTACTCCTGCTAAAGTAAATGAGAACTGCAAGTACTCAATCACTCAACAGCTTAAAGCCTCACGCTCTTAAAGTACTTAAAAATAAGAATTTGCTGGTGGAAGAAAAAACTGTGGTTTCTATCCTTTTAAAAGCAGCAACAGGAAACACCATAAATATCCATATTATTCTGAGTTAAGATGCTGACCTTTGGCCTACTCTATATCTCTTTGGCAATACCGAAAATATGTAGATTAAGAGTTTGATTATTGTTTTACCAGCACTTACAAGAAGTGGAAGAGCAGATCAAAATTGCTCCAGAAACACAGCTTCTTTCAAATGCAGAGAATAGCATCCAATCATAACACTGATGGTGGGAACACTTCAGTGGAGCAACATAGTTACAAGAGAGAAAAGACCTTGGCTGATCAGGCTTGCAAAAACTGGAAGACAAATGTTTCACATCTATGGGAGGGTGTATCATGTGTTACACAATTGCTGCAGTAAAATGCATAGGTTATGTTTGTTCCAATGTGAGCTTAAAGGCTTGGCTTACATTAATTTTCAGGGAGGCATATCCAACCTTATAAGTGCATTTGCAGGAAGAGTTAAAAAGAGAACAGAAATGATGAAGTGCTGGAAAAATTGCTTGCAAGGAAAACTGCTTCCTTTGAACTTCTCTCTATATGACCCAAAGCTAGTATGGAATGGTAATAAAGGACCACATATTAGCTTTTGCAAGTGGCAGAGGTTTTTTTTTATGTCATTGACATTAACTTGATTTATAACAAAGACCTTAACAAGTATTTTAAATTAGCTTTTACTTCAGATGCACAGAGACTCTCTGCATTAATTTATTTCTGAGATGAAAAAAGTCTGAGTATTATTTTTAATTTATAATTCATTGATAATTCTTTTTTCCTGTATTTTGCAGATATCTTTTTTTTTGTTAATATCTGTTAGTAAAAAAAAGAAAAAAATCCAAAATACTTAGGAAAATGGATTGATAATAATTACAGAAATCTGAAAGTTTTGTTTCAGTGAGTTAATTTCTTTGTGATCCATTTAAGTTTTTATAGCAGACTTATGTGAATGTTTCCAACTAAGCAAATTGTGCATAGGTACATTTTCAGGACTATTTAGTCATCCTATATAACTGTTATTTGTATTTTTATCTTCTGATACTTTCTCCTTAACCACTGAAATCTCTAAATGCCATAATGAAAGCTACAAATCCTCCTCATGTGTTGATAATGAAACCTCAGATATGTTCAGAAATCAGAAACTCTGGTACTTGTGCCTGAAAGCTTTGCCTCTATTGCTTGCATTGGCAGCCACATGTAGAAACAAAAAAGTATATTAAAAAAAAAAACAAAACTAGTTTTAAGTTGAAACAAGGGGAAAAAAAGTTAGTTTTAATTTGATTAAATAAATGAAGAAAGTACTTTCTTACATTTTAATTTTCCCAGTGAGAAAATTAATTCATTTCCCCATGAGAGATTGTAAACAAATGTGGGGAATTATGGTGAGTCCTATGCAGAAAAAAACCTGAGCAGACTGTAACTCCAAACCTCGGCAGATTCACATCTACCTGTATTAATAGAGAATGATGTTTCTGTATATTTTTAGAAATTATATTGTATTTCAATTTTTATAAAGTACTGATTTCTTATAAAGCCCTTTTCTGGCAGGATAACAACATCTGTGAATAGCTTGTCTAAATTCAATAGATCCTTAAAAATGGGCTTTCTTCTGTAGCTGATTGGCACGGACATGAATCCTCTGTGAGTCTTCTAGGCAGCAGAGACAATAGAAAGTGCTTGTCAGACTACTTCCTGAAAAGAAACAAGAATAAACTATACTATGAGGACCAGAATTGATTAGATGGATTCTAAGGTTGCCTGTGTTTGTGGCATTCCTTAAACTCTGAATTAAATGAACAGGGGACAAAACATTTTAATATTGTCGTTAATAAGTTAGAAAAAATGTAATTTCTAAAGGAATGCAAAAGAAATACTTCTAGTCTATCTAATCCAGAAAGATAAATGAATATGGACTTCAAAATTCATTTCTGGTTCTAGACTGCTCCAAAACACAAGACATTAACATTTAGGATCAGGTCCATTTCTGGGAAAAAAAGAGCTGAGGAGAAATATTCCCAATACAGAATAAAGAAAATCCCTAAATATAGCATGTTAAACTTAACAAGCATTTGAGTTATGTTGTGGTCTTGAAGAAATTTATCTCCAAATTGGAAGTCCTAACAGCCTTCGTTCTGCTAACCATACTTGTAAAGCAATCCAGTTAGAAAATCCACTTTCCCTCTGCCTGCCACAAAATCCTTACCTGTAACCCATTACTTTTACCAGCAACACATTCCCTCTGTCTCAATCAGGCTCCACCTGTGACACTATACCATAAACCCTTTATTTGCCGTGTCTCACACCCTGTTTTCAACAGGTTCTAGTGCTGCAGGACACCATTTGCTGGGCAGTAAGAAAGGGTTGTAGACTTTCAAGGCGTGCTGTGCAATAAGCAGATCTTCTTCATGAAAACGTCTGTAGTGCTATCGTGTCTATATGCAAATAGGGCTTGACATGGATAATGTGGACACACAGAGATGAGAAGTTGTTGGGTTTATTTGCTGATGCAAGCGCTTTTCACACAGAATTTAAATAAGACTTTAACTGTAAATCCAAGAGTTAGCCAATGTGCATGTATGAGCATAGCACATGTCATCTGAAATACTATTTCCCCTGCACTTGCTACAAAAAGAATACAGGGAGGCAGCAAAAATCTTCCATACTTGTAAAGTTCATAGAGAGTTCCCCTCTAGAACGACAACTGTCTTAGTATGAACTATATTCTAATTTTAACTGAAATTTCAGATCTACTAATGGTTGTCTTTGAAGGTCAGAAATTAACCTTTTGTGTGATCATTTCCTCTGCCTTTATTGTCTCATAGCAAAGGCACAGTCTGGCCTCACTCTCTGAGCTACCTGTTTAGCTTTATATGGAAGCACAGTAGTTGCAAATGAGAAGTAAATTCCTCTTGAAAACAACCCACATATGCAAACACACAAAGAACTTGTGGGTGGGAAGAAATCATATCATTGTTCATTGTATTTGCAATTTCTTTCCTTTCAGTTGGAACTTCAAGAAGCTGAAACTACTCCACTGCCGTGACAGGGTCTTCTGCTGCATAGCTCTCAAAGCAATTGTACACCAGTGCCACAGTGTGTCTGGGCAGTATGCTATGGGAATGTGTAGGATACACTTTCCCTCAAAAAAAAAACTACAGAGGAAAGTGCCTGCTTTTCCAGTCTGTCAAAAATTGCTTCTGCAGCATTTCTACATTGCACATAACAGAAGCATGAAACTTAATAGCAAACAGAGCCAAGAGATATAGGGGCTTGCGAGGCTCCAGTGTTTCAAAACAATCATGTTTACCAGGAATGCATACATTAGTCTAAAACAAAGCTACAGCACCTGTAGCAAATTGATATGCTCTTGACAAGTTACAGTGGTGTTAAACAGGTTGGAAACAAAAATTCAAAGGCTGTACAACTATAGCTTGAAAAATGAAGGTGAGTGTTTAATTATGAGAAATTAAGTTATAATACTGTTGGGTATTCAATTTACTCTTAAAATTTATTTGTAGAAGTGTTTTCTGTGTAAGTTATTTTCATGCTTAAATCTCGCAAGATCGTCTAGAACAATGCATTTGCAGTTCAAGAGGTCTTCTCTTACAAGAATTATATGTTCCACAAATTCAAAGAGAAAATATTTCTTTCAGTGCTCATTTAAAAAACCGAATCTCCAAGCTTCACCATCTTCTCTGTTTCTTGCATTAAAACCAGATTTTAAAATCAAAACAATGAGCTATTATTTTTTCTTTAAGAGATGAGTAAATGAAAGTATTCCTTTTTGTAATTCATTGCCAAATGATCCCCAAACGAGCACATAAATTCTATTCTATAAATTCCTATGTGAATAGAAATCTAGCTCTAAGCCTGTCAGAGCTAGTACAGGCTAGATGACTTCTCTTTCAAGTAGTTTCTCAAATGTTAGCTGCTCTGTCAGCAACAGTTTGCATTTGTAAGTCAGTCATTGACAGTCCTTATGTGAAGTGCTTGGAGCAGTTAATGCATTACACCTTTTTTAAAAAAAGAAAAAAAGTTAAAGTTATGGTTTGCTAGACAGTTATTTTTTCTTAACCAAACCCATAGTATGTTTGCTTTTCTAACTAACGCAATACAGTCTGCATCTCCATTTTGTATTAGCTGCTAAAACACATGAAGATTTATAAAGAAACATTGTACTGAAGTAAATACCACCTTAAGTGTTTTCTAGTATGAAAATAGAAATATGTGTGTAGATAATTTGTGGTGCAATGGTATTTTCTAGCCATTGTTTGTTACTTGCTTTGTAAATAAATCATCAGTAGTTTACCAGGGGAAAATGTTCTTTGGTTCATGTCATTGTATTCTGATATCCAACTCTATGGAACAGGGGAGTTTTGCCCCTTTATTTCTGCAGCCAAAATGTATTTCTTATTTTCACTGTTAAAATCTATGTAATAATATGCTTTTAAAGTGAAATTGGTTGTTTCTGCCATGGATTGCATAATAAAGATTGAAGGCTAAATCCTTGAAAGTTGTATATTAAAGTAATATTGGAGTTTCATCACTGTGTTGCAGCTAAGTATATAGGCCAATATGTCAGCAGAATGTGAAACTAGATATAGCAGAATTGCCTTATTTTCTTTCCATTCTCTGTTGAAAATTACACTGCTGTCATAGGAATTTTGTATTTAATGTTGTGTAAGTTTAGCAGGATCTCCTCATTATTGAAGTTGAAACCAGAGTCATCACCATTCTGAGATGTTTTGCATCTAATTTTTAAGTAACATAAGATAGGCACTTGGAAGATTTTGACATAAGGTTTTGCACTACAAAGCAGTATTAATTAGATAATGAGAATAACATACAATATACCAGAAATGCAAATGGATTAACATCATTCGGTCATTACTATCTGATGGAATCTGAGTAGTCTGGCATGCACATATACAACAACCTCACAAAATTGAAATACATGGAATGACTACTTGAAAAGTCTTAACAGATCAGAAATACATTTCATTAAACTTAAAATCATAGTTTTGTGACTGGTCAAACGTTCATTAGCTTTCACAGAATTTATGTAATGAATTAAAGCCATTATTTCTTCTAGACTTGGAAATGAATGAGGCTCGTAGGCAAATACCATGACTTGCCAACAAACCACCTACTATTTTTAAAAGTATTTTCCATTTCTATAGTCCAATAATTAATTGAGCAACCTGATTGTAAAGATTTTTAGCAGGAGTAATGTGGTTGTAGCCTTGATAGTCTAAAGATATGAGGAAGCAAATTTTATTAGCAGAGCATTAGCAAAAATAAGTAAAATGTCATGGTTTTTTTTTTTCAGAAGGTTTGAGTGCTTAATGGTAATGCTTTGCAGTAAGTAGCATATCATTACATAACACCTGTATCTGCATTGTAAACCTTTAATAAAATTGTGCAGTTTCTTGTATATTTGCAACATACTATATTCAAATACACATTGATATTAATAACATATTCTGCAAAAAATTAATATCTTAACTGTAAGAAAGGCCATGCAATCAACTGATACCAACACAACTGCTGTGAAGATTCTCAGATTGATTACTCATGCATTGGAACAACCTTGCCTGTATCATTAAGCAAGATAGAGCCTGGTGCTACTGCCTATCTCTCTGCCAATCTGCATGCTGCAATACAATTTTGGAGAGCAAAAGAATTTATTAGCTTAAATGCAAGCTGTTTTGTTCCAGGGAGTCATGATGTCTTGACAATGTTACTGGGCACATGTTCTCTTGTTATGGAAGCACTAATGATTTTTAAAAGACTTTGGTGATTTTTTATGTATTCTTCAATCTATAAATTGATAGAAGTTGCTACCTAAAATGTCCTCTAGCAAGGAGTTGAATGGATGAGTTATGCTAAAATATTCTTGTTTTGTTGATTTTAAAACTTATGCTAGATATTTTAATTGGGCATTACTATTTCTTATATCTGGAGAAAAATATGTGAATAATGGGCACTGGGTACAACATTTCACAGAATGTTAGGTGTTGGAAGGGACCGCTACAGATCAAGCAAGTTCACCTAGATCAGGTCACAGAGGAACATCTCCAGGCAGGTTTTTAAGAACTCCAGAGAAGAAGACTCCACACCTTCCCTGGGCTTCCTATGCCAGGGCTCCCTCATCCTCATAGGAAATAAGTTTTTCCTTAAGTTTATGTGGAACTTCTTGTGTTCCAGGTTTTTTCCATTACCTCTTGTCCTATCACTGGACACTACAGAAAAAAGTGTTGTCCCATCCTCCTAACACACATCTTTCAAATACTTGTAAGTATTAACGAGATTACCCCTCAGTTTCCTCCAGGCTAAACAGCTCCAGATCCTGCAAGCCTTTCCTCATAAGAAAAACGTTCAAGTCCCCTGATCATCTTGGTGGCCCTGTACTGCAATCTCACCAGAAGTTCCCTGGCCCTCTTGAGCTGAGGAGCCTAGAACTGGACACAGGACTCCAGAAGAGGCCTTACTAGGGCAGAGTAGAGGAAGAGTAGAACCTTCCTCGATCTGCTGGCCCTACTCTTTTTGATGTATCCTAGGATGCCATTGGTTACAAGGGCACGTTGCTGGCATGTTTGAGAAAGACAATATGGATATGACTATTCAGTAAGAAACAATCAAGACTATTTCAATTGTCCTCTTCTTGTCAGTCATTATTTTGCAGATTTTAGTGGGTAACTCCTCAATTGTTTCTTTCCTAGAATGTTCATTGTTATTTTGAGCAATGCACGTATGTTTTCAGGGGATTACCCACAATGGCTCTTTAAACCTCTTCCTAATCAGTAACAACTAATTTATTACCCACTGTTGTACATATGTGGTTGAGACTTTTTTTTTTCTCCACATGCACATATTATTTTGTTTATATCAACTTTGCATGCCACACATCATTTCATCTCCCAGTCATCCAATATCATACATTCTTTGTCACATCCAGACTGGCTCTGACTATTTTACACAACTACATTTTTATAAATGCAGTTACTTCACTGCATACCCTTCCTACTTGAAACATAGGACAAAATGAGACAGCAAGTTTCTAGGACATCACTGAAAATCTCCCATTTACTAGTTATCCCTCCTATTTGCTTCTTGCCTTTCAGTCAGCTATTACTTCATGAAGGCGTTTTTTTTCCTGTATATCATTATCTGTCATCTGTCTATCCATTCTACTCTTCCACCTACCAGGCTTACAGAAAAACTAGAATTATCTGTCAGTAGTTCCCCTTTCTTCCTGCTCTTTTTCAAAATAAAAAAAAAAAAACAAATATTCTCAACTGTCACATACTATTTAAGTTTCAAAGTGCATAATACAACACCATAAGTAGCTCTGCAATTTCATTCCTGAGGTTTTTTAGAACCTTTGAGTGAATAACACCTGACTGCTGCTATTTGATCCTTGGAAAACCTGAATTTTTCTAAGCCTTTTCAGCCGACACTTCATTCTGAGATGCCTTTTCAGGCTGCTTCTCTATGGAGGATAGAACACAGAAACTAAGTTCCTCTGTAATGAACTCTCATGGAAAGGATTGACACATCTTTTCATTTTCTACCATCTCTGTTGTTTTCTAGTTATTTATCAGATCCTCATCGGCCTTCCAGTTTGTCATGTTGTGTTTACTCTAGATCTTAATATTTTTCATATTGTCAACATATAGGTAGGAGTAGTCAACAAAGGTAAGTCCATAGTGAAAAAAGCTAACTGATCTATGATCACTGTCACTGTCAGACATTGCATCATTTGGATAATTATCACAAATACCAGGAAAGTAACTTGCTATATCCAGAGATTCTTTAAAACACCATTTCCATAATTATGTGATTGCATAGTAAGCACACAGGGTCTCAATTTTGGATATAGAAGAATGCAAATCTTTGCATTGATGTCTTTGCTTTCTGCACCTACATTTCTCTGTGACTAGAAGTGAAATGAAGCAAGCCAGCAGCTGCTGAAGGCACTGCTTTCAGATATTCCAAGCCTGTGTAAGCCCCTGGAGAAGAACCTTTGTCCTCAAGGAACACACCACTGGACATCAGGAAGTAGCCTAATGACACAAGCCAAAAGGATTCTGGGAAAAAAAAAAAAAGATGATGTAGAACTGCATCAGTCCCGAAATTCTATTTGTTTCATAGATACCACCTGAACAGAAAGTAAGTATTTTGGATATTGGGTTTGTGTGAGATACTTAGGAAGATAACTGATCTAGCGAATTTATTCTCCCAAATTTCCCTTGAGTAAATTCAAGGCAGAGAGGTAGGCTCCTATAGGACAAGTAAGAGCATAATGAGGTTCAGCCTCATTAGGAAAAAACCAATTGCAAAATCTTTCTACTCCAAATGCATTAAAGGAAACACTTTGCACTTCTTAATTTCTTCCTCTGAGGTATGATTCCCAAAATTCTATTCATTGTGCATCACTTACTGCCAACTAACCTGCTAATATCAGTATCTTTGTTGGTGTGGAAAAGCGTACCCAAAGTTTCAGACGCATACATGACATTTCAGAAATGCATTAATATACTAGCTACTATCCTTCTTCGAAAATTTAGAGAGGGGGCATGGGGATCGTGCTCTCTTAGGGTTTTATTCACTTTATCAGCATCATTCCAGGAGCTCCTATCATTTAATTGTTTATTTTTATCTACAAATGTGTTGCTTCATTTTAGCAACATTCTAGTTCCCAGATTTTGTATCTGCCTATGTTAGAACATACAAGGTTCAAATGAGTCTCCCTTTCCAAGCTCCAACATCAAAAGCCAAAACAATGAAGAGTAAACATAAGTTTGAACATGAAACTGAAGCAAATTCTTAAATCTTCTGAAAACTAGCTCGAGAAAATTAAATAGTAATAAAAGAAATAAATGAAATAAATGTTATGGTTCGGTGTGGTTTGTTTTTTAACAACCTTCCATTAGCTATCGAGACTCAAATTTAAAACTTCTGCTTAGGGAAAGGTCTGGAGCATGATTCTTATGAAGAATGCCTGAGAGAGCTGAGGTTGTTTAGCCTGGAGAAGAGGAGGCTGAGGGGAGAAGGATAGAATCATTATGGTTGGAAAAGACCTTTAAGATCATCCACTCCAATGACTAACCTAACACTGACAAACCCATCACTAAACTAAACCATATCCCTCAGCACCTCATCTATGTGTCTTTTGAATATCTCTAGGTTTGGTGACTCCACCAGCTCCCTGAGCAGCCCATTCCAATACTTAATAACCTGTTTGTTAAAAAAGTTCTTCCTAGTGTCCAAAGGAGACATGATCGCTCTCTACAATTACCTAAAGAGAGGTTGTGGCATAGTGGGAGTTGGTCTCTTCTTCCAAATAAGAAGCAACAGGACAAGAGCAAATGGCCTCAAGGTGAACCAGGGAAGGTTTTGAATGGATATTAGGAAAAAGTCTTCACTGAAAGGGTTGTCAAGAATTGGAACAGGCTGCCCAAGGAAGTGGCTGAGTCACTGTCCCTGGAGGCGTTTGAAAGACTTATAGATGTGGTGCTTAGTGGTGGACTTGACCAGGTTAGGTTAACGGTCGAACTCGAAGATCTTAAAGATCTTTTCCAATTGTAACGATCGTATGATTCTATTTCTACACAATCAATGCATAGAAAACACTGGTGGTGCAATTGTGAATGTGTAACTCCGGTCCTACTTCTGTTTTTATACAATTAACATGGAATTTCTCTGACGCCTCTAATACATGGCTTTCTTAGAAGAAAAGACTTCTTACAGTTACTCCAAATTTGAATTCCAAATGACAGAAATAATGATGGCAATATAAGAAGGCAATGTACATGTTCTATTGACTACTTCTTTAAAAATTAACCTTGTGTTGCTCTGTAATGAGTAACATTAAGCCAGAGATGATCAGCACAGAGTTACAGTCATTAGCAACACCAGTGGGAGGCCTGTTGTTCAGAGTTCGTCTGGTGATGATAATGATCTTCTCCATTACTAAGAATTAATGTCAATGCATAAAATTCTGGTCATCGTAAGCTGATGCCTAGGTTTGATCTGATCCTCTCTTATAAAATTAATATCTTAAACATTGTGTAATAACTTTTATGTTAGTGTTAGGATGCCACCATTCTCTGATTTTACCTAATTCCATTATGATACATGGAAGCAGTCTCGATTTGTAAATCTTTCAGAGCAAGAGGGTTTGACAAGCCCTGATCATCAGATCCCTAACATATGTGGATCCATCAGGCTGTATTTATATCTCTGACTCAACATGCTGGGAACTGGCTAGAATGCTGTCTTTTGACACTGCATACTAACGGCATTAAAAGATAAAAATAAAATAGATATTTACATTAAAAGGCCAAGACAGTGAACAGCTGTGCAGAAGCATCCAAGTAATGTATAAGTGTGGTGGTTTAGCTCTAACTGAACAATAACCAAACCACTCAGTTACTTACTCCTCCCCAACTCAGCAGGATGGGGAAGGAGAATCAAGAGAGAGTTCTAGAACTTTCTGGGTCGAGATAAAGACAACTTAATAGAACACCACAAAGAGCAAGCAGTTACAACGATGGCCAAAGGACAAAAGAAAAACGAGAAGTGCCCAATGTAATTGCTCACCGTGCTCAGCCCGACAGCAGAACCGCAATTCCCGCACTGGCCGCAGCGGGGCCGCGGCCCGGCTACTGCCCTTATCTCCTGAGTAACCTCACATGAGATTGAATAGCCTTACCACGCTCCCTAGCGGCAGCTGGGTAGAGTTAACTCTATCCTGGCCAAACCCAGGACAATAATTTACACGTGAATGGTGCATGCCTTGAACTCTCCCATTCCCTGTTCTTTTGTCTTCTGACTCTCTAGAACATCAGATACAAAGAAATATTCCAATGAAGGAAATACAAAAGAGTAAATAAATTTGATCAGCCTAGATCATCTCTGCACTATTGACTCAACCAAGAAAACATTCAGTGAAAGAGCTTGAATATGTGTATTAAGAGACTTTTCAAGCAATGAGAGAGAACTTGGATTATCCGGAAATAAACCACATCTTATTCACAAATACATTGCATCTTCCAAAAACTTAAAAGAAATTTTAAGTAGTTAAGGGAGTACCACACTTCCACCTCCTCTTCTACTGCAGATTTCCATCCTTAAATAATGATGTCAGAGGCATCAGATTGGCCAGGCTGGACTGGAGGTAGGTAGGTCCACCTCAGACCTGGGGAATGTTTCAAGAACTGCTTACAGAGACCAGCACTGCAGCCCCCTCACTCTGATACTAAGTAAAAAGCAGCTCCACACAAACTAATGACAGTCAGAAACTCTAAAATTCATTCTGACTGTATCAAACACAGAATGTTTTGATATATCCACATCTACAGGTGAAGCTTTGTCTTTAGAAAGCAGTCAGTTTATTTAGCAGAAAGCAGCTGAGGTCGCCTGAAGATGCACAAGCCAGACATCACTCTCTAAGGCTATGCAAGCTTGCTTTCACTTCAGCTAGTCTCTGTGTTCTCTTTGACAGTGCCCATATATCACTAAAAAGAACAATTGTGCTACCCTTTATCTTACATGGTCAAATTGAGACTTCCTCTGTCAGAGTTAAACTAGAATTTCTGCCTTCTGCCTCCATCTTTGCCAAGACACAAAACCAGCCTCTAGAGCTGAGATAAAATATTAGGGAAATAGTTATGGTCTTTGAAGCAGTATTCAGTCTCTGTCTACTTAAGGATAACACACACAATCAAGGACTGATGAGCCTTCAGTACTGCTAGGTCTAATTTAATGCTATTACAGACAAAAGGGACAATCAGTGTACAAGTGTAACTGTGTGGGTGGGTAGAGACAATGTCAGCACATGGCCTAACGCTAGCCCAAACGTCAGTTGTCACCCTAATCTGACAATGCCACTCAACCTCAAATAAAATTTAAAAGAAAGCAATAGCCTTTGCTAATCCTAAATTATCCTCTGAGTTTTTACTGCTACCTGGGAAATAGTCTGTTCTTACTATGCCAAGCTGAATGCAACCCTAGATCCTATCCCTGGATCTCCTATCTTAAATCACTGTAAGCACTTGGATTTTTGTATGAACGGTGCTGTCACACAAACTTTGCCCTCATTGTTCCTTTGATTCCCATGGAACTGATTTCTTTCCTTTGTTTAACGAGTGAGGTTCTCACATATCCTCTTCAAGACATACACATCATTTGTGTTGCTGCCTCCAAAGTGCTGAGCTTTGTTTGCTACTTCAGTCCCAAGTCTCTCACCTGCTTCTTCTAGCCAGTATCAGCAGCATAATTCATCCTTTTTTGTGTGTTAAAAAACACAGTTTACAAACAGCACATAAGATGCAGCCACTTGAATTGGTGCATGCCTCAACCTGTCACCAGGAAGATGAGAAGAATAATTTTTTTCCACAGAAAACAAATTATGCTCATGATGAAATGTCACATCAAGATGGAAAGGTGATGTGTGTGTTATGGCAATGTGGAGTCTCGTCTGAGGCTTCTCGGCATTTGTATAATGAAATCTTCAAATAACACAGGAAAGGGCACCACCACCAGAGTCATTTTCATCTCTGCTGTAAGAAGTTATTGACTGAGATTCATGGATGTTAAATAACCAGATACTGAACAGCACCCCCTGTGAGATATCACTTGTATGGCAGGTTGTAGATCCCCATCAGTCTCATGCTCCTCATTTCCTCACATGCAATAATTACCCCTCTTGCCCCCCTTCCCCACCCCCACCCCCCGATTTACCACTTTTTATTTTCCTAGCAGCTACCACGACCTCTCAGGTGTTAACTAGTTTTTCTTCTCAGAGCATAGTTATGCTCAGACTGTACTTGGTTTCAATTTACTACTTCTGTTTCAGAGCTGGAGAGGGCTGGGGTGCCAGACATCATCTCTGTTTTCCTACCTGCAGCAAATACTGTCAATTTACTGTAAAGCTCGCTCAAATGTAGACTGAGACCATCACGCCTACAGCAGTATGGCCATCACCTTCCCTCTCACACATAAACCTGTGGTTTTCTCCCTTGCTTGCTTACTCGATAACAGCCAGCAGGCTGTGCTAAGGGATTACTTTTCTCCATCAGAAAAATTCACTGAGACCTGTTTGCAAGAAGCTGTGTTTTCCCACTAGCAGTACAAGGAGAACTTGTCTGTCTGCCAGAGATTGATACTGCTTTGCCCAAAACTGGAAAGAAGATACATATTTCTCCAACAAAATAACAGAGCACTTTGTCACCATGCACAGTATCCCATGTACTACCAAGGCTTCTGTCAGACAATTTTAAACATCTCCTAATGACAATTAGGTCACTTATTGAGCACAGGAAGATAATATAGCAGCTTTCCCTCTGACAGTAGATACTTTCTTCCAGCTATATGAAACAGCTCATGAGGAACAAATATTGAGCCTTTCCAAAATATGAAGTGATGAAATAATGTCAGATACCAGGAACAATGCCTGTCGCCAGTGAACATACTGATCCCAAGATCACAGGGACTTTCTGTAAGCTTGGTGAAGTTCAGTGGTATCCTTAAGCAGATAAAAGTATAAATTACAGTGAGTAATTAATTTCTATTCATACAAAACTTTAAAAATGATTATATCTTGTACTGCCACAGGAGGGTACAAATCAAAAGCCTGAGGAAAACAAGAGGCAGTCCAAGCCAGTAAGATGTGGTTAATAGCTAGTGTAAACGGCATACATATGCACCGCCTCTCTCATGCCTGCACCAGAATCTCTGCAGCAAGCATACCAGGAAGGATCCTAAGGAAACACAACATTGATTTTTGTAGAGTTTGGCTTTCAGGCCCAGAAACAAAAAGTTTTGCCACCTGAGGCACAGAAAGCAAGAGCACAGGCTGAGATCACAGTAAACCCCACATGAAAACTGTTTCCTGAGGTTGTCTCCAAAAGCATGTGTTGCAGGAGGAAGAAAAGAAAATCATCACTTGGATAGAGTGAAGCTATAGCTTTGTAGGCTCTGTTTCTAGAAGGAAAAGGTCCTCCTCTTCCCTCCCACTTATACATCCATTTTTCTGCTGCCTACACAATCCAGCTGCCTCCTTTCTGAGGGCCCTGGTAAGCAATGAACCTCTCCATACTCCAGTTTTATTTACCAGATGGCAGAGGTGCCAAACAATGAGCAGATTAGCCCCAGGCAAGCTGTAAGAACATGCAGGAACTGTGAAAACAAAGGGGCACAGGGACATTCTTTCTTCAGCCCTTAACAAGTTTATTTCTTAGGAACACACCTTCACTGTGCTGCGATCTGTTTGGACTATCAGGGTAAACTGAAATTCTTTTGACAAAGATTCTAATCCTTTTTAAATTGAAATAAGTTGATAGATGAGCTAAAAAAATAACATCCCACCCCTATCAAAAGAGACCATCCTTCCTTAAGAGTGGCTATAGCAAGCAATTAAAGAGAATTAACTAATTACATTGCCAACTAGTGGAAGGTGTTCCTCGATCAAGCCATTCATTCTTTCTAGTTCCAAGGGGAAATTATTTGTTTAAAGAAACAGCAAATCCTTTTTTGCACTACATAGAAGTAAACTGAAAAATATGCAGTGAAAAGTAAAAAAAAGGCTAAGCAAAATATTCTCTCATTTCAGTCTTTAATTGACAAGTGCAAACATAAGGCTCTCGTTCTGCAAGATGTGTGTATCATTCCATTAAAATCAAGTCACATGTGTGGGCAACAAGCAGTAAAAAGGCAATGCTGAGTGCAAACATTATGCTTTGAGCTTGAAACCAGTGGGAAAAAAAAAACCACAGACTTAGCAGATAAAATACCAAATTGGGATTTCATACATGTGTACACAGAGGGTAAGGGGATAGACACTCCCATTCCTCCTTTTGGCTAGTCCTCAGTGCTGAAACTTTTGCTCAAGAGCACTTCTATTAGTATGTACATATGGCATTTCACCAGGTGAGTTATTTTGTTAAACATTCATAAAGGGACTTACCTGTATCTTTGCTTGGCTAGTGCTAGTTTCTCTTTACATGAGAGTGAGAGATATATTGTCCTATCCTCTTTATTTTTAGGTGGGAGAAGGCAAAACTATCTCAAGCAACTTGAAGAGTGAAAATAATTTGAATAGGTCCCAAGGCATCTAAGACACAGGGAGTATTAGAGTTCACATGGTTCCTAAGCTATGGTATGATGACGTAAGCTATTTGCCCTATAGAAATGCCATTTATGTCTTTGGGCCTCTTGTGGGCCAGATGAGATACATAAACTTCAGACACCATGGTAGCTACATTGGTTTCCAAAATAAATGGATTTTCTGCACTGAAGTCTGAGTCACCTGAATTCAATAATTTCAAAGTAATACATCAATGTTGATAAAGTATTATTGAATTACAAACATATCTCATTTTTAACTTTCTGCCAGTTTATAAACCATTCCCTTTAGATTTTTACCAGAAGGAAATACGATAGAAAAATATTCATTTTTCCAGAGCAGGCAGGTCTTGGAACTTCTCCCACAGCAAATTTCAAGGAATGTAATAATTTCCTTCAACACCTGATGATTTTTTGCAGTGTTGAAATGCCTAGCTTTTGGCAAACTTTGCTCCCATTAACCTTTATGCACAGAGACATGAATTTTAGCCTGATTTTTGCTCAGAGTTTTTCTCTTCCGTTTTTCCTTTTATTCACTTCATTTATTGATTTAGTTAATAATGAAGCCAGCTCTCAAAAAATGCAAGAATGTGGCAGCTTGAAGCAGATCAAAATGGAATAAATCTCCGAGCCATCAAAGAAATGCTGATTGACATCTCAAAATGTCCGTTGCTTCTAAATGCCCCACATAGAACAGGAAATACCACTTTGGCTCTGGTACTATGAGAAAACCGCTTTGGTTTCCTGTTAGCAGAAAGACATATAAATGAAGTAATTGCAATTTGTCCCTTTTGTACCACTAAACAAGCAAAACAACACAAAAAGCCAAAGCCCCAAATTTCAACGACAGTATATGGAATTCCTCACATAGAAGTATGCTTACATGGACTCTCTTGCTGCTTTAACTCTTAAAACCCCAAGTTTTTATATTAAAACTGTAATAGATATGTAAGCTCACAGGCTCACGCAACAGATGTGGAATGTTCACGATTTTTCCTAGTTAGAAATCATTTTAAATTCTATATAGTTTTAAATCAAATACTACTTCTTCCCCTTGCTCTTTGACTGTTCCCAAAGAGCCATTTCTCTCAATATGAAGGCTTCCTCGAAAAAGAAAACTGTTTGGGAAAAAAAAAAAAAACCACTAAAACTCGTAGCACATGTTTATTCCTGTTTCAGGTGAAAACCAGTGTTGAGTAATTCATCAGAATCAGATGCAGAAATGATTCACAGTCACCACATGAAACCCTCTCCCATCTTCTGAAAAGAAATGCGATCCCACCTCATTCT
This sequence comes from Urocolius indicus, assembly GCA_013401255.1. Taxonomy (NCBI): domain Eukaryota; kingdom Metazoa; phylum Chordata; class Aves; order Coliiformes; family Coliidae; genus Urocolius; species Urocolius indicus. The sequence goes on from WBNH01005050.1 coordinate 260,912, forward strand.
GTTAGCTCATGAGATCTACACCAGCAAAATGAAGACTCAATTTACAGAAAAGCCACCAGAGACGGGCCGCAGAAACAGCTGAAATTATATATTGTCACTAGTTACTCCAAAATCTGTACAGCTGGACTTACTGCACTGATACCAGAAGGCTCTACTGACAAAAGAAGAATCGTGGGTGTGCACATGTCCACGTACACACATTTTCTTCTGTAAAATTATACCAAAAAAGTCCCCTGAGGCAGTTGGTTAAAGATTTTTGGACATTAAATAGCAATACACTGTTTCACTATGCTATGAGTTGGTAGTGCAGGCCTTCCAAATACAGACCAATGAATACCCTTTACCTCAGATATCACTGAGCAGGGTACAGAGTTGTCCAAGTTTCTCCTGCCGAGGTGGCTTCTCTGCTGCATCCCCTGGCTGTAGCTGTCAGCTTCTGCACACTTCTTTCTACCATTGTGGCTTTGACATTGCTGTGCAGTCCCTTATGAGGAACCCATCACCGGGTGAAAACTGTCCCATTAATTAGCAATTCTGGAAAATGAATCCCACTTTACTACAATTTTCACTTCCTTTTTCCCCACATCTTCCATTTTTTGGGGGGTCCAAATAGTAGCTGAAGAAAATGGAGATGACATCTCAGCGTTGCGCTTGCATAAAACTCAAACATTTGATTTATTGAGAACACAGAATATTTTTAAATAAATGCATTAAAGTAACCCTATAAATTTTCTGTTCTTTTCCAAGAGAGTGGTACAGCCCATTCTCAGTAGGTTCCAGAACATCAACAATTCAACAATAAGTACCTACTGATCATCTGAAAGAGTAATTTAAGAGTTATTTTAGGCTACTTAATCTATCAAAACCAATGGCAGACTTTGGGCCATTCGAGGACATTTGTCTGTCTCTAGATCTGAGAAATTTGTTTTGCATATGCTTAAACAATCACCACGTGAAAAGAGCTAACACAGTACATGCAGGTCATGTAGCACTTTGTATAGTTCAAATGTACTTTAGCAAACAGAATTGATTGGGACTTTACTCAGAACTACAAGGTACTGACTTGTCAGGCCCAGTTTGACAAACCACTTAGGCATGTGCTTGTTTTTAAGAGCTGAGTGGAAATGCTTGTGCAGAAAAATAGTATTTCCATGCTTTGTTTTGTGAGAAACTCACATTTGTGAGGGAAAATGTACATGCAATTTGAACACCATTATTTATCATTATTTAGTGGCAGGTAGTTAAAATTGAGATGCACCAAGCAGATTAATCCCTACGTTCCTAATTTTCAGTGTGCTCTCAGTGGTTAATTGACATCACATCAAATTCAAGAACTATCCTTCTCCCACATACTCTTTTGCTTTAAAGAATTTCAGTTAGGAATAGACACACACAGATATCCACTGTTCAGAGGGCCTTCTGGGAATGGTGAAAGGTTAAAAGAAAAAAATAAAACAACAAAAAACCATAAACTTAAAATGGGCTCAATTTTTAAGATATGGTTTCTCTAAACCAAATTGCACTAGGTATTGAGTCTGCTTAAGAATAGATTTTTAACCAACCTGCGGTTTGTGTCTACTTCTCCATTTAACCTGTGTCACCCCCTTCCAGTTCTCAGCTAACATTTGCTCCCAATCAGCAGACTAGCTCTAGTTATTAAATCCTGACCTTTAAACACCTAAATACTTTCTTATCTGAGGCAGTGATGCTATCCCACACAAAGCCCTGCTGCTGCATGCAAAGAGCCCCCATGTCCTCTGACCCTCTCCTATTAAAGCCCAAATCAATGAAGCCTACATTTTTCCTTCTATTTCTCTTTTCTTGTAGCTTACTCTCTGCTCCTCAGTTCTCACACTTGACATAGCTTTAACTGCCATTTTTTATATACATTGGGACATAATTCCTTGTCTCTATTTTAAAAAGAAAATGCCGAGTGTTAAAAATGCAATATCAACACACACGTGGGAAAGATTTCATGTGTGCCCACTGACACTATTAACTTTTGTTTTCTCAGTCAAGCTATGACAAAACAGAATGTATAAAGATAGCTGAATGTGACTGCATCTGTACAGTGTATTTTGCTTTGAAAGATAAACTGCGTTGAAAACTAATGATAAATAATATCTTCACAAAACAGTCAATAGAAGGGCAGATAGCCACAGATCCCATAAGTGGCATTACTTTGAAAATGACGGGCTCAGTCTTGCTTTTCAAAATGTGACGTTCTGTGAAGTTCTTCATACTTTTACATATAGAGAAGATGGAAAGGCAAATAATCCAAAGCTTGTGCTGAGGATGATTAAGCCAAAAAGTTATGATACTACAGAAAACCTCCTAATATATTTACTTTTCGTTGTCCAAAGATAAATCCTGAAACTTTATAGAAATCCTATGTCCTTCTCTAAGTTGTACAGATTTTCTTCATCTAAAACTCACAGCTAGAAAGACAGATTAAAAAGTTACAGGAGATATCCCATTAGTCTCAGTTGTGGAGCCATTACTGGGATTCATAATGGAACAAAAACAGTTCAGTCTGTAAGCACACTCTTCTGGGTGGGTCTGGTCCATGTGTGCCTATCTACATTAGGAAATCCAGCAAATATAAATATATAAATAAAACATATATACAGTACATAGTTACATTCATATAAGCCATACAATTACATATATTTACAACAATATTTGCAGCTATGTTTTAGAACTTCAGGTCTACATCAGGAATTTAATTATTTAGCTTCTGCCTTGTGAACTTGATCACCTTCTTAAGTAGGAGTCTGGGATGAATTTGTACCTTATATATTCACAATTGTCAAAATAAGAAATCTTCCAAGGGATTATAAGTCCATAGGAAAAGTTGAAACTTGTTGAAGTGATAGCTGCCTCACTGAAGAGTAAATTATACGTTAACAAACACTGAGAGATCTTCTCTTCTTCATATAGAAAGACAGTACCTTGGTCTGGTCTATAAATAAATTTGAAACTCATAAAACATCAGGCAGAGCACAAACTGAGTGCCTGACAACTGTCTGTAGTATAAACTCATTCATAATTACTACCCTATTTGTCTCAGTTTAAACTCATAGAGTGAATGAATGTAGAGACGAAAAAGAAAATGAAAATTAGGTTGTCTGGAAAAGTAAAAGTAGAGAGTAGACTGCATCTTATTGGCATTGTTTTAGCTTCCTTTAACAGTAAGTTACACGGTTAAATCAACCTCGAGGACCTCACATTTATGCAGTACATATTACATAGTTCTATGACTTCCAGGAGCTGGAATTTACTTCTCCAAAGACGGAAAAACATTTCTTTGCTGCTTCATAAAATAATCTTCACAGGTATGGAGCTCAAGTTCAGGCATGCCTTTTTAATTTGAGTGTTTCACTTTTTTGACATGAAATGAGTTTTGCAAGATGAATTAAAGTGTTGGAGAAGGAGCTGTTTTCCTTTCGAAGGACACTTGGAAAAAAACAAACCAGCAGCAGTTTAAAGTGCCTATATGTGAAGACTCGCAGGGAAAAATCTTGCCATAAATCTTTGAACCATGGCCTCAGATAGCACTTTCAGTGATAGGCTGGGGAGTCATCTCTTGATCCTCACTGTTCTCCGTGGATACATCCTGGGCCTCCTGCTGTTGATAAATGTCTTGGACCAGCATGATGTTTGTGTTCCTCCACTCTCTGTACTTCATTGCTGTCAACTTTGGGTCCTCTAACAACTGGTTAATAGTAGCCAGGTCATGTTCCTTACACTAGGAAAAGAACAAGTGGTTATTTCCTACATAAACTGTCAAGCTCATTGTCCATGACAAAAAAACACTCTGGGAACATTAGAAAACCATGTCACAAGGAGATGACCAATTATCCATCCTCCTGGCAACTTGTTCTTGTTTTTAGAACCCAAATCATCAAAATTAAATCCACAGCAGAGATTCATCCCAATTAAAGGCAAGATCACGATTTTATGTAGATTTTTTAGATTTCTTGGCAAAACTTAATAAGAGCATTCATGGGATAATTAGACATTAATAAGCTGTCTCACAACAACTTACATGAAACTAGATGCAGCAGTGTTTATTTCTGTAATTCACATCAATTTCAACTTTCTCAAAAAATATTTATTCCCTGGACACACAGTAAATGTGTGTTCTCTGGGAGCTACATAGAAAATAATTTTGTTCACAACCTATGCACTGGCAGTAGGGCCGCTAGAGCATATGTGGCTGCTAATACATGTACCACCAACTACTACTGCTAAATCTGGTCTCTACTTTTGGACCAGAGCAGCTCAGACTGTATACTGCACACATCCTGGCTCAATTGATATGACAGTCACTGATATAGGGTCAGAACTTTTATGTCACAGAAGGGTTGAGGTTGGAAGGGACTTCAGGAAGTCACCTGATCCAACTCTCTTCCTCAAGTAGAACCACCTAGAGCGGGCTGCCTAGGACCATGTCCAAGTGGCTTTTGAATATCTCCAAGGATGCAGACTCCACAGACTCTCTGGACAACTTGTCCCAATGCTCAGTCACCCTCAAGATAAAAAAAGTGTTTCCTGATATTCAGAGAAAACCTACTGTGTTTTAATTTGTGCCCATTGCCTCTAGTCATGCCACTGGGCACAACTGAAGAGGGTATAGTTCCACCTTCTTTACATTCTCCTTCAGATATGTATATTCATTGATGTTCTTATATTTTCAGACACAACAGACCGCTTTGCTTTTCCAGTCCTCATTGTCTGTTCACACAGTGGAACACAGGACAGAGGAGCTCTAGTTAGTAGCTATAGTTTCCTAATGGGGGCACCATGCTGCACTAACAAACCTTTACTCATGTTGCCTGGCCCCATGCCTCCCAGTTTGTGCGTGAAAGCAACGTAATGGTTTTAACCATCTTCTCCTGCTGCCACCAGTTTTCATCATGCCAAAAGACACTCTGTGTTAGTGGCTGCCTTGAAAACACACCCACACATTCATGACACTTTCTGACCATAGCCATTGTCTGCTTTCACATTTATATCTCAAATGAGCTACCAACTATTCTAATCCGTGTGATGCTTGAGCCACTTTTTAAATATAAAAACAAGTTCACCTCTTGGTTTCCACATATCCTACCCTCAAGATGTAGTACCAGTCCTTGTAAGAAGACTTCTGGCATTGATGCAGAAATATGAGCAGTTAGCCAAAGAGAAGAGGAGATGGGGGGGTAAAAGAGAGAGGCAAGTATTTTTAGTGGACAATCTTGAGGGCAAAAAGCCATGGCTTAGAATTTCCTGTACCACTAAAATCTATTTCCCACATTCATTAAGTCTGTGATGCATTTGCACGCCACCTCCCCTCTCTTCTAAACTTTCCAAAGCATGCTTTGTTAATGATATATCGTGGCAGCAACATTAATCTGTTGTTAAAGATGTGGAATTCAAAGTCCAAAACTAAAAATGCACTGAATCTTGCATAAATCACTTCTCAAACTAATAGGGTTTTAACTAAAGCAGGGTAAATGTGGATCAGATACAAAACTTTCCTGATTTTTACATTTAAAATATTCTCATGTCTTATGTTATACATTAAGAAAATTGACTTAAAAGCACATAATCTCACTGATGCAAAGAATATGGCACTTTCCCACCGCAGGCATTTGCCTTTCAGACGGGCTAACTTCAACACTGCTGTGTATAGAACTTTGTTTGTGTCTGTGCTATATTTGTCTTGTCAATGGTCCAATTTCTTAGTGTGAGGAAAGAAAAGAAAGATCAACATATTTTATATATTATGAGCACTCCAAAATAGATTTTTCCCTATGAAACACAAGTGTTAGACAAGCCTAAGGTTATAAACACAGCTATCACAACTGGTACAATACTCCTGTGCTAAATCAATGCAAAGCTGTCCTCCTTATTTGCAGTAAGCCTCCCATTCAGCTCCATACTAAGTAAATAGATCACCTCACAAGATGAAGAAAACTCCATTTTCTACTGTTTCTTATATTTATCAGGGAGGCTCCTATCAGGCAAAGCTTTGCAATGTATTTCTGTATTTAGCTTCCTGTTCTATAAAACAGGCATAGTTTTCAAACTTTCTGTGCTCATTTTACTGCAGATATAAATGAATACTACTACAGTCAGTACCACATCACTGAAGAACTTTTGGTGCTGAGGAGAGACTTCACTATATCTCATATGGAGCCAGGGAGAATTGCCTATATTCCCATTTGTCTTTTCAACTTCATCTTCAGGAATTTTAACACTGACTGGGGTGCCAAAGTGAAGCCTCCCACTGCAACTGACAATCAAATTAATGATAAACAAGATACTCAATTCCTGTTTCTAATACAGACAGAAAGGAACAAGTGAAGTCACAGGTTTGTTTGCATTTATTTCTTCTTCCTTTACAATTTAAATGCTATGGTTAAGCTTTCTGTTTCCCTCAGTACCATCTAGAAACAGGCTTTAACATCCTGTGCCACGTGATGCTGGCAAATAAATAGCTTCATAAATCCCCATAATCCAGTCAGATTTACCAGCCCTTTCATGAATTGGCCCCTGAACCCCTCCATTCCTCTAGTTCATGATAAATTTCCAACATAAAAGCAGGATGCTTTTGTTATTAAAAATATTTTAGTTACAGGAGGTCTTTACAATAGCTTTGGCACATCCTGTACATTCTCCCGTCACATAAGGAAAACTTTGTATTGGCTCAGAGTCATTTTCATGTCCTTGATCATCATCATACTTTGTCTGCTCTTCCGTTTTTAGGGCTCCCCTGTTTAGTGTATTCAGCTGAGCTTGCAAGCTTTCCAGTTAACTAAGAGAAGCTTTCTTTATGAAATTTTCCAAATGGGCTGGAACTTCTGCAAGAAGAGTCCCTTCTGAACTATTGCCTCTGCTTCAAGTTCAAATTGAACAGTAAAACACAGATCAGTGTTCGGAATGTGGTAGAAAGCTATCTCAAGAACTTAACCAAATTCTCTGGGGCTTTAAGTGAATATGTAATTAGAGTTTGGCTGAAGTCTAGGCTTACTTCTTATTTCAGCCAAACTGTTTCTTCCTCTCACACTTTTCTTTGGCTACCTCTGTGACCTCACCTTTAATGTGCTGTTCAGCATTCGAATTTTGTGGAGTTTCTCATTAATGGAGGGGTTTTTGCTGCGTTTGATAAACGACTTTCTAAGCTCCTTCTTTGTTGATAGACGACGGTCACCAATGGGAGACAGGCTTGCTTGTTCTAATGACTTGTAAAGTCTCTCCATCTCGTCATCATCACATTTTTCCTGATCTGCAAAGAAAAGAATAAATTGGGTATGAGAATGGGAATATGGCAGCAGATGCAGCAATATTAAGTTCAGTCATCAGGAAGGCTCTTAGCCAAGTCAAAGTAATGGTATTATAGTTCAAACCAAGGGCAATTTTTATTGTAATTTGTAGAGTAATAATATATATGAAAAAGATATACTACCAATGTTTTTAACTCCAAATTTTTAAAGAATCAAGTCCTGATCCAAAGAGATTTCCACTGACAGAGTGCTGCTTTAATACTCCGTATACATCTCAGACTCTGAATAATCGACATTTCAGTGTACCTATTTCTCTCCAGGTTTTGGGAATTACTGAAAACAGAGTTTAAAAAAAATGAGCCATGAAATGAAACATAGGAACATTTCAAGGGTCCCAAGAGAAGGCCCCTAGAAAACAGATTAAAGCAAGAGCCCTTGGGGCAGCTGATACCTAATCCCTGAGTTTCACAGATTGCAGCACAGAATTTTTCACAAGGAAGCCTTGATTTTCTCCACCTTAATTATTCTGATGGCTCCTAAACTGCAGCACCATCTTCCACGACAGAGTGGACATGAAAGGAAAAGCTAGTAAACAGATGAGAATGAAATAGCATAAAATAAGATCAAAATTGAAATAAAGACATTTTTCAGAATAAAACAACTTAAAAATGAATAGTCAGAAACTAAAGAGGTATCACACACATATAAGGGCGTTTTGGCAGAAGGCCATTTTCAGCAACAGACTGCACTGCTCCCTTCTTGTCCTTCATTCCACATTGCAAGCTTTTCTACTTGGGTGTTTCCTAAAAGAAAATCTTAGTTATTGGTGTTTTCAGGGGATTAATGAGTCCCTCAAGGTCCTCTGAGATCACATTTGATATGTGTATTTGATATACACTGGTGACTTTTCTAAATCATCTTCAGTCAGCAAACAATTTCTGAATGAAAGGTAGACATCCTTTTGATCACTTGTGTCATTTCTCCAACATATCAGCACATTTAGGAGGCTGTTCCTTGTCTTTTCCATGTTTTATAGAGTACAACACCTTCCCAAACCCCTGTCCTTTCTGAATATTTGGATTTCAAGAAAGGTTTATGATATGCTACAAACATTTGCCTTCACTGTGTTGCTGGCCCTTTTTTCACTACTTTGTGAGTATAAAAAACTTACTGTAACTTGACAAGAACTAAATATAGCTTCCAACATTGGTACAGTGTTGGAGGAAGAAAAGGAGAACTGTTGTATATTTAACAAGTTGGGGGAAATAGAAAAAAAAATCAAGTGTAAGGCGTAATACACAGCAGAAGTATTTCCTGAAAACTATTGGCTCATGCCATAAGGCTTGTAATTATAACTAGCTTCCTGACTACTTTCTTGGGATGAAGCAGCTGTTTGTTTCATTAGGCAGCTCCTGCACAGGACTGGTTTAGCTTTTACTGTAGACATCATCCATCAGGACTACACACAGTATCACTTTAAGAGACAAATTGACCTTTATCAGATATCCAAGAAAGTGTATATAAGAAGAAAAAAATATTGCATTGATCCTATCTGGCAACTTCAAAAAGTAGTCAAGCCATGGGGGACTTAAGATCACTGCTCCAGATATTTTCTTGTGGCTAACTCATGATTCTTCCCAGTATCCCTAAAGTGTTACAAGCAGCAAGCCCTCACTGAACTCTCATCTTCCATGCTAAGCAGTCTGATATCTTCCATGCACTAGCAGGTAAAGGTAAGGACCATAATATTCAGCACAGAATAAATGGAGTTAAAGTCAGAAAAACATAACAGAAGACTCACAGATGATGCACTTGACTAGCAATATGCACTCAGCTCCTTCATTCTTTCAAGCTTGTGACCTGAAAATATTCTCCTATTTCTTGTTCTTCCACCACCCCCACTCTCAAAGGATTCATCAGGGTCAGGCAATTCCAGAAGGGAAAGAATGTGCCAGGTTCTTCAGATCAGGTGGATAAAGGGAGTGACAGGGAAGTAGCTAAGTAGGATTTCAGGATACATAAAACAGCAGTGAATGAAATCTACACGCTGCATAGAGCCAGGTATGAGATATATAGTACTTTTGTCTCCATCTTTATTTACACTGGTGAGCAGTGAACTTCTCCCATAACAGTTAAATAAAAATAACAAGATGACATCTCAATATTGTGCTTTGGTAAAGAAGCAGATACTACTGCTATTGACAAAGAGTATGTCTGCCAGTAAACCTCTATAAGTTAATGTCAGACTATCTGATACTTATCGGGACTTCTACCTTCAGTGTCCTGAGTTTCACTGAGTCAAGCTCAGAAAGCAAAAGCCCAAGTTTTACAGGCTTCAGGCTGCCACTGAACATACTAGATTGATGCTGCAAATCTGAAAGGGGAAGATGTAACTACAGAGGAAGGAGAGAGGCATTATGTGGAGCGATCAATTAACAAGAGAATTTTATTTAACAACGAAAGGATCTGTGATAAGAGAATCTATTTCTCCTCACTCACACAATGGTGCATTATGGTATTACACAAGTCTTTTAATGCCACGAATGTAAACGAAGAAATCAGTACCCATAGTTTGCTTACTTGTTTTCCTCACAAAACAGTTGAGATAAAATTAAGTTTTGATAACAGAGACAAAGCAACATGATTCAAGGCTTAAGCCCAGACTGGACTTTCTCTCCAGGTTCAAACATACACAGTACATTTTCCCAGAACTTGGCATTGCTTAATGCCCTTCCACCTGGAGTCTGACTTGCAGATGAGCAAGGCTCTAATAGAAGCACAAGCATAAACCAGTTACATGTTTTCAGGCTGCAGTGTTTTGGATTCCTCCTATGAAACCTGGGCTGTCTAGACAATAGTTTTTGATTGTTATGAAATTTATGCTCTCCTTCACAAGGTAAAAGTTTATGCAAAAGCACACAGTACAAGCCCAGGGCCTGGTGTAAGAAGGAACAGATTGTTTGTGTCAGCCTCCCAAAGAGAAATGTACCACCCCTGCTATGACCTGAGCTTTGTTAACCTCTGAAAGTTTATAATGATGGATATATTCTACTGGCAAAAATTTCTAATAACATAGACAGGTTGGGCCCCACTATAACTGCACTGGAGTCAGTCCAGTTGGGTCACACAGCTAACATCAGGCACATTTAAAATCATTTCAAAATATAATATTGCAAGTTATCTCTTCAACTGGTACTCTTCAAGCTAAGCACTTTCTGTCTCAGACACGCAAGTTAGGAAACTGAAATGCTACTACAGCACTTATTTATCTCATCCTAACTTAAAGCTAAAATACATTTAATTTTTCTCTGAGGATCTGCTGAAAGATTAGTGCTAAGGAACAAATGGCAACAGCGGAAGGATATTACATATTGTCTGCATTTATGAGTGTGTACGTGCACACCAGAGAACACGTGCATCGTGCACTTTTCCCTCCTCTTGGCAGTATTAACTATAAGCAATTGTGTTGAGTGATGCTGCTGGAAGGGTCAGTCTTCTTGGGATCCTGGCACCATGCCCTTCACTCAAAAAGCCTCACAGCCTGCTAAAGCTTCATAGCACTTCTGGAAAAACAAACAAATAAACAAACAAACAAACCTGTATTGTATAACTCTTAACTTTGTCAGACTCCATAGGGCTGAAAGTTGAAAAGAAAAAAAAAAAAAACTGCTGTCCTGAGAACAAGGAAAGTTCTGCTCTGAGCTATTTTAACATTCAAGAGTAAGAGGCCTTCTAGGTTGGGGTGTGAAAAATAAACATTTCAGACAAATCAGAACTTCTGACAAATTCTGTTTCAGGAGAAAAAAACCCAGAATTTTGTGGCTTGGTGCCACTCGTCTGGAATTTCCCACTAATAGGAGATATCGCAGTCAAGAACAAGCTGCCAGAGTTTCAACACTCCAGATCTTCACCTCCTCAATTTTCAGCTTACACCTTCCTGTCAGCCAACCTGACACAGGTGGAAGACATTAAGGCATTGAGATTTCCCACTTTGCAATACAGTAACTCAACTGAGATCTCAATTTTTATACTCTTTAAGCCTACCAGAGTTAAATTATCCAGAATTTTTCAAAAAACAGCTATGAAAAATCAAGCTTAGTGTTTCCCAGTGGTAAAGAAATTGGCAACGTCTGGCAGAAAGAGCTTTTTGCATTGAAAACTATCTCCAGCAGAATATATCTTACTAAATCTAAGTTGAAATGCAAATACTTGTTCTCCTATTCTCTGACATCTCCCAGCTCTGCAACTGTATATTAATCCCTTGAGAAAAAAAAAAAATCTACTCCTTCCTACTGCCTTTACTACTCTTATGAGGTTCTTGTAGCTGTGCCAGCACCTCTGTTTCCAATTCTGCCAAAGGGACAACATACACCCCAGCTGAGGAGAGCAAAAAACCCATAAATCACTTTCATCCTTACCTACCTAACCACCTCTGATAACCCTCATCCCTTTTTCACAGTGGCAGTAGACTTTTCAATAGGAATATGATGACACATCAGGGAAATAATATTTTTCACATAACTATAAGGCAGAAAAGACAGGAAATATTTGAATTAGGTGGGCACAGCTTAGGCAAACTCCTCATTGGCAAATGCAGAACTAAAAGTAGGAGAGAGTGGGAAAAAATAACAGGAAAAGTACATTATCACCAAAATCTAAATGCTCTTGACTGTGACAGTACAGTGGATTCAGCAGGAATGGGTGGTGTTTTAACAAACTGTGACTGAATTGGAAACAACACAAACAACTGTCTCTTTTTCAGAGAGTTCGGAAAACAGTAACACTGTGTTTTACACTGTAATTTCTAAAGCATTTTTTATGAGAAACAAAACAGCCATTCAAACACAATTGTTTTTCTATGCAGTTGTTCTCATCATAACCTTACTTCTTGGCTAGTCTCAGCTACGATCTAGACATTTTCTCTATTTTTTTTCAGAAGGAACAAAAGGACCTGAGCACACCAGAGGATCTGTTCTGACTATTACTGGCACAGACAGACTCCAAAGGGGAAGAGGATGTCAGTTCTGAGAAAAAACAGAATTGAATGTATCCAGCTCCCATTTAACCAACTCCTGCCCACAAAACCAACCCAGATAAAATTCAAGTGGTATTTGAAAAGATTTTCAGGATATTTGCAAAATATTGGCGCACACCATCAGATCTAAGATGTGTGAAAGGTGAAATAAGTAAAGGTGAAAGTGGTACCATAAGAACTCCTTGCCAAGACACAGTAACTCTACATGACCATAAAACCCTCAGAAGGATGTTATAGCTGTAGCAGATGATCCCTAAATAAATAGAAATACACATTCTTCTTTTCTCCTAGTTTCTGTGGCTTCATTTGCTATCACAGTTTCTTATGGTGGTGGGTCATATTCAGACATTTGTTGTTCCAGTGGTTGCCAGAAGAAATAAAAAAGATGGAGTTCGGCTGCAGAGCATGTCAAGCTATCCTGGATGGGGCAAGTTCAGCTTCTGGATACAGAGCACGTAGTCAGGTAGTTGTTTGTATTCTCAACTGTTTCTTGTTTACCTTTCAGTTTCTTTGTGTCACATGCAGCTTTCAAGGCTTTGTCCCTGTGCATGTAGCAAACTGCAACACGGAAGTGTTAAATATAAACACAGAGTAGTGGAAATATAATGCTGATCTTTCAAAACAGAAAACTGTTAAACTCTCCTTTTTTGTATCCTTGTATTACTCTCTTGTACGTAACATCTTCCCACTAAGTTGGCCATGAGAATGGTCATAGCAGCACTAAGAATGGCAGGAAAGGTCATTGAAAGTATCATATGACACAGCTCCTTGCACCAAACACTTACAGTTGCTTAGCAGATTTCATTAAATTATTTTCATTGAAAAAACATGGTCACTAATTGAATCTGTAGTTTCTCTTACAAAGATTTTATCCATTTGTCACTAAGAAACTTTTCCTTCCCTGTTTATCTCATTCACTGTTTTTGTATTTTCATGAGCAGCTCTTCTCACGAAGTTACAACTACTCTTTCTTTCTTCTAGGTACCAACTTTGCACACATTGGGCTATGGTTTTGGCTTTTGACAACAGAAGTGCTCTTCAGTTCTTGAGAACTTTTACCTCAGCTCTAGGCTGCTGTAAGTTACAACCCAAAGCTACTCATGGGGTTTTACTAAGCAGAATGTGGCCATAAAGCAGAGTGTGTGACAGGTTTTTTTCTATCCTCACAAGGAGAAGGAGAGAGCATAGACATAAAGTCTCTGCAGGGAGTGAGTTCAAAGACCACATAACTGTTCTGATAACAGCAGAGCTGGCTTTACACACATGACATGAAATTCAGGATAGATGCCAATGGAAGACGGACCTGTTTCCTCCTGGATTCAGTCTATTTAGTCTGCAATACGATGAGTTGCCAGAAATGCACTTTTCAGAAGCCTTACAAAGCTAATTATACGGAGTGCACAGAAGTACACATTCTGGTTTCACATCAGATAACAAGAGAGTGTTCTTTGTAGTTATTACAAAACATGAGGTTTTGCAGCTAGCTTTTACCTCAGAATTTGAACTAATCTCACAGTATTTGTGCACATACTTATCAGCTAGTTGAAGGAGGAAATTCTTGGGGGACAAGATACAAAACAAGAATTGTATCCTTTTGATAACTTTCATTTGGAAGTGAAATGTTATTTTATGTTAGTCCTTTTTTTCTACTTCATTGTCAAACTGAAATAGCTTAACTAATGTCCTTGCAAATTATTTTTTTGATGTCCATTGTGGTGGAGGACCCCACACGTGAAGAATCTTCATCATTTCCTCATACTAATACAAGAAAGAAAAATGTGTGTATGTTGTTCATCTTGTTTGCTCAACAATGGGTTTATGATGCAGACACTAGTTAGTGAGGCTATACAGTTTCCATAGTGACTGTCTTCTTGAGATGATCACTGGTGTGATTAGGATAGAATCATTCTGCAATCAGTGTTGAATATCAAACTAAGCAGTGAGCAAAAGAGAAATCCAATTCATAGAATCGTAGAATCATAGAATGGTAGGGGTTGGAAGAGACCTTTAGAGATCATCTATTCCTCAGGAATATTTTGGGGAAAATGAAAGCATCCTGCAAACAGCAGGAATACACAAAAAAATATGTCTGTTTTTGCATTTTAATACCACTTTTATTGTTTAGTATTATTGATCCTATCACCTTATAGTTTAAATGATTATGAATGTGTTATGCTAATTCTATGACCATCCATAAAAGTATTTGTCACCCATAGAATTACAATGGAAAGCATTAACCCATACATTATAGCAGAATTTATGGCAATATCAGACTAACATATTTGAAGCAAAAGTTTACATTTTTGAAGAGGAATTATTGAATCTTGCTCAACAGGATCTGTATGACATGGCATATATGTGATCTACACTCCAAGAATTCACCTGCAGGTACCTAATAACATTTCCCAAAGGCATTACTTAATCAAATTTAACCCAGAAGGTAAAAATTCAGAAGACAATACATTTACTACAGCTTTATGACATTTTCATTAGGGACTTCATTTCTGCCAGCCCCAGCCTCTCACTACTTGCAGAGCCAGAGCTTGCAGGAAATAGATTTCACAGTACCTCTCTCAAAACATCCAATCTTTTCTGCCACATAGGAACAGTATGTATGTTCACTCTAGGTTTTAATTCTTACTGATTTTCATTGCTATTGAAATCTCTGGCAGTGCAGCCTAGAAGATGAATAATGAAGCTGAGTGCAAAACATTGAATTATTTTTCACATTTGCTACAATCTAAAGGAGTGCTAACTATTCATATTTGTATAACTACTGCAAGACTGACAATGTAACCAATGAGCCTTATACTGTCATTTTTCAATCAATGCCAAGTTTACATCCAGAGAAATATCCAAAACGCTCAACACGTACAGTATGGCTTCTCTCCACCTTTACATTAGCTTCAGTGTAAGCCTTTGGATACACCTTTGTTTTGCATTGTACTGAGACAATAATGCACTTTCAATAACAAAGTACTCCAAATCTCCAAATCTTTACAAGGATTTGGAATCATGGATAGAGCTGATGCACAAAAATATTGTCGATTCCTTGCCTCTCTAGGAAGCATGCTCAGTATTTTCTCCTTTCAATATATTGCATGCCAGAAGCTCCTCTTGTATTTCAACAGCTTTTAATGCAGGAAGAAGTAGTTTTTCTCAAAAGACGAGATACATTGCCTCAGTATGGCAGGAGAGTTACTAGAAGTCACAATGACCCAATTCTGGAACTATGTCACCTTTTTAATTTAGCAGTACATTGCAGTAGGAGGATACCTATGTAGATACCCATTTGCTTAAACAAAATGCATTCTTAATGGACTTCCTGATTCAGGATTGCAGTTCTTTCCCCTGGAAAAGTAAAGGCAATTGCTTTTCTTTTTTAAATTAGCTTGACCTAACCCCAGGTTCTTCACTGCCTACATGTGCCATTTTCTTTAGAGTGTCAGTTCTGTGACATGGCTTGTTAAAATTTTGGTTCAATTCACAAGCTAATAAAAGACAACTATACTGAAATAGATCAAGCTAGTACAAATAAGTCTGTGTTAGCATTTTATACAGAGGCATTGATCTTAACATATATGTAAAATTTGAGAAAAGCTGTAGAAGTGCTCACCAATTAGATACTAGGCTATATATTTAATGTGCAATTAATCAAATATTTGTAATAAATTATATGCCACTGGAAAACTCTTTAATGAAGAACATACAGGAAGGAAGTGGAAAGGAAGTTGAGGAAAAACCTTGAATTCCCATATTGTATGGCTCTGCCGGCAAAAATCTCCATTCTCATTAGCTCACCTTTGGCTGGTGATCTTTGTCCTGTTGCATCTGGCACAGCTAGACAATGGATATCCGGAGTTAAAAACGAGTTTTGGGATCCACCACCTGACTTGGAAAACTGGACCTCCTGGATCTCCTGGCTTTCTGCCACTTCTCCACAGTCTACTTCTGGTACCTCGTCGGAGTGAATCTGTACACAGAAAGTTAAAGGCTGATCACCCTCTTCTGTGGCAGAGTTGTTAACTAGGTCAAGCCAGGATTGCCTCTCGGAATTAACCACTCTGGATGTCAAGGAAGATGATGATTCTTGGGAGTTGAAAGTGCTTTCAGGAGAGGAGAGAGAACAAGATGCTTCACTTGACAGAGTTGAGGTAAAAGAAGACTTCTGATGGTCCTGCTTTCCAGAAACAAAATGGGGGACGGGGAGGTAAAGGATGAGGAGGGAGAAGAAAAATTATTTCATAGATTCATAAAATTTCCAAGGTATTCATGTTCTACATGTTCTAGATATGTAGCTGAAATACTAACTAACCACAGATTAATTATCCACCCAAGCAAGCCTGAAGTATGTCAGCCTATCTCCTACAGAACAGTAACTTCGGAAGCTAAGCCACCAGGAAGACAGAGGTAAAACAGACAAAAACCTGTCAATGCCTAGGAACCAAAGACCAAGGAAAGATACTGTGTTTAATGTAGCTTCTCATGTTCATTCTACTTTGTCTTCACTTTATTGGTTTAATCAAGACTGCAGAAGAGAAATTCTGAATTAGTCACTGAACATGAAGCTGTCTTGAATCACTCAATAAAGCCACCAATGCCATAATCACAAATAGACAGAAATGCGCTTGAGCAGTGAAGTAACTTGACCTGCCCAGCATACAAAGCCATTTTACCTGGTCCATTCAATGCAAGTTTCTGTTCTCAGTATGTACACAGAGTAGATTTGTGTAAGGATTAAACCAGATGATGATTGGAAATATTGAAAACTACTGGGAAACTGTTGCTAGGGTAACCCTGACAAGATGCAAACATTATAAAAAAGGGACTAGCCTGGAATATTTATCTGTAACATTGTAGACTAGAAATATGTATTCATATAAACCAAAGCAAGTGATATTTTTTCAAAAAATATTATATGTATAAACTTCTGCAATTTAGTGCTGCTGTAGTGTATATTACTTTCTTATTATCATAGAATGGTAGGGTTGGAAGGGACCTTTAGAGATCATCTAGTCCAATACCCCTGCAGAAGCAGGTTCACCTAGATCAGGTCACACAGGAACATGTCCAGGTGGGTCACATTACATTAAAAAAAAAACCCAATAAAACAAAGCAGATTTGCCTTCCTATGTATCATTTAGCATCTAATACATTCAAAAGATGAGGAGGACTAACATCAGATTGTGGATCACCATTTGCTTGTAGCACTTTCTTCACTTTTGTAAATTTTCATAGCCCCTCATCTGAGGCTGTCCCAAACACTACGGCACCAGACTTAATTTATATTTCTGTTACAAGAAGTACAACATTTTGTTTCAGGTGCATTTTTGTTTTTTGAAAAGGAGACTTTCACAAATGCATCCTAAAGCAAAAGATGAGGTTATTGCCATAAATTACACGTGTGAGTGATAAAAACACTTATTGGGAACGCAGGTGATCTGAAGCATTTCATCTAAGAGTTCATATTGCAAAGACAAATTGTTGAAGCATTTGTACCTACAAGCAGAACAATTGAACAATTGTTCACATCATGCTCACATGGTGTGGATGGTCTAGTTTCAGTTGTTCAAATACAGAAGAGGGAGACGTTAGAAGTCACTTTTAATTTTCTAGCATTTGTCCACTTGCTATTGAAACAAAAACCTTGCCTCACATAGTGGAATATATTTTTTATTCATGTTCCTTTTGTGTTAAATTTAAAAAAATGTGAGTGAGAACAAAGCTGACTGCCAGAATCTGTTTCTTTTTCTCTGCATATGTCTTGTGTTTTGGCTTTTTTCTTTGGCGTGTCAAATATTTACCTAACTTACTTTAGAAATTCCTTTGGAAGTTTTGCAATCATCTATATAATAATAAACATCCATTTGGGGATATTTTAAAAAACAGATTCTTGAGCCAGCAGATCATAAGTATTTCATTGGAGATCAACGAGTCACTGGGTATTTTTTAGAGAAAAATTACCACCATGTAATACCTCAACTACTCTTTTGGGACTGTTGCAATCTATTGTAGCTGCTGGATTTTGAACTGTAAATTCATTCACGAGTAGGGAAATTAATGCAGATTGACAGTTTAACGTTTGTCCTACAGATACTAAAATTTGCTTGTACCTCACTTGCTTTTTTTCTTCCACAGTACCCAAAAGCAAGCATAAACATAGAAAGCTCATCATCACTACCGTTTTCTTTTCCAAGTTTCAAAATGCTTTAGATCAGCATAGAATGGAACAGCAAGCAAAAACATTTTGCTAGAAGTACAGCAAAATGTTTTCTGCTCTAACACTTTGTAGAGCCTGCACCTGCACAGCTATTGGTTTACCGACTAGGAGTTTTCAGTCTGAAGTTGATCTCAAGAAGTTTGGAGGCCTTTCTGCTTAAGACAGCATTGGTTTGATTTTCCAAAATGTCCATATCTCCTATTCCTTATTTCACAAAATGCCTTTGTTCCTCAGAAGGAAGAATTGTAATTTAAAAAAAAAAATTAAAAAATAATTGTAAATAATTAACCCCAGTCAATGCCTGTGGTATTGTTGATGCTGCATCGAGTTTCAAAGATGAGTGTCTCTTTCAGTAGCAGTCTGAAAAGATTCAAATAGGCCTTCCAAAAATGGTGTACCTACAGAGTTTCAACATATCCACATCATATGTTTGGGATGTCACAGCTTGATTTACAAACTACAGTTAATAAACAGACAATGAGAAATATTTAACCAGCCTTCCCTAAGACAACCAAGAGCTCCATTCCTAGAGCTGAGTTTCCAGCAGCTGTGTTCTCATGGCCCTTCTTGTGGTTTTCTTGCTCTAGAACTTGTCCAGAAGGGAAAAAGGAATTGAGAAATGTGAAAGAAGACTCTGACTTGAAACAAACACAGATGTGATGATACCTAAGAGTTCGTACCCATCATGTAAGCAAATATGGGACAGACCCATGGCAGCTGGAACTTATTTCAGTGGACACTTTCGAGGTAAAAACATGACAACTTTTCTCAGAAAATACTAACTGTCCATGAGGGAAGGGATTTTAAGCTGGGGGAGGGGAGGAGAAAGGAAGCCAGTTGAGAAAAGGCTGAACAGAAGATAATCTTTAAGGGAAAGGATGAGGAAGCAGGATCATTTAGCACCTACATCATTGTCTGCCTCCCACACATCTGCTGAAACATGGAGGCCAGCACTCAAGGAGTGCATATGAGACACAGATAACCGGAGATCACCTTTGCAGCGACTGACAAGCAGCAGGAAGACAGAAAGCTAGAAAACTGAAAAAAAATCAGCACCTATTTAAAACTCATCATCTGGAAAAATGCAGACACTCACTTAGAAGCAAGCAGATGGAAAAGACATCTACAGCCTCTTAAAGGCAAGCCACTGAGGTATAGAATTCAAGATGTTTCATTATCAGCCTTCAGCCCAGAATAACTTTTGGAGATGTATTGCCAAGGTTCCTATTTTCTCTGATATTTATAACCACTCAGCCACATGAAACTTCCAGCTAATACAGACAAAAAAGAATCACGTGTTACACAACAGTGAACACGATGCACCCCTGAGTGCCAAGTGGATTGATTTACAGTGATAAATGTTACACAACTGTTTCAGGAGAGGAAATGAAGACTGAATTAGCTGACCGAAACAGAAGAGGGCAAGTGACATGCGTGACATGCACTCCCAGCTTTATGGGAACAAACTAAAGCTTGCCAGCCAGGCAACAATAAAGGACATGTACACAGGATTGCCTGTGACCATGCAAGCTTCTCCAGCTCAACTGTACTTTTCAAATCCTGTTCCTAGTAGCTTTGCTGCTACTGTGCCCACTTCAGCTACTGGATGTCATTTCAGCACACCATACAGGAACCTGTACTACACCCAAAGTGGCAGCAGACATTTCCCTTCTATGAGATGCAGTGAGATGATTTAGTACTAAGTATATTACTACATACCCTTTGAGCTTGGAGAGAGGAAGGCTTAAACACAGGATTCCTTATTTCAGTTGCTTTACCATTCCAAAATGTGTAACTCATTGCATAAATGTCTAATTATTAGATGATTCCATTTGATTAGACACATGACAGTGCATAGAACTTATTCTAATTTATGAAATTAAGGAGACAGGAAGAAATATTCTGGGCAAATACTCTACAGCAACAGAGAAAAATAAGATGGATTTTGGGAGAATGTCTGTTTTGTTTTTTTATGTTCTATTTTTCAGAGGTAGAGACAGAGTCAGTTTTATCATTGTAAGAGGATACTTCTTTCCCTTCACTTATCTTCACTGCTAGAAAGGCAGCTTCAAAATCAGTAGTCTTAAGAGCAACTCACTCAAATAAATACAAATCTGTTGGATGATATTATCAGAGTCATAAAAAGAAAGAAAGAACATTTGGACTGGAAAAAAAAAAACAACATAAGTATGAGAAATTAGGTTATGGCAGTATGTTAAAATCTTGCAAAGAAAAGACACAGCATAAGTACGAGGTAGAGTACCACTTTCCTTTGTTCCTCAAGATAAATATGCCTCCATCTGAAAGAGCTGTTCTTTTACTGTGTAGAGCTCATGTCAGCACAAGCTGCAACTGCATGAGCTCTGCCATGGGGCAGTGGTCAGTGCATCTTCATTTCACAAGCATATGAGATAAAATTTTCCAGACACTTAGGTCATTCCTCAATGGTCCACCACTTCAAGAAACTTTTTTTCCAACTGGCTAGCAGCAAGAAACATGCTAATTAATACTTACCAAAGGAGGTGGTGGTGACTGGACTGTGTAGGGAGGAGGTGGTGTGTCTGTTATTTCTGGATCCTCATGTTCACTTTCACTGTAGCATTCTGAGGCAGACATATAAAATGCGCAAAAACAAAGTGTTAGACCAATGCTCTTTTATTCCTCACAGTGCTGTAGTAACCAAAGATCACCAAGTAGGATGTTCTGAACTGAATACCATACTGTAACAACTCTGTCTCCTACAGTGAAAATTAACCCACTTATGATAATCTTACACTAATTCATGGCAACATTTTTTTCCTTTTTTAAGAAAAAAAATTTCTAATTTGCTATGGCAGGAAATACTAGTTAGAACTGCTCTAGATAGCTTCACAAATATGTTTGAGGTGGGAGATTTTTCCCCTCCCTTTGCAGTCTTTAAAAGAAAGGCTGCATTGCTTTTAATATATTAGGAAGACCTGTTGCAAGTTACAGATTCTGTCTCTCTATAATCAGTAAGTTTTCCCTGAGCTAGCAACAGGTATTGATGTTTTGGCTGCAATTTTGGAGAAAACACGTAGCTCGCACAATACTTTGAAAACCATAAAGCAGACTTGTGGGAATCTTCTGTCATTATATAGTAACTCACATAGGTATGCCATGGGGCATGGCAGTACATGTACAAATCTAGTACTAAAAGTAAGCACGATACTCTAGGGCTATATATTCCACACAATTTTTGTGTGTGTGTGAAAAGCAAACTGAAAACAAAGATATTGATGCGACCTGATGAATCTCCAGAAATCAGTAGCATCTTTTTTCACTAGCCCCAAAGCTGCTTTTAATGGCAGAGCGTAATGGAGTATAAACAGAGCCAGATCAGACTAATCAATAATGGAATTACATGTCCAAAGCCTGGACATAAATCACACTGTTAGGACCATACCTTCCTCATTCTTCCCATTGGGTGCCTGAGGGTCTACAGCCATTCCCAGCTTACTTAGCCACCTGTGTTTGAAACAGAAGGAATACAGAGTTAAGGATGAATGTATGCTATTCAAACAGAAGTTTACCCTTTTCAGATGTGCTGTACATCACTACATATGTTTTCATTAACCTGAAGACTAAATGTCCAAGTTTTTTTCTATTTCTTAGGTCATCTTCTTGAAGACACCAGTAACCTTAATACTAATATTCCCTGTGTTAGCAGGACTAGTTGCTTGGGATGTCTTCTTTCCCTGATCCTGAAAAAAAAAGCACTAGTTATGACCCATGAGTTGGATTTGTGGAAGCTAAAGGAAAAGTGTGTGTGCTATAACACAGTGTCAGTGGCTTAGTCCTTCTGTTGAGGTATCGTATTTCACCTGACATGAGGCAAAAGGCATAGGAGCCATAGGAGATGCAGGTGTCCCGTCCAAAGCTATCATAGCACAGTCTAAGAAGCTAAGCCATTTAAAACTAGACTTTCTGAACATTATGTGCTGCATTCTTAATTCCCTATGTACTTTTGGGTTTACTCTCACTTCCTGTATTGTTTTAAGCTATTAACAGGAATTTTTTTTTTCATTTCTCTTCCTAGATATCTGCATTCTTCTAGTGCTAGAAACCATCTCTGGTTGCCTGTAGGACATTCAGATTCACCCAGGTTTTAAAAAATAACAACTAAACAAGGTCAAGCCTTAAAACTCAAGAACTAAATAGGAAATATGCGACGAGTAGGAATTAAGATCCACAACTCTAAAAAGATATTTTGTCTGATCTTAGTTCTTTGAAGCAATGGGAAATTTGCTTAAGATCAGTGTCAAAGTAACTGGATTTTTAGACTGCAGTATGGATATTGAAGGCATATAATTCAAGAAAACAGAGTATTATTTCTGTAAGCATGGATTACTGACTTTCTTCTAACAGTTAATCATAACACGTTTTTTTTTTTAAATAAAAAAGTTGTAAGGAAAGATTTGTTGAAAGGTCCAGGACTTCATTAACCATAAGGTCAGACACATTTCTAGTAGCTACATGCAATTAGCCAGGTAGATGCATGTAGCTAGCCAGCATGCATTTACTTCTCATGTGTGCATGACAACAGCAAATACATGTTAAATTAGTGAAGCAAATGACTGTATTAATAAATTTCATTACTGATTTTCTATCTACATATATATATATATATATAGATATGTATGAAGGGTCACAAAAGGTCATGATCCTCCAAACATTTATGCACACCAGTAACTCAGCACATGCGAATGCCCCAGTGAGTTCAGTGGAACCATTCACGTACATATGTATTTGTGGGACTGGAGCCAAGAGAACAGATGTCTTTTAGTCTGTTTTGACATATGCATGACTATGTGTGTACTTTATGTATTAAATGCATGTATTTTATCCTTCGCCAAGGCAAACATTATCAGTTACAACAGCGAGGAATTAGTACAGTATAGTGCAAGCTGCTTTAATGTTAAGCTACCTACTTTGAGAAAAAATGAAATTTATTTGAGAAGTGGAGTTTGAAGGAAAACATTCTGGAAGCTTAAGCACTGGGACACCTGCATAGATTTCAACCACTAACTCACATGAGTCTAAACATTTCAAAAGTGTAAGACACTGAGAATTTCCAACTGTGCTGAAAATTGGCTGCTATCACTCACTAATGTTCTCCATTAGCTCTACTTTTCCTTCTTCCTGCATCCTTCCCTCTCTCCTCTTTCAACCAGGATTACACTCTTTACAGAAGTATTCCAGTCCAGTAGGTCAGCCCATCTGCTTCAATAACTTCTCGCTCTGTTCAGGAGCTCCACTAAGAAATACAGTGATAAAAAAAACATGTGGTTAACTCCCCATCAGAAGGCTCTGTGAGGCTCCAAGTCACAAAGGGCAACATGGTCTTTTCATCTATATGTAATTGTATGCATCTGTAGGGTAAAGATTTGTGAATATGTGACTATGTACATACACTACTGTAGTAGTATCATATAATTCTGTGTCTATAGCTCTTTCAGAAGGTCACACATAGTTCCTCAACCTCTATCCTTTCCTGTATTGGTAAATACATATGAGGCAAATATGTTGTGGTAAATATGTGAGGAATCTCATGAAGATCACCAGCAGAGCCATGATTAAAATCCTGACCTGACTGTCATAGAAGCTCTCATTCTCATTCAAATTGTATCCCTTGTATCTTGTTTTTGACCATTTAGTGCAATAGCATTGTGAACAGACTGCACTATGAAGTAAAAAATAAGAAAATGTGAGAGTGATCAGCCAAAACTGGATCTAATACCAAAACTGATAGCTCACTGGTTTCTAAAATGTCAGTATTCAAATCTATTTTTACCTCTTTCATTAAAAACTGCATGAATTCATTGTTCTTATTGATGTTTGTGGAAAGAAAATTTCTCATCTGTCATGTGGACTGTTTAAGTGCAACATAGTTTGGTGCTGAAGTAAATGCTTGCCTTAAAAAAAACCAGATGTTTGTATCCTTTCTTATTAATTGACATACTGCTCCAAAAGCAGACACTGTTTATTTTCTTCCCTCACTTCTCCCAAGGTGAGGAGCGTGCTATCAAATCCACATGTCTCTAAAGGAAAGGGATTTATACCAGTAAATGCTCAGAAGATCAGTAACAAAATCAGACTAATAACGTGATTCTGCTTCCAACTGTCATTAGTGAACAACTAGCAGTAGTTTCCTTCTATACAATGACCAGAAAACAAAACAGACTCAGTAATTTTCCAAATAACTTTGTCAACAATCTCTTGACGGTGAGAGAATTAACTTTCAAAGGGTGTTCTCAGGCATGAGACAGGGTGAAACACGGCCAGTCACTCCTACTTACATGTTCATTTCCAGAACATTTTCTGCTGCAAAATAAAACGTCTTGATCTGTGGGTGGCTGATCTTAATAGCACTTTAAGAAAAGAAAAATAGAAGAGATATGAAGAAAACTAGTTTACATAAGAAAAATATTAAAATAGCTGAATTAATGATTTAAAAATATTTATTCACTCCATGACATTAATCCAGAACACTTTATGCATCCATATAGTTCTTTCCTTAAAACTCTAGTCTAATTTTAGCTCATTTCCTTAAAATTTTAGTCTATTTTTAGCTCACTTCCTAGGCCACACATTATTCAGAGGGTATAAACTACAGAAAGTAAAAAGAAAGTAATTAAGAATAAAACAAAGACCTTAGTTATTCCATTACACAATCCAGCTACATGCCCACATCTTGAATACTGTGTGTATCTCTGCTTGTCTCAGTTCTGCAAAACAAAGTGAACCTGCAAAAGGTTCAGAAACAACACCAGGATGACCCAAGGTATGGAACTGCTTCCAGGGCTGATTAAGACTGACAGCATGGAAAACTGATGGTTGAGGAAAGAGAGACATGATGTAATAAAATAAAACCCCAGTTAACACTCAGTGGGTGTATAGAGACTGTCTCCTCACTGTCTTTTCCAAGACAAGTTTTAGGAAGCACCAAAGAGTCAACTATGTGACAGGTTTAAAACAAACAAAATGAAGGTCGTCTCCTGACTACCTCCAGCTGTATATCTGCCCATAAGACTTTTCAGGGACTTTTTTTACCCCAAAACATGGTTTCCAATGCTGAGACTTTTATTTTTTGTTCCTCGTTAGGTGACTGTCTCTGTTCTGTGGAAGCACACCTTGTTTGACTGGGCCTCAGTAGCTCCGGTCTATCGTCTTAGTTCTTCTAATTTACTGCATCTCAAATAAGTGAAAAATATATGTTTTCCACCCAGTCACTGACAGCTGACAGCGGCAGAAGTGAAGGACAACATGTTCTTGAGGTCCTATACCTCTAGAATCAGGCAGGACTCATAGAATGGTAGGGGTTGGAAGGGACTTTTAGAGATCATCTAGTTCAACCCCCCTGCAGAAGCAAGTTCACCTAGATCAGGTCGCATAGAAAGGTGTCCAGGTGAGACATGTGACTCAACCTCAAGAATACAAAATAGAGCTCCCCATATTCAAAATAGCTGTTCATTGTTTTTGGAGGAGTAAAGCCCACAGTTAGTCTTGAGAACATCTACAGCTAATGTCAGCGTGAGACTCAAACAGAAGAACAAAGGTTTTCTCTTGATGGACAGATTAAAAACCATACTGAGCCTTGTAACTCTGAACAGCAGCAATACCCCTCCAAACCTTTGAAGTGCGCTCAAAAGCAGCTGGAAGCCAGTGCTGTATATGGAATTTGGAAATAATATTTTGAAATGTCTACCCTGATAAACAAAGCTTTTATTCCCTGCACAATAAGAGGCTTCAGGTATAGCCCAAGCTCAGTTGCACCACAGCAGCTCAAAAAGCAGTCACAACTCAGAGGGAAGCAGCAGTACTTGCATCACCATTCACCTGTCCACCTAAGAGAAGGTATCTAAGATAGACTACAACATACTCATAATGAATGAACAAAGAAAAAAAAAAACATTAGTATACTGATCTACATTTTCTTTGTAGTTTTAGCAGAGAACATTTGACAGTGAATTTTCAAAAATATTTTTTGCAATATGATTTTCTTTCAGTAGCTCAATTAATATCTCATTATTTATATAACACAGAGAAGCTCCCCACAGCTTCATTGTCAGGCACTACAGAGATTCATTTCCTTGCAATGTCTTAAAAATCATGCAAAGTTGGGAGCAAGAGCTAAACTTACTGCTTTTTTTTGCATTCAATTGCTCGGTCCACACTGAAGTCTGGCAGTCTGATAAATCCTTCTGCTTTTTCAGCCTGCAATTAAAAATAATATTAAAAAACCACCATATCAACTCGTTGGTTCAACTACCAGACTCCAGTGCTCAAAGACATGTAACATGCAAGTGCTTGGTTTTGATAAGTTTTTTTGTAGCATGAAAATATACACTTATCACCATGAGGACAGATTAACTCCATATGTTTTGGTTAATATTTGGAGGCAAGAAATATTCCTATTCCAGCTACTACTATTTGTGCAAGTCTTGGAGGCTATAAAGCCACCACTCTTGTCTGTGTAAGAGTCGGTGTGAGAGCATAGGATTTATTGTACACTTCCAAATATCAAGGTACCTGAAAAAGGAAGGATCCTCAACTCCTGTGACAGTGCTGATATAGATTATCACTGCACCTCATCTCAAAGCATTTATATCAGTTCAGCCCTTACTAAGATTTAAGATGAAGTCATATTTACAGTCCATAATCTGAAATTGTCAAGGGTAAAATTTAAATTTGGATCAAACAAGGACTAAAAACAGCAGCAAGAGGGAGGAACCCAGTCCCTTTGTATCCATCAGTGATCACACAAGCTCTTTCAAAGAGACCAGCCACACTTCATGCATAGACCATGGAAAATGAAACTACTGAACCTGACCTCTAAAAAAAAAAGCCTCCCAAAAAGAGATGGATGACATTAGAGAGGATTAATAAGATTTATATCATCTATTCAGGTCTGGATGTTATTTACAATCTCAAAGGAGCATTTGTTCCATTAAATGACATGTGTGCATGTTACACAAAGGCGTAACAGCAATGTATATAATGATATGTACAGATTTGAATAACACATGCCTGTAGCAATGGAAATTGAAAAGCAACCCAAAATGATTTGGGGAAGAAATGGAGGACTGTCCTCTTGGTTGTAACATGTACAATTTTCTAGGGTAATCTATGTACATGAGCAAGGCAGAGGCAATACTGGTTGCTCCCGTGCCAGGAGGTGAAATGGTGCAAGGGAATGGTCCCACACAGCTGAGCTTTGCTGTTAAACAGTGTGAATGAGCTCTGAATAATTTTAGTCAGGCAGCTAGCCCTCTCCTCAGAAATTTTCAGGCATGGTTCAGGAGATAATAAAAGCCAGGCAGACATTTAAAATACACTGTTTAGATACAATCATCACTTTGTGTATGGGAGAGGGTTTACTGAACATTGGCATCTCTGTTCTGGGTCAGCTGGATTCTGTCAGAGTGGCTCCAGAAAAACTAAAGTTTCTAGTTAGCCTCAAAACCCTGTTCTTGCTGCCTGCAACTGAAATATCTTCCTTTACTATATCTATCTATATTCAGCTGATCAGCCACAACAATATTAAGACTCCTAAGAGGAAAACTACTGCAGAACATAACATATAATGTCGGGAAAAACTGTACTTTCCAAAATACAGAAGGTGTTAATTCCTGAATCAATTTTTTTTTGTTGTTGTTCCCAGTCCTTATCCCTGGGCACATTAAAATTCTTAAAATGTTCCAAGTTAAAACAGGTAAAACATACACAACAGTTACAAAGACTGAGGATAAATGAAGATGACTGACAGCATCTCAAGTCACATTATGCATGGATATGAAGCGACTATAAAAAGATGTTCATCGAGACAAGATTTTCAGCTTTAATGCTTGGAAGTATGAATCTCTGAGAACTGAAATATGGATACAGAATAGATATCTCTGTGGGTGGCTTCCCTGCACCTCTGCATATCTCTTCTTTGGTATACAATAAATCATGGTATAACAATCATTCCTGCAGTTTACATGCATTAGATACTCATATATTTTGCATTTTTAGCATCAAATGGTTTTGGTTGATACAGGACAGAAAAAAAAGAAACAAGGGGGGAAAAGATAAAAGGAAAATGAAAAAGAAAAGGAGAAAAAAAAAAGAAAAGAGGAAAAAAAGGCAGTGGAAGGCATTCTTCTGGTTTTTTTTTTCATTACAGAAGAAGCAATGATGTTTATCTACATGTTAACTGAAAAAAATAATTTATGGGTTTTTAATTTTCTCTGATTATATTTGGACATGCCAAACTTGCTTAGGACATGGCTTGAGAGCTTGTTTCCATTCCACAGATGGGGATTTAGTGAGACTAAACATTTTGAGTTAAAATAAATATTAGCTAAAGGGGAAAAAAAAGTGCTAAGATTTCTTAGAAGTCTTTTTTTTTAATATATATTTGATCAAATAGACTTTATGCTAGCATCTCTATCCCAGATCCATAGTAAACTAAGTATATAGGAATGAGCAAATGAGTACCAGTAAGTAGAGGAGGAGCTCTATTCATGAGCTGCATTATACTGAGGATAGAGAATGTTCTATTCTGCTTTTCTGTACCAAAAAGAGTAGTCACTTAATATACCAGGTGCATCAAGAACATAAAAATTCTTGATTAGTTCCAAAGACCAGCCTAAGAACATCAGAGAACAACCATAAAAAAAGCAGTTAATGTGGTATCAAAGCCATTGTTACATTCATTCCCTTGCACCATGAGAAATGTTTCTCTACAGAATCATAGAATCACAGAATGGTAGGAGTTGGAAGGGACCTTTAGAGATCATCTACTCCAATTCTCCTGCAGAAACAGGTCCACCTAGATCAAGTTGCATAGGAATGTGTCCAGAAGGGTCTTGACCTTCAGGGAAGGAGACTCCACACCCTCCCTGGGCAGCCTGTGCCAGGGCTTCCTCGCCCTCACAGGTAAAATATTTTTTTCTTATGTTTTAATGTAACTTTTTGTGTTCCAGCTTCATCCCATTACCCCTTGTCCTGTTGCTAAATATCATTGAAAAAAAGTGATGCTCCAACTTCCTGACACCCACTATTCAGATATTTGTAAATATTAATAAGATCCTCCCTCAGACTTGTCTAGACCAAATAGCCCCAGTTCCCGCAGTCTTTCCTCATATGTAAGATATTCCAGTCCCCTGATCATGTTGGTGGCCCTGCGCTGGACTCTCTCCAGAAGTTCTCTATACCTCTTGAGCTGAGGAGCCCAGAATTGGACATAGGACTCCAGATGAGGCCTCACCAGGACAGAGTAGAGGGGGAGCAGAACCTCCCTCTACCTGCTGGACACACTCTTCTTGATGCATCCCAGGATGCCATTGGCCTTGGCCACAAGGGCACATTGTTGGCTAAGGTTAAGTTTATTATCAAACAGGACACCCAGGTCTCTCTCCAGCAGGTCAATCACCAGCCTGTACTGGTGCATAAGGTTGTCCCTTCCCAGATGCAGGACTCTGCACTTGTCCTTGTTGAATCTCATGAGGTTCAATGAATGAATGAATCAATAATTTCGGTTTTAAAAAAAAGTCCATGCAGTGGAGTCCATGTAAAGGAATGTAGTCAGGTACCTTCTCACTCACACACCAATAAATCCATGGCCTGAGCTAGGTAAGCCATCAGGTGAGTGAGTGGATGACTAGAGTCGGGGGCAGATGGGCCTTACAAGTTATGAATGCAACCACAGCTCAGCCAGTTTTATCTATTGGTGCAGTAGCCATTGGTTTAGACTACATCTTGTAAATAGTTTAGTGCACAAGCACTCATGAGGAGATTAAGTTCACACAATGTGATTAGTTAAGTCACTATTTAAACAAATATTTGAGCATTTTGTATTAGATTTTGTATTGGACTAGTGAATTATGAGGACCATGTAAGCCAGTGTGAGGACTCTCATCTGGGTTCCCACTCGTGGAGATGGAACTTCGACTTGAACGACTGATATATCTAATGAGTATCTAAATCAGAGTCATGCTCTTCAAATAGACAGTGAAAATAGGTCTGTAGGCTTTGATTTAGGCAATTCACATTTGCAATTTTTACAATGAAGAAATCACCAGACTTCCTGTGACTTATTTGTCTTATTCTAGTTGGTAAAAGATTATGTTCTCCCATACGCACTCTATCTCAGTTCTGACTGTGATTTCATGTTTATTCATTTATAAGAAATGTTTAATGTTTCATTTTATGTATGTGAAAGGAAGCAGGATAATGTGGGGAATGTTTTGGGGTTTTTTATGCACTACTGCTTCAGATGTGCTATCTATATCACAGAAAACAGAGATTAGGTGGGTAAATAGTTCCAGAATTATCAGTAAAAAAGGATGGAAAAAAGAAACCAAATCTTAAAAGTAAAACCTTGTAAGTGATATTACAATCAGCAAACAGAATTCCAGTAAATATAAGGAACAGAACATATGAAAGTCGTCTTTTCAGTCATTCTTGGAATAAAAAAGACATTTTTAAACATTACCAGTGTATAGAAGTCTTAAACGTTTTCTTCAAAATGTTCTCTTTGACATGATTTTAAGCATGCTATTATTTCACTCAAACTGTCTTCAGATTTTATTGCAATGCTGTAAAATAGCCCTAAAAAACCGTTTAAAGTAACCTTGACCTGTTTCCTATTTAATCAGGATGGTTAAAAAAATAAGCTGTTATCTCCTGTGGGTTTTATGCAAGTTAGCCTAACATATAAATCTGCACTTTTTACTAGCCCAAAGATAGGAAAATAATTTCAATGACAACGTCAGTCTCTGCAAATACTTTGGGTAAAAAGAAAGTAATCACTTTTTCAGAGCAAAAGCTTTCCACTCAGAGTACTTCAAATATATTTATGAAACATAATGCATGAATCTAATGAAAGAGGCTAACGTCCTTTTCAGTTGGTTTCAATACATTGTCTAAGTATTGTGGCTTTAGGAGATTTAGTAGATAATTTAAATAGACCTTTTTCAATTTTTAAAGAAAATGAAAGAGTGCAGAATTTTCTTTTTTTTTTAAAACAGTGTTGTAAAGTCAAAATATCTAGTTATTGCAGAACAGTTCCAATCTGTAATTCAGAGCACTCCTTATGGGCTCATCACGGTGTTTCAGCACTGCCCACAGAAGACCCTGTTGGAGGAGCAGTTCAATCCTCAAGCCTTTTTAGTCTTTTACTCTCTGCCAAGTACACCAGTAAGGCAACCTGTAGAACTGTGAATAATTTGTGTCACATATTGGACCAGAAGTCCCCAAAGTCTTCAGCATAATCAGCTGACATCAATGACCTTTTATCATCCACATAAGTAGCTACCGTGACTGAAAGTTGAAATATTTCCATTTTAAAAGACTGCAATTATACAACTCCTGGCAAAATTTTGGAAGTGAGGACCAATTTAAATGCAGTGAAGAGGATAAATTACCCAAAGATAAATAGTGACAGTAGATCACAACCTGCAACCCTTTGATTTCATACTTATATTTCTTTTCAGCTGCATCCCCATGACAACCATCATTAACACATCCTGCAAAACTGTATTTTGATCCCACTTGGAAAACCATCCGAGCTATCCTAAAGGCCCACAAGAAAGGGGTGTTTGGTCCTCTACTCCTTTCCAGCCAACACTATGAATCGCAGTCAAAACAAGCTCAAGGAGTCAGGAGCCTGGAGCTACACATGATGATCTTCCCTCTAGGGATTCAGCATAAGGACTAAAACTGCTAAAGGGGCAGGCAGGATCACACACTGTCCTCTTTCAACACTTGTCTTCAAGACAACTCCATAGAGAGAGTAAGATTGAAAGGAGGGAACAAAACACTAACAAAAAGCAGTTGTCCAAGGAGTCTGGTGTTCCTGAGTGCAGCCTGAAAGCCTGACTACTCGCATCCATTTTTTGACATTTTCTTGCAAAGCCAACCCTTGTGTTTCTTCCTAGTCCAAACATCTTCCCCTTCCCAGACTGGAGGTTAGTCCATGAAAACAAAAGTTTACCTGCTGTGTTTTACAGAAAGAGCAAGTGTACTTGGGAATAGGTTTCTGTGTATTCCATCCAAGCCTGCTGAGACCACGGGGGCCTTAACTTTATCACTGCCAGTACTTCAGCTAGCTGGTCAAAAGCTAATTTCGATTTCCCTATGTGCTCTGGTTTGCTTTCAGGAGAAGCTTGACTCTCAGGATGTCTAATACATTGTTCCTCAATCAGCATTTCATGACTTTTTTTTTCTCTTCTGGGATGTGGCTTTTACATTTTTTATATTAAATTGAAGGAACTAGTGTCTGAAGATGTCACCACAAGCATCATATATCACATCCCCCAATATGCATCATGTGAAAGATCCACAACCAGAGTGGTTTGAAGGCAAAATAAACCAGAGCAACAGAAACATCCAGAGCTTTAGAGATGCCTGAAGACAGACTTCATCAAGAACACAATGTCAGCTGAGGTTACCTAACCCAAATCCGGGACAACACACGTTTCTGTGCACATTCCACCCAGTCACTATTTTCTCTGTCTCCATTAGAAAAAAAAGGTTAGGTCCAGCACCCTGTTGCTATGCTACAGTTGCCAGTGTCTGGTTGACTGCGGTTTCCACACAGCCGTAAGCAAAATCTACTTATTTCTCACAAGAACAAAACTGATCAGGCAGAGCTACAGGCAGCCTGTGTACCCCAGTTCCTTCAACCTCAACCTCACACCTATGCCACCACCTTTCACTTCAACCTCTATAAGAGGGCCCATCATCAGAAGCCTTTGCCACTTGAGGAGCAAGACTTCTCCTCTTTCAAAACAACTCTGAACTAAAGATTTTCACCTCTGATGCCCTGTGGGACCAAAGATTAACTCCACTGAAGGCCTTGCAAGTACAAACAGTACTAAAGTTAGGCCAGATAATAAAACTAAATATCCAGCAAGCGAATATGTCACTGCTATTTCTGCTTCATAGTCTAGAGGTGAAAATATCTGTGAAAATACAGCAAGTCTAATTACTCTCAGATATAACTTTGAGCATGGCTCTGGTCTCAACAATTTCAGTAAGCAGATCTTAGCAAAGGACACTTCTCCTTCCCACATTCTGTAGTTACTATCATTCTACGTATGTTGCCTGTAGATTCTGCACTTTAAGTTGTCCAAAGAAACCTCAGGTTTTTTACATTAAATTGTGTGCAGGAGTCAGCAGAATTGCACAATCATAACAGTTGAAAAAGACCTTTAAGATAATTGAGTCCAACCACTAACCTCATGCTGCCAAGCCCATCACTAAACCAAACCGTATCTCTCAGCACTTCATCTATATAAAGATGTATATATAAAGATATATAATTTTTTTTCTATGGGTGGTGATATCACATTGAAAGCAGAGAGGTTCTATAAGCTTGTGTGTTTACGTGAACATTTGTGATAAGTGTGAAGTCAGGGCTAACACATGTCAACAGTATTTTGAAGCCATATATGCTCTTTAGAGCATATTAAATAATTGGAAGGAGGCTGAAACACATTCTTCAGCCTTTATCATTTTGAGGCAGCCAATAACAGACAGAAAGCAAGCATGTACTAAAAGGATGAGTTCACTCAAATGAAAAATGTTATCTAGGAGCACTAGGGTCAGCATGACCATGGCATCTCTGAATCCTGAGAGCAGAATTTAGCCAGGCCACAGCAACTAAGGGAAGGGGACAACTTTGCACCTCTGCCCCACCATATTTCTCTTTCCAAAAAGCAAACCATGTCTAGCCTTTCCTTGTTCTATTTCTTCCCAGCTTGATTACTCTGCAGAATAATTCCTTTCTGACTCCTCTCCTGTCTAGAAGGCACACCAGCCAGACAGCTCACCTTTCTTTACACTGTTTGGCCAGATGTACAATTGTAAATAGTGATTTAGAGCAGCCAACATTGATAAGGGTTTGCAGGGTGCTGATGTTGCTGATGAGTATATCTGCCAGGCCCTGTCTTTCAAGCAGAAGTATTGTAAGTTTTGGGGAAACAAAGCCTTTTCTTTTCCTTTTTATATGTATACATTTTTTTTCTCTTTTCTTTTTTTCTCATGCATGGCTTGAGACTTGATAGATTTGGTCTTGAGACTTGATCATGACTTAGTCTTGATAAGAAGTCAGATCAAACTACCTCAACATCACAAAAAACAACAGCCCAAGACCAGCAGAGTTGTTTTTTATTTCCCCCTCAAAAAAGAAAAAGCTAGTATCACCTTTAAATGCTAAAGTTTTCAGTCTGTGGAAAAACACAAACAAACAAAAACAAACCAAATAAAACAGAAAAACTACCCAGAACTGAAAGGTGAATGTGAAATACTCTTTATGTGAGTAAAGTTTTTTTTAAGATTTTGGAAATTTATTTTCATTATTGAAACTAATTTTTTTAACAAGATGATCAGTGAACTGGAGCATCTTCCTTATGAGGAAAGGCTGCAGAAACTAGAGCTATTTAGTCTAGAGAAGAGAAGGGCAATCTCATTAATATTTACAAATATTTAAATGGTGAGTGTCATCCCTTTTTTCAATGGTATCTAGCAACAGGACAAGGTGTAATGGGATGAAGCTGCAACACAACAAGTTCCATTAAAATATAAGAAAAAACTATTTCACTGTGAGGATGACAGAGCCCTGGCACTGTCTGCCCAGGGAGGGTGTGGAGTCTCCTTCCTTGGAGGTCTTCAAGATCCGCTTGGATGCATTCTTCTGTGACCTGATCTAGGTAGACCTGCTTCTGCAGGGGGATTGGACTAGAGGTCCCTTCCAACCCCTACCATTCTTTTATTCTGTCATTTATTCCGTGAAACAGTTAACAAGATTTTTAATGGGTATTACTACAACAGAAATAAAAAGTGGAAACTATACAAATTACATTTGTCTTCTTACAGTGTTCTAAAAATTAATAAGGTTTTCTTTATTCTTTCTTCCTTTCCTGTGTTTGTGATATCCTGATTTCCAGAGCACCCCATTTGCATTTAGAAAACTTCATGCTGATCCACAATGTCACACTGAACCTGTAGAGCTTCCACCTATGTTGTTGCTAGCATCCACTAATTGTCCTCACATCCCAACTCTAAGCTCTGTCAGTCCATCACTTGGACATAATAGGAGCTTTCTTAGAGGCAGCAGTACAGATGTGCACTGTGCCACAGTGAAGTACATTCTTGCACATCTTCTTCTGCAATTCTAAATGAAAGCAATAATCATATCTGAATCTTCCGAGGATGAGCAAAACTCCCCTCTGCCAAATCAAGCCAAACTATAGCAAACAGCCTAGAGTAAAAACAGCTGTTCCCCAGGACTCACATCTCTGCTTCTTTGCACTCAACCATGACCTTTTCTTGGGTTTCTCACTATGTCTTCCTCCACACTCACTCTTTTTCGGTTTTTAATTCCTAGTTATTCAGTTGATTACAGGTATTCAGGGCCTTCTGGTTTCTGTCTCAGATTATTTCCCACTCACACTGTAAGTAGAGTAGGCTACTTGAGCTAAATCAGCTGGAAGAGAATTACTATATATGCCAGTTGTCCTGAGAAAAGCACATTTTCCAAACAGGGAGATGGACCTTATTAAAAAAAAAAATGGATTGTCCTGCACATATGAGTATTAACATCTATTTGTCAGAACAGAACACGAGAACCTTAAATTACAATGCTCTGGATGACATATCAGTAAGACCAGGAGCAAAAAAAAAAAAAAAAAAAAAAACCACCAACTGACAGTGCTCATGCATTCAACCCTTACAATATAAACTGGGGAAGAAAAAAAGACATGAAAGAAAAAGAGGGGGAGGGGAGGAAAAGCAAACATTAATCTCAAGGTGGAAAGGATTGCAGAGAGAAGCAGGAAAGAGACTTCTGAAAATTAAACTAATCAGAAGTGAAAGAGCTTTCCTATTTTCAGTCTTATAGTGAGTGTCTGCAAACCACCTAACCCAGGAAAATCTTTCCCAAATTCACATGCCACCAACACTTGTGAAGAGCAGCTCTTGAAAGCGCGGAACAGACAGCAATTTAACATTTTACAAGTATTTATTGTACTAGAAAACACATAGTTTTCTACATGTTTCACGTTCACAAAGGCATTTCTCAGATTTTAAGAAATAAACCCAGTCAATTGTACATCTCCAAGGTGCATTTAAATTGTGACCCCAGGTTCCCCCCTCTTAGTCCCAGTAGATGCTGTTTTTCTGGCACCCAGAGCTGGATGGACGCTGTACTCACCAGCTGGCTGCTATACCAATACAGTGATGACTCCTTCAGCACACACCAGAACTTTTTCCATTTGTTGCCAATGAAAGCTCCTTTTTCCTTCTTTTTATAGAGCCACCCTTGGCAATCGGCTTGCCCCAGCTCTTTACACGATATCCTCCGTCGACTCATTGTAAAGAACCCTGTGCCATTAAAAATACAGTGTTCTGCTTGTTTAAAAGTGCATTACCAGGAAAGATGTTACTGCCAATTAAAGATATCAGCCTTACTTAGCAATCTAAGAGAGTAATCCAAGCATATCTTAAAATATACTTAGAAGTTATTCAGCTTTATAATGGCTATGACAGTAACACATTCATTTGAGAGGCATTCTGATGTGCAGAAACAAAATAGTAAGCTATAGATAATGCAGACACTAATTAATGCTGATAACCATACAAGAGTTTTTGTAAATTAAAAGCATAGCCTTTGATCTTTTTAAGACAATCAGGCATGCCCCTCCCTTTGCACAGCTGCACTGAAAAGAATACATTTATTTAAGTCAGTAAAAGAAAACTGTTATGCCAAGTACATGAAAATCGCTAGTGTGTATATGTGCAGGCAGCTGATTCTACTTCACTGACTTCCAGCTTTGATTCAATCAACATACCACAAGGATTTAGTCCAAAGGAATAGCTCGTTGTCATTTTTCTCAGAAGCAGTGCAAGACCCAGTGGAGTTAAAAAGCAGCCTTCCACCAGCTAAGTAGCAGTATAAAATCCTCAGCCTCCGAAGAATAAGACATGCTAAGAAAATAACAAAAGAGGAACCCACAAAAGAAGAGAAAAAAACAATCTCTCATTACCTTGACTTTTCTTTTTTGTCTTCTGACGCAAGGGAACCTGTAAGAAATGCAGGAAGGAAAGAAAAGAGGAAATTTCAGATTGTGTTGCAACATTTGTGTAGAAAAGGGAGGGGGAAGCTAGAGAAGGACGTGGTGGTGATGCTGGTGGTATATGCAGGGTAGAAATGCATAACCCACTCACTGCTGAAGAGATGTTAGTAGCTGAAGCATAAAATGTGTTAATTAAAATTGATGTGTATCTAGTTGAGCAAGAGCAAACGTAACTCTATTATACATGTGTCTATCTACGAGTGCTTCCTGTTTCACACCCACAGGCAGTTTCTATGTTGCTACACGTTTGCCTGAATTGTATTCTGTGTCAAGAAGTTAAAAAATAGAAGTTAGGACTTCAGTATTTTAATGCTTTTTTTTATACTTCATGAGAGGGATTTACAAACATGGAAAGACTGGCATCTAATCATCCTTTAGCTCACTCTGAGAAATCCTGAAAGAGAAAAAAAATGAATTTTCTACTCTTCTGGGGTTTTTTTAGTGCAGAAAAGTATTTCCCTCCATATGAGTTTCATAATAATCTTCTAAAAGATAGACTCACACAAACTTGGCAGATTATCCAAACTGTAAAACATAAACATGCCAGAAGTTTGTCATACTTTATATGAATGCCGTAGTCATAGCAAAAATAATACAATTTAATTATATTTACTCATTTTCAGTCTAGATATTGCATCTCACATAAACACACACACAAAAAAAGAAACTAAAACTGAAGAGCACTGATGGAAAAAGAGGTCATTAGAAATATACAGTCTGGTTTTTGGACAGGCTGGTGGGTCATGTGACTGTGGTCAAAGAACCTGACTTATCTTTGCCTCATCCTTTCCATCTCGAGTATGGAAACAAAAGAATTCACTTTTTTATTTTTCTGCTTTTAGGAAGATTTTTGAATCATCCAGATGGCAAATGCTGGATAGGGTGATGTATGATTTAATATGCTTGGCCACAGTGCTGCTAAGCAAAGCTGGTAGGTNAAAACTGAAGAGCACTGATGGAAAAAGAGGTCATTAGAAATATACAGTCTGGTTTTTGGACAGGCTGGTGGGTCATGTGACTGTGGTCAAAGAACCTGACTTATCTTTGCCTCATCCTTTCCATCTCGAGTATGGAAACAAAAGAATTCACTTTTTTATTTTTCTGCTTTTAGGAAGATTTTTGAATCATCCAGATGGCAAATGCTGGATAGGGTGATGTATGATTTAATATGCTTGGCCACAGTGCTGCTAAGCAAAGCTGGTAGGTACCTGCTCTGCTGCACAGTTACGCTGCCAATATACCTGATGCAACCTCTCTGCCTAGACAGGCAGCTTTTCAGGAAAACAAAACCTCATTTCAAGTTATTCTTGAAGGATTTGATGGCTCTTCCCTCAGGCAAATTAAAGATCAGTAAAGCTATACCATCTGGGAACAGCAATAGAAGAGCCCACTGCCACCAGTATTTACAAGAGCTAGAACTTTCTCTACCTGGTGATCTTTTCAGTATATATCAGAGTGCAGAACTGCATATCACAGTCATGTGCTTATTTGATGCCTGTTTAAGATGACCTGAACAGCACTCTTTGCAGGAGGCTTTACCAGAATGAATAATCCCAGGCTTCTGCTTAATCATCATGTATTCTTTTTGCCTTTTTTTTTTTTTAATTTTTTAATTCTACCATTGCCTTTCTCTCCCAGACTATTCTCCATGACAACAGACAAAGGAAAGTGATGAGAAAACACATCAGCTCTATTGGACCCTCCATTATTTCCACATTCTATATAGGCTGCCTTTCATTCCAAAGAAAGTAATGCCGTTTAGAACATGTGGAAATAATATATAGCCTCAGTTAATCAGCAGGTTACACAGTCACATTTGTTACTTTTCTTTAGAGCTATCCAAAGTGATATTAAGAAACATAAATATGAATCCAATATTTTCGAAAAAGATCTATGTAGTGAAACAGGTCATATCTTTGCCCTGATACTTCTGTGGAGTCATTTCATCTTTAACCAACAAGAAAAGTAATACTGGGACAGGATGTGGCTTTCTGTAGAAAACTGAGGAAGAAGTAGATTTTTCCACTAACCTTATTAACAATATAGTCTATGTCTTATCTACCAAGAAAGGGCTAATATCCATATTATGTAAATCATCTGTTAAGACCTGCTTTAAACAAAGACTGAGGAATCAAACTGATCATAGAATCATAGAATGGCAGAGTTGGAAGAGACCTTTAGAGATCATCTAGTCCAATCTCCCTGCAGAAGCAGGTCCACCTAGATCAGTAATGATCTACTAAGAATTCAGGACAGCACAAAGAATTTATAAATGTACATTTATTACTCATCAGCAATGACAGTACCCTGCTGCAACTTGACAGGGGTGATCAATCCCAGTCTCTTTATCTTGTGGGAAAAGTGAAGAAATTAATGGTGGAAAAAATGACTGTTTCCCAGTCACCACTAAATTTAGTTTAGCTGGATAAAATGAGTGATAAATCCATAATAAAATCATTGCTGAGTGAGATTTAATGAATTAAGTTACATTTTACTGAAAGCCAAAGTAAGTTTTCAATGAATGCATTCTAAACTGAGAATTCAGCAACTCTTAAATATTTTTACTGCTGTTCAGAATCCTAATGTCATCTTAGAAAAATATGTTTTGCTCTGCATAAGAGAAACCTCTAATCCCAGATTGCAACAATGATATCAGGTGTTATTCACTAAATTGCCTTCACAAATTTTGTTGATTTATGAATAAACAAAAGCAATCTTCTCCTCCCAAGTACCAGTGTTTGGAGTCAGATATTTTATGAAATAAACAAACAGCTTTCAGTAAAATTGTTTTCATCTTAAACCAATAGAAAACCTATATTTAAATGGATTACCATAACATTCATTAAATGCCTCATCACAGGATTTGGATTCAGTTTTCCACAGAATGCAAGATATTAGCAAATTTCCAGTGGCAAACCTTTCTTTAAGAAGTAAATTAAAGTTTCTTCCTCCAAAAATTGGCTTACAAGAATCAACAATTTTTTCATTTCAGTGAGCCTGAGTGAATACTGATTAGCAGACATATTTCACTCCTAGAGAGAGATGTTAATGCCAGCGCAGAACAAAGAAAATTGGAAGGCAAAGTTATTGCCAGTAGAATGAATGGTACTGACTAGAGCCATAATAATAGTTTCATATTTGAATGTAGTGCAACTAACAGACATTGTCACTGGATTGGTATGAAATTGAACTAAATGTCATAATTTTACTATGCTTCTGACAATGGTGGATGTTTCTCAATAAAGATCAATTTCCTGATGGCAAATTATTTATTCATTATCAAAAGTTCAACTGAAAAAAAAACCAAAAAAACCTCAGATCTATTTCTAGTTCTTTCAGGAGCAGAAGTCCTCAGAAAGCTCTGAAATAAATGCAAAACATTAGTTATTTACAATGTTGCAAGGGTTGTCATTTTTGTGCAAGGCTGGAAATACAGAGTAGGTTTTAATCTTTTTTGGTAGGTTTTGGTTTACTCATTGGTTTACTGAGACCTGAGAGATGAGCAGGGTGAAATAGTGATCTTGCAGGACAATGCAGGCTTCAAGCTTTGTTATCCCACTTGTCAAATACATCCGTGAGCCGGTTGCAAAGGGAACTGGACAACTGAGTATTGTTATTCACAGCCTCTTCTGTGCCAGGCAGGCTCCACCAATGAACAAAAGCATACAAGAAAAGTGACAATTTCAGTGAGAGATTTGCCAGTTTGGAGATTCTGCTTTTCCCGAACAACTGCAGTGTGGTTGAGATCTAGTCCATCTTTCCCACTCAAGCAAGGACACCTACAGCCAGTTGTTCATGACTGTGTCCAGGCAGCTTTTGAATATTTCCAAGGATGGTGATTCTTCAAGTCTCTCTGGGCAATTTGTGACAGTGCTTGATCACGCTCACAATAAAAAACTGTTTCCTGAGGTTCAGAGGAAAACTATGTCTCAGTTTTTGTCCCTTGCCTCTGGTGTTGCCACTGGGCACAACTGAAGAAAGCCTGTCTCCACCATCTTTGTACCCTCCTTTCAGGTATTTATATGCATCAATAAGATTTCCCTGAGCCTGTTCTCCAAGCTAAACAGTCCCAGTGTACTGAGTCTTTTGTCATATATTAGATGCTTCAGTCTCTTAACCATCCTTGTGGCCCTTCCTTGGAGTCTCTCCAGTAGGTTCATGTCTCATACTGAGAAGCTCAGGACTGGACACAGTGCTCCAGGGATGGCCCCAGCAGCTCTGAATAAAGGGGAAGGATCACATCCCTTGACCTGCTGGCAATACTTTTGGCAATACTATTGGCCTTCCTAGCAGTAAGGGCATGTTGCTGATTCATGTTCAACTTGATGTTTATTAAGCCTCCCAAGTCCTTTTCTGCAAAGATGCTTTCCAGCTGGAAAGCCCTCCCATCATATACTGGTTTCCACTGGCAGTATCATTTGTGATCATGTGGAATAATAGTGGGGAGTAGAAGTCAGGGCTGGACAAGCTTTGCCAGTTCCTCCGCAACATCCTGGATCCCTGCCTCTGCTACGCAGCAAACCTCTCTTACTGGTTGATCAGGCTTGCAGGTAGGTGTCTCTGTCTGCCATAGCAGGGAGTCATCCCCTTACAATGACTCATCATTTCTTTGTGGTGACCTCATATGGTTTATGGTTAAGTGAACCAAGTCATTTGCTAATAGTCACATCTGGTTCCTCTTCAGTTTTGAGGGCAGTCAATCTATTTTACAGCTCCAAATCCTTAGATGGAGGAGGAACCTTCTTCATAGTATTAGAAATCATCAACTTCTGTCCTTTGCAGAGGTTTTCTTTACTCTGATAGTGGGGGCAAAGGTTGCCTTCTCCACTGCAAGTGGAGACTGAAGCTTTTCAAGCTGTTGTGGCCTGATAGGTCCTTCTGAGCATCAATTAAAGTATGCTTGACTCTAACCCAAGGGAGCTGCATCAAAGGCTCCAGGTGCTCTGGGTCCAGGGCAGCTGAAGCTGTGAGCCTTCACCCTTGTGGCTTCCCTTACCCCATCTTGCCTGACAGCAAGGATTTACAAATACATATCATGCAGGCTACATATTTCCAGCTCCACTTCCAAATGGTTGGCCTTGAGCAACCATTGCTTGGAATTAGACTCAAGTGGGCAGCATACCCTTGAGGCGATGCCAGGAGCAGTTGAGAATGGCCTCAGGGGATGTATCTGTCTAGAGACTGAGGAATTTGCAGGCTGCAAACTTGGTAGAAGCAAAATATAGGGTGAAATAGGTCTACAAGATTGTTTCAGGAGAAAGAACAAATTTGTTCTACAAGCAAAAGCAGGGACATTAGGCTAATACTGAAGACCAGTCTCATGAGGTTCTGAGATTCATGGATTGTGAGTCAAAGACACCAAAGGGAGCTATGATCAATAGTTCATCTTCTACTGTATTTTCCTTAATCTTCTCAAAGATTGATAAATGTGTGGCTAAGAAAATCCTCCCTAAGCTCTCATGTCCTAAGTTACTACTTTCTCATCCATTGAAGGGTAGGACTTACAAATGGCATCAAGCTTTTACAATAGACCTCATTTCACCTTCAGAACAGAACTGAGGCAGTCTGATGCAGCCTCATCACTTGGTCTGGCCCACAAGCAACATCTTTTTTAGACACTGATGTTCTCCAAAGTCTTCTATGATTACAAGGACACAACCCCAGCTTATGACTCCTTCACCTCCAGTAACTCTGGCACAACTTCAGTTATACTTACGACAGCATTGCCATCAGCTTCCATGAATGGTTGCAAATCTTAGTGTGAAAGCTGTAAAAAGAGAAATTTTGTTA
Source organism: Urocolius indicus (assembly GCA_013401255.1). Taxonomy (NCBI): domain Eukaryota; kingdom Metazoa; phylum Chordata; class Aves; order Coliiformes; family Coliidae; genus Urocolius; species Urocolius indicus. The sequence continues at coordinate 304,370 of WBNH01005050.1, forward strand.
AAGTTCTGTATCATATTTTTATCTAACATAAGACTTCACATTAAAAATGTGTGTTAATACACTTTGACCTGTCAACTTTAATCTTCTCTTTCCACACGCCTCCTCAAAAAAAGACCTCCAAAAATAATGCTATGTTATGTGATCTGATTTTACTGATTTAGAAGTCAACTAGTGCTAAGGCACACTAATTTAAAGCTATACAATCTTTTATATGAAATAAACAGAATAAAACTCATGGATGTGTATGGGGCTTGCTTTTTACTGGGTTGATTTTGAGTTTTGGAAGGCTTTTTAAGAAATAAATAGAGAATATAAAACTGAGGCCATGATTTTTGTTGGTTTGAGGTTTTACTTTGAGAGAGATCTATAAGGTTTTGATTTGATTTCAGCTGAGCTATTCTCAGTGTTCTCTGGGAATTTTAGTTAACTAGAGTTAGCTCTCCTGAGTGGGATAGGGTCTCATACTGGACCACCCATTCTATAATGAATTGCAGTTTTTCCTTTTCGAGAGCAAACTTCATGCAGTCCAACAGTAGATGCCAGGGTTTACTTTCCAAAGATGCACAAAGTCAGCAGTTACCCATCAAGGTGATAGTTCACATACGTTTCATTTGGTATATACAACAAACAATTAATACTATGTCATTTTCGATTGGCTGGATGATGAAAGAATCAATGTAGTGTACAAAATTAAAGAAAACATATCAGCTTTTTAGTGCCAGCAAAGTTTCTATAAAACTCACTCCTTTGCATATGAAAGAATTATTCAGTGAAATAAGAGAGGACACATGATCTTTGAAGTAAACAAGAAAGGATTTCCAGAAAAAGAGACACACTTTAGAGGAATTTCTAATAGGAACATATTCCTGTTACTAAAACCAGTAATTTATGTGCCAATTCTCATACATAATATTTGTTTTAGTTTGATAATAAAATCTTAAAGCAGAAAACAAAACCCCACCTACTGGCTTCCAGAAATTTTAAACCAAAAATAGAAAGGCAAACAAATACTTATTTTTCTGGCTCCCAACTCTTGCTGTTCAAAAATAGAAAGAAAGACTTCCTACAAGTGGCTCAAGTTTAAGTAATATCATTATGAGGAGCAATGTTACAGCAACTCATTTCTAAGATGTTTAGAAATCATAACTAGTGTAAACAAAAGGAGGAAACACCTTTAGTTATACAAGCAAATTAACATCGATCATCAAATACCAAGGCAGAAAACAAAGGAATAACAGACCAAATTATAGTAGTTGTTATTGTGACACTGCCTTTTTCCTATCATTTCTTCATTTCATGTGTGCCTTGGATTTGGGGAGGGTGGGGTTCAATTATGTGAACTGCAGCACAGATTTGGATCAGCCACAGTAGCAGGAGCAAGAGGAGAAGTGTTAGTTAACTGGCAAGGAAACATTTCCGCCTGCGTGCTTTAGGCCAGAGAAGTTGAAATGGATTTCACCTTCTCAGTGACTTGAACTCAAACTACTGTTTACATTTTCAGGCACAGGATAAGTAATCTTTGAGCCAATGTTCAATTTTCCAAAGCAGCACTGACTTTTGTCTCATTCTAGTTAAGGGTATAATTTATTATTCCCCATGAAAGAAAAGTATATGTTAAAAAAAACAAAAAAATCACACATCACTGCAGAAATAACTCTCATACACATATCCTGAGTTTATTTCTCCTCATCTAACCAGACTGAGATTAGTTACACTGTGAAATAGCATTAGGATTTTTATGTCTACTCAAGCAGACTCAACTGTTACAAACCCAACATTTCAGAAAAGCGTCATCTGCTTATTAGTGCACCACAGTAAAATAAGTGTTTCCTTTCAATTTTCTGCAGGTGCTTTGTGAGAAAATCACCTATCCTTTCTAAACAGACCGTTGAATTAGGAGGAGATGGATAAATATTGCCACTCAAGTAAAGCTTGTCTATACCCACCTTACTGGATAGTTCTGCATGAATCTGCAAGGGCTGTCTCTGGGTACTACAGGCCCTTCTCTCCATATTCCTTATCCCAGACACTGCATTTAACATCCCTGGTTGAGTTATGCCCCTCACATGTCCTCTGTGTGATGGCAGGTGGTCACACGTTGAGCCCAAATGTGCCCAAATCTACTGGTTTTGCTGACAGAATTGCTTCCCAGCCCATGAAAGGTACACCTCAGCTTGAGAGCTTGGCAAGCCAGCAAGAGGTTCATAGGAAACACTTGAGTTCATAACCATCAGAAGGGTGTCCCAATTCCTAGTAAGAACATCTGCAGCAGGAAAAGATTTGGCCCAGATCAGTTCATAGCACACAAACTGGAGACATCCATGTACATTTCCTTGTCCTGACTTTGGTGGACATTGAATTTGAAGCGAGGTCTCACCCGCAAAGGTGTTCCCTAAATACCAAGGTGAGGATGTGGGATTCCAGTCCCCTTCCTCAGCATTTCAATTTGGAATGAGATAATAGGAACAGGAAGAGAGGGAAACACTCCAGCCTACAGAAAAGGGCACCCACACACACACAAAAAAAATGCACTGGCATTGCAGTCTGCTGCAATTCACTATAATTGCAAAGCAGAACAAACCAGAGAGAAAATAAAACAAGGCACAGTGAAATCTCTTCCACTTCAAGTGGCTTTATAAATGAGAAAAACTTAAATCTTTCACTTCTTGGAGGATAAAACATAATGGATCTACAGGATAAAAGCAAAGGGGATGGATTTGCATTACCAGTTTGTAAATTATACCTACATTTCTTTGTCTTTTTTTTAGAGGTGCCTGAAAAAACTCCTTTAATTTCAGTCTGAATGGAATACAGTATGTCAAAAGCAGTTTCAGCTAACAGATCTCTAATTCAAGCCTCTGAGGTTTGTCTTTTTTTAATTTTGGTTTAACAACTGAACCACAAACACCAGTTTGCATAGCTTTATTAAATCCACTTCACTCCTGCTCTTTAGAGTGATAAACAAGTAGGTACATGAGTAATAGCTGACGCAACATATGTGGAAACCCAGCAAGTGACTTATCAGAAATCTCTTGCAATCATTTCCATTTGACTACACCATCTTTTCTGTTAGAAACAGAAATAGCTCTTTGAAAGATGAAGGGCAGTGTCAAGGTTGGGGAAAAAAAAAAAAAAAGAAAAAGAACACTGAGATCCCAATTATTCTAATTGAAAAAAAAAAAAGCAATCTTAATTAATTAGGAAATACTCCTTTTGTGGAAGTCAAAATCCACAAAGCTTGGTGCTCTTAACGGTTACAACCTACAGTGAATGCGTCAGTCTGTAATGATGTGAGTCTGCCAAACATGCCTTCCAGACATCCCTCAGATGACATCCAAACTGGGCATATGCCTTCCTGCGTCTGAGCAAAATATTTGAGATATGTAACATGACTCAAATTATTTGTGTTGCAGAAGCACCCAAAATGCACATATCTCAGTTCCTGTTCAGATGGCATTGACATAGACTACTCAAAGAAAATAATCTGCAATCACCAAGCACCAAGTCAGAGCTGTAAGACAACCTGGGAAATAAGCCTTCCTTCTGTTTACATTTCTCACACTGGTCACCAGCTTTAACCTCTCTGCTTGCTTTCTGTTTATTTCCCTGCCTGCAACAAGCTGCACTTCAACGGGCAATGAATTGACAGGTGATATGAAACTAATGATTGTGCTACTAAATTTTCCCTAAAAAAATCAATGATTACTTGATCACATGTCTCGTCATGCATTAGGAATAGTATTGCCACAAATTGCATCAGCGCTTGGAGCACTGTCCTGTAGCAAGGAGACAGCCTTACATAATAGTCCTAAATAATCACATTACCTCTAATTGGGGTTCTTGCAACAATGCAGGGGAAAGATAATAATAGTGATTGTAATCTCCTAATTGTCCTTTGGGTTACTAGAGATCAATTTAACCTGATGGAACCTTACCATTAACTACTAATTAATTAGATCTAGTCATTTACTTAACTGGTTAATTAGCTATCTAAATTTACTATCTTCCTTGTACAAGAAGTTTCTTGATCTGGAGATTTTTCTCTTAACTACTGGCTCATCAGGAGAGCTGGACATTAAGCTGATGCTTTGCCATGGGGCAGTGACAAACAGACATCAAAGCATTTTTCACAAAAGTTAATGGATCATCCCACCCCAGTTATGTCCCACTCACCTTGGTCTTCATGACTTTGTTTCTAATTGCAGATGAAACTACAGATTCCCCTTTATCCTTGGAAACAACATGTCCATTGAAGTATAATCTCAAATTAATTGTCAGAATATAACTTCAGCTTTGGCCACACTGGATAAATTTAAACTTGTTAAAGAAAAATTACCCTTTGAAAAGCTGAAAGTGTTCTTATCACATCACAAGCCTAGCAACAAGAAGCTACATTTGTCACATAATAATATCAATGGTTATAGCCTTATTTTCAAATGCATTTGAAGTTATTCAATACCCTCACCACCTTCAAGCAACTAAAAAAGACAACTTCTGACTCTATTTGGGAGAGAGATGGGAAAAACTGGAACAAAGTTCATTTCTCCAGTCTTGGAGACAGAAAGAATCTGGAGACATTGCCCTGCTTAGATCATGGACAAGTCCATCTGGGATGCTCAAGAAGCAGGTTAGATGCATTGACAGCTCCAAGCAAGGAGTTTCAGGAGCCCACACTCACCACCTTCTTTGCAAAAGAGAAATCTCAGTAAAGTGAAGTACAGCAATGGCACACTGCCCTGGCAGGTTGCACCAGAGAAGTGTGGAACTGCTCCTGCATTACAATGTGTCTGGTCAGCCAGAGAGATTTGCAAGTGGTTTTCCTTTCCCCATGGATGAAAGGCAGTTCCTCGGGAACAAGAGAATGGGGAAAATGAACTGTTCACATTAGGGCTTCTCTAGAGAAAATTAACCAGCATCCATTCCTCAATTCAACATCCAGGTCCACATGCTAGTAGATGACGTAGAGTTTCTCCAAGGTCCAGCATGGGCAGGCCAGCAAACAAGGCAAGCAACTGAGAGCCCAATGCTGTGCTCAGTACATCTGAGTTAAACCACATAGAGACTGCTGAGAGGAAAAAAAAATCACCTTAGGATAAAAGCGGAAAGATGTAAAGAGAAAGTGTTCTTAGAAACACTTTGTCTTGGGAATTCAGCTTAATTATCAGTGGTTTCACCACTTCTACAGTGTTTCAGCAGCAGTAATTCTCATATGTTCAATGTGCTAGCAGCCATAGAATCACAGAATCATAGAATGGTAGGGATTGGCAGGGCTCTTTAGAGATCATCTAGTCCAACGCCCCTGCAGAAGCAGGTCCACCAAGATCAGGTCACACAAGAATGTGTCCAGGCAGGTCTTGAAGATCTCTAAGGACAGAGACTCCACAACCTCCCTGGGCAGACAGTCCCAGGGCTCCTTCACCCTCATAGTAAAATAGTTTTTCCTTATGTTTAAATGGAACCTTTTGTGTTCCAGTTTCATCCTATTACCCTTTGTCCTGCAGCTAGATATCATTGAAAAAACCTCCTGACATCCACCATTTATGTACTTACAAATATTAATGAGATTCCCCCTCAGTCTCCTCTTTTCTAGACTAAAGAGCCCCAGTTCCCAGAGCCTTTCCTCATGAGGAAGATGTTCCAGTCCCCTGATCATCTTGGTGGCCCTGTGCTGGACTCTCTCCAGTAGTTCTCCGTCCTTCTGGAGATGGTGAGCCCAGAACTGGA